>OY728121.1:952879096-953219096 GCA_963277665.1 Viscum album
GACATAGATAAAAATATATATTATTCATTACTTACTTGGGATGTTACAGTTTCCCATACTAAATGACATGCATCTATATGTGAAAGTACAGAAGGAGCATGTGAAGGTGGTTTTGTGCTAGTCAACGGGAGCTACTGCAATTTGATTGTATCCTAAATAGCCATCTAAGAAATAGTAGATATCTTATCATGCTATACTTTCAAGCATTTGATCCATAAAGGGTAAGGGAAAATGATCTTTCCTTGTTTCTATATTCAGACATCATTAATCCATGAAAACTATCCATCCATTGATGGCACATGTTGAAATGAGTTCATTGTCCTCTATTCTTTTCGCTATGAGTCATCCGTTTTTGGGAATGACTTAGAGAGGGGTCACCCATTCACTATTTGAAATTGGAAAGATAGTTCCAACATCCATAAGTTTTAACACTTCCTTCTTGACAACCTCCTTCATTGGCAGCATGAGTTTCCATTGAGTTTGTCTTTTTGGTTTGTAATTATCCTCAAGAACAATCTGGTGGGTGCATTATGAAGGATTGATTCCCTTAAAATATGCCACTCCCTAGGCAATTGATTTCTTGTGTCTTTTTAGGACATCATTAAATTTATTTTCTTATGCTTGAGATAGCTCAGTGTTGATAATTATGGGTAAAAAGAATGACTCGCCTAAGTATGAGTACTTCAATGTACTGGGTAAGGGTTTCAAGTCCAACTTGGGTGTCTAAACGATGGGTGGGATAAATGGTGGTATGATGTATCGGGTATGGGATTAAATAAAGTTTACTTCCTTGAAGTCATATTCTTCCTCCTTATCTGATCCTGAATCATTAGTATCTTCCTCAACGTCCATGTACATCCCTTCTTTCTGAGCGAGAGAGATGGCATGATAGTCAATTGGGTCATCTGGTTGTTGTGAAGATTTTATCAGATTAAACACCACTTGTTCTTCACTGAATCTGAATATGTGAAATACTTGATTAACATCAATCGAGGAATTCCTTATTTTTAGGAAGGGTCTTCCAAGAATGATCGAGACATCTCCGTCCCCTTCCAGGTCTAAAACTATAAAGTCTGCTGGGAAAATGAATTTTCCAACTTTAACTAGAACATCTTCAGGAATACCATGTGGGTATTTGACTGAACGATTGGCCAACTATAAAGATACTCATTTTTCCTTGAGCACGTGGAGTCCAAGTTTGTAGGATACAGTCATCGGACTTAGATTTATGTTGACTCTGATATCACAGAGTTATTTTCTAAACTTACACTCTCATATGGAACAAGAGATTGAAAAGCTTCCAGGATCTCTCATCTTTGGTGGGATCTTCTGTTGCACAACCACATATCATTCTTCATTTAATGAGATGACTCCAAGGTCTTCTATATTTCTTTTGTTTCATATAAAATCCGGGATAAACTTCACATAAACTGGAATTTGATCAATTGCCTTAGCAAAGGAATATTGATATGCAACTGCTTGAATATTTCGAGGAACTTTTTGTATTTGGCCTCCTGCCTACCTTGCCTTGATCTTTCTGCAAAGGGAAGAGGTGGCTTCTATGGAGGTGGGGCCACAAAAATGGGTTCCTTATGTTATTTCAGGGATTTATCTTTCTCAGCTGTAACCATTTTTTGTGATGATGTATGGAAGACTTTTTCTTCCTTTTTTGACGTTTTCTTGGGTTCTTCTTGTGGCCTTACTTCCTTTGGTTGTTGGAATTCCAACACTCTTTCGCTCCTCAGAACTGCATCCTTATCCACCTCTCATGGATATGTCTCAGTGTTACCTATTAGGGTACCTAGTAGTCTCTCATATAAGGTTTTCGAGATTTTACCAATTTGAATCTCCAAATTTCTTAAATCTACTCATTGATTTTTCATCTCGGTCACTTGTGTAGTCATCTGTTGATTGGATTTCAGAACAAAAGAGGTTAGAAGATTTTCCAGGTTGCTTTGGGTTGGTGGAGGTGCCTACTATGGTCTTGGCTAGGTGGGCTGAAATTTTTATTGAGGTATTGGAAAGGGTTATTGCAGATATGTCTAATGTTTTGGTCTCAAGACAGGGTTTATTGGTGGATACCTTGGTGGTCCCTGATTTCGAAACTAGGCTTGACTACTATGCTACTGAAAATACCCATGATTGGACTAAGTCTGCTTCTAATCATCCCTCTGCTAATAAAACGGTTTTTGTTGTTGAAATGGTTGATTATGTTGATTTTAATTGACATAATTACAATCTTGTGGTTTTGCATAGCCTGCTTTTTAGTCTTGGTATAGGTATAGTCCTCTGCACATCTCACATGACTGGATCTCCATGAATGGGGCAGGGTAAGGTTGTGTGGTAGGTACTTGAAATCATTCGAGTTTTTTAGTTAGCACCTCAAATTGCATTACTAACCTGGTGGTCTCCTCGACATGGTGTATTCCACATCATGGTGGCCCATATTCACGTTTCCATAGATTTGCATTGTAGGAAACTTCATCCAGAATATATCTTCCTACTTCAGGTATTTTAAACATCAAACCTCCATCTGAAGTGGCATCAACAACTATTCATGCTGCTACTACAAAATATTTTTCTTTTTCCAACAGGGGAATATCTGTTGGTAAAATCACATTTTATATTGGTAAAGTGTTTTACCAAACATATGTCCCTATCACTAAATAGTCGGTAAAAAATCTATTGCTAAATGTTTTTGCGATAGATAAAATAGTTATATTGTAATTATAATAATACCAACAGATAAAATATATGTTGGTTAAAGTGTTTAGAAATAGATTATTATGAAAAAAAATTGTTGGTAATAATATTACCAACATATAATATCTATTTATACATTACATTCTAATAAAAACTATACATTTTTATATCTACAAAACTTTCATATTATATTTATTAATTTATAATATATAATTCATAAATTTGAATTATTAAACAGAAGAAAATTTACATAAATGTTCAAACCTAGAAAAAAAAATTATATTAATAATGAAATTTAATACAAATTGAATTATTACAGAAATGTAGATCAATCCCCCAATAGGATCCATCCCCCCATGCCCACAAGTACCAGCGACCCACCAACAAGATCCACCCCCTCCCAAGTACCAGCAACTCATCCATGATCCAAGTACCAGCTCCAGCACCAGTGAAAATCCTCAAGTAGCTATTATACCACACCATTCATCTCTGTGATATTCAACACACACAATCAAAGAGCATACCAAAAGCGATTCATCTTCGGTACCAAAGATAAAAAAAATGAGTCATCTCCAATGCCATCGAGAAACCTCAAGTCACTGATTTGTCACACCCTTCAACTCTAATATCTACAATACAAACCAAAAAGAATACTGACAAATTAGTGAAAAAATTTTGCATGAATTGAAACCAAAATAGAAATAAATGGAAGTATAAAAAAATATTTTCATAGTGAGCAGTTCTCATCATCCATGTTGACATATCAAATATTTGAGATAATGATAGAAATTTTGAAAATTGGTATACAAATAGTGAATTAGATAGATCTGGTGCATGTTGTTCAATGAAACAACAAACCAAACAAGATGAATCTCATAACTAAGATTAAAACAAAAAAACTCCCCTTTTCCCCATAATTAAATGCATCATGTACGGAAAATGTCCATCTCTTAAGATTTACATCCAAAATAGTATTATATATGGAAAACCCACGAACCACGGTATCAACCAACTGAAATTTTAACACAACAAGAGAATTGTTGTGGAGGAATGGTATGGTTGGAAGGTGGGAGGTCTAAAGGTTCTCTCAAATATTACTAGGTCAATAAGGATTCTACTTAAAAGTACTAAGAAATAATACTTTTGGATCCATCTTAAAATGAGATCAAAAACGATCCACAGCTCAACTGGATCTTCAAGCCATCAATTATCACAGGAAGAAGCATCTTTTGAAATCAGCAAGGAAGAATTACAGGGGAATTAGAGGGAAGATACATAGGTCCCACAAGTCCTAGCGATCTCATAGGAAAGATACATAGGTCCCACAAGGCCTAGCGATCTCACAGGACTACCTACAAATGAACACTCTTTTCCTCCATCGTTAATGGTAAATTTGTTGATGTTGTTTTTCCATGTGTATTGATATTCTCTATGTATTGTATAGGATCTTGTTTGTTTATCCTTATTTTTTCTTAGAAATGTTAGGTATTTCTACTAGATTATTCATTTTTTTGTGGGAATTTTTTTTTATGTCCAGGTGTTGTATTCTGTTTCACTATGTTTTTGTTTAACCCCTATAGTTTGGATGATTTCATTATTTGAGGTTATGTTTAGTTAATTGCTTGTTATAGAAATACAATGCTTTTTTTCAAGATATTTGAATGAGTGAAAAAAATCATTTTATCAATTCAATAAACAAAAAACATGTTCACATGACAATTCCAATTACATTAGTAATATCAAATGATTGCAACACTAGTGAAGGAACGACATTAGAAGTGGAAGTGAACAAAACATTGACAAAAGTGGAAATTAAAAATCAATTCAAGATTACAAGAACTCTTATAAACATAAAATCATATATTCACATGATGGTTCAAATAACAGAACCAAGAAACCTGAGAATACACTTCCAATACATGAGAAAAATAATTGAAATATTCAAATTGTAATAATTCTCATAAACCAAAAATAATAATTTGTACAATATATATTCATCAAAACAAAATCACCAGATATGAGAATCCAATTCTAGATTCAAAATTAATTTATATAAGTTGGCAATGGCATAATTCTAGGAAAAAATAAATATTTCCAAAATAAACATGTTAAATTACATGAAAAGAAATGTATAGCAGTTAAAACAATTTAATGCAACAACAGTATACAGTGAAAAAATATAGCAAAGTATAAACACAAAAAACTTCAACGTAAACAAAAAAATTTTAACCATATTCAAAATAATTCAAGAATGTTAAGAAAGAAGAAAACATTCACCAGTGCTTTCTCTCAAGATATTTGAATGAGTTAAAAAATTGTTTTACCAGTATAATAAACTCAAAACTTGTTTGCATGAAAATTTCAATTACATTAGGAATTTCAAATGATTGCAAAACCAGTGAATGAATGACATTGGAAGTGGTGGTGAACAAAACATTGACAACAGGGGAAATTTCAAATAAATTCAAGATTAAAAAACTCTTATAAATAGAAAATCATATATGCACATGTTAGCTTAAATAAATAGAACCAGTAAACATGAGAATAAACTTCCAATACATGAGAAAAATAATTGACAGATTCATACAACTTGTAATAATTCTCAAAAACCAGAAATAAGAATTTTTACTAAATATATTCATCAAAACAAAATCTCCAAATATGAGAATTCAATTCCAGATTCAAAATTAATTAATATAATTAGGAAATGGCATAATTCCAGGAAACAATAAATATTTCTAGAATAAACATGTTCATATACATGTAAAGAAACATATAGAAGAAAACACAAATTAATGCAGAAACAGTATGAAATGATAAAAATAGAAAAGTATAAACTCAAACAGCTTCAACATCAACAAACAAATTGGAACCATATTCAAAATTAATCAATAATGTTAAGACAGAAGCAAACATTCAATATTATACAAGGTTAACAAAGCAGAAGTGCTGAAAATAGTAAACAGAGCATAAATATTTAATGTGCTTCAAACCTTTTTCTCTTATATGCCAATAAGAAAACCACCAGACTAAAGTATTTTATTACTCTCAAAACAAAATAGGTACAAGATACAATACATACAGGATTATAAAGAACAATAACACCTAAATCTAAAGCTTTAAGTGATTATAAATGATAAAAAATACATAAAAGGTTTGGAAAATTACCAATATGTGGCGTTCTCTTGTTTACGCTTCAGAGAATAAGAAAATATGAACCTGGAATTGTGAACAAAAACACAGTTGTTCTGAAACTCACACATGCAAAAGGCTGGTTCCTGAAATCCCATATTCATAGCACTGAATCATAAAGATGCATACACATATTTCTAGTCCAAGAAATTATATAATAATGACACACAAACAACCGGAACCACTTGACCAGCGCGCTTGCAGCTGATCTCCACCAGAACTCAAATCATCAAGATCGGTTCAACACGAAAAATCTGGAACTAAGGAAATAATCTCCACGGGACAATGTGCGGGGATAACAGATCGGGATAAAGACTTGCTAAAACCATTCACCACTTGGTTAGGGTTTATCTAGAGAAAACCTGAGAGAAAAAGAGTGTCGTCTGGAGTGAATGTGAAAGGCGGCTTGTGGGGATGCCGGTCAGGAATGGGGAGGGGGTTCGCGAGATGATTTATGAGTGTGACGCTAGCCGAGAATGAGGAGGGGCGTTTTGGGCAAAAATACCTCAAGTTATCATTGAAGCATTTTTGAGGTGATTGTGTTTGTTGACAATGTGGACATCTGTGCTGTGATTGTTGACAAAGAAAACAATGACATACAAATTTGTTGACAAAGAGGATTTCATAATGGAATGTCAAGTTCAAGAGCTGTGGTTAATGATCAATGATTGATTCAAGAACTTAGACAAAGGAATGGATGATCTGGAGGCGGTACAAAAAGAACATATACAAGGTGGCTTCGTTTTCTAGTGTTAGCCAAATTTCAGGGCCTCAAAATCAACAAATGAAGAAAAGTGGTTTTGGGCAAAAGGACTTGTGTTCCGTGTACTTGAAGGCTTGTAAACTTGCATGACATATGTTTTTCAAGATTAGATCATCAAAATATAGCAAAGGGACAAGTGTCGCGCATGTATTGGTGGTTTCATGAAAGTGACTTGCACGCCGTGAAAGAGACTTGCACGCCGATGCCTTGGAAGCTTGAGAACTTGCGCGCCTGTGGTTTTTCAAGATTAGAAGATCAAAGTATGGCAAAGGAAAGATGTTCATGCAAGTTTGGAATTTGGTCGCGCAAGTGACATGTAGGAGATGAGACCTGCGCGTCGAGACTTTCGCGCCGAGGGGAGACTTGCGCGCCGTCGCATAGGGGTGACCAAATGCCTATAAATACTGGACCACTCCTCTTCATTCTAAACCGGAGTTCGACACTTTGAGAAATCTGAGCTCCTGTCGCGCAGGTGTGGTGGTCGTACAAGTGGTGTTGTGTCGCGCAAGTGGTACTTGCGTGCCAGTGTTGGAAGTTGCGCGCTAAGTGTTAGTTGCGCGCCTGAGGTGGTTTAGGCAAGGAAGGAAGTGAGTCGTGCAAGTTTGGAGTTGAGGAATATTGTGTCGCGCAAGTGTCTGAGGTGTACTTGCGCGCCCGTTGTGACTTGCATGCCGATAATTGTGCGGTGATATAGACTTGCGCACCAAGTAAGGTTTATTCCCCAGCCTTATTTTTGGGCTGCGTGGAAGCTGGAAGTTTTCTCGATACCTTCGGTGCAAAGAGAGATTCATCTACGGGTGAAAGTTGAAATTCAACAGAGTATCTACATACAGAAGAAGATGTATTCCTTCATGCAAGTGAAGAGACCTACAGGTCTATAAACTATGAGTGGATCCTTTCCGAAGCAGTGAGAAAAGGAAGAGGAAGAAGGTGATCCTCTCCACTGGTAGTGAGTTAGAGAGAGAGAAACAGGGAGTAACCCTTGGGAAAGCAGTGAGCTGAACCTAAACCTTGTAAAGGCAGTGAGCTTGAGACAGAGTGACTGTGCATGAACCTTGTAATCCATAGCTAGTGAAGTTTAGTGGAATTTGGTACGACCAACAACCTATTGGAGTATGCTCCTTGGGCGTATCCCTTTGCGGTGAACCAAGTAAAATTGTTGTTTCCTATGCATGCTTTACTTTCTATTTATATTGTGAAACAGGAAAGAGAGAGAAGAGTGTTTTGCTTAACAGTGAAGCAAGATCAGAACTAGCGTTAATTTTAAATTAGTCATACCCTGATTCACCCCCCCTCCCCTCTCAGGGTATTCAGCCTTGTGGACCTAACAGGTGTTCTTTAAAATATGTCAACGATGAACACCGGATGGGAACCGTGAAGTCCTGCGAGGAGGTCCGCGAGGAATGCCAGCCACAGGGTGGAATGGAGAGGTAGGTTTTGGGTCAAATGGAACGGCATGGGGGGGGATTTGGGGATAAAAAAATATTAAAAAATAGATTTGATAAAAAAGGATTTTTTGAATAATAAAAATATTTGAGGGCATATTTGGGGATTCTTTTTGAAAATATATTTTTTTATTTATATATATATAAATATATGTATGTATGTATAATGAAAATAGTATGAATTTATATAAAAAAATTATAAGTATGATGTATCTATATATGTATATTACTAATAAATATTACTAAATTATGGATATTTTAATTAATTATATATATTTTTATCAAAATTATATTCCTATAATGGGTAATATATATCTCTATATATTCATTTTTTTGTAAAATATTTGATATTATTGAATAATTTATTGCTAATGGATTTTTTTATTGGTAATATATTCTTTGGTAACAATAACTAATAATAACATATTCATTTATCGGTAAATCAATTTTTGATATTATTATGATAAACAATAGATTTAAATGTTGGTAAAATATTTGTTGGTATTGAACAACTAATATAAACAGATATATCTATTGGTAAAAATAATTTTTGGTACCTATAGTTAATATCAACCCAATTTAATATATGTTAGAATTAATCATTTTTACCCACAGATATATTTTCTGTCGGTAATTTTCTATTGGTAAAGGTCACTTTTTTGTAAAATGTTTTCATTTGAATCTAGGTATCAAGTCAGTGATTTGTACATTTTCTCATGAGTTATTTGAATTCATCCCATGCCTCCCATGTGGATTATCCATCTTCTTGGGCGAAATTCTGAATGTAATTATGAAGTTTCCAAGTTTAGATCAGTGGAAAGTATTTATCCAGAAGCTTCTTTTCGAGTTCATCCCAAGTAGTAATGGACTTGAGGGTCTTGGATTTTGAGCTACTATTTTTCTTGGTCTCTGAGTGAAAATGGGATGACATGAAGTCTTATAGCATCATATGACACTCCCTAGTTGGAAAAGGTATCGCAAACTTCCAGAAAGTTGGAGATAAGTTCGTGGGGATCTTCACTTTGTAGTTTACTGAATTATCCCATGTTATGGGTCATATGGATGATTCCAGGTTTGATTTCAAATGTGTGGTCTTGAATTGGTAGTTGAATGATATGTGGTTTATCCCCATGGATTGATGGTAAACCATAATCCATAATGGTCTTTTCTGGTTGCATTGGGTGCTCTATAACTTGATGATTTAGCGGGTTGGGTCCCACATTGTGATGTTGCTCGGCCATTGTTAACCGGATAAGTGACACCAAATGCCTTTAGATCTCAGGATCAAAGGACAATGGTTTTTGTGATTCAAGGTTTCTTGATCAGGTCAAGGGACATTGGTACATGCACTTGACAGAATGAGGGAGGTTACCCAAAAAGGAAGTCTGGAAAGAAGAAAGAGGATGAGGTAAAGGTAATCCTAGGTCAAAATAACTAGATTTCTTCAAGAAAAGGGTGTTTCCTCTCAGGCAACAGCGCCATAAATTTGATGGCCCTTTTGTACTGTGGTGTCGTTACCTCATCCAGTGTGCATCAAATTTAGAATTTTTATTTTTTATCCAAAACATTTGCTAACTACAAAGGTATAGTATAGTAGTAGTGAGGGGTCGAGTCCACAAGGAGTCTTCCATTTTTTGTCTTTGAGGGAATCTGGTTTTTAGAGCAATAAGGGAGTCCTTTTTAGAGTCTGATGTTTGGGAATTCTGAGCTAAGTTCGAATTTGGGATTTCATACTTTAACAAATGAGGGATCAGGACTAACTGAGTGTCTGGTTGAATGATATATTTGAAGTATAACCTTAGCATTATCCTTTTTCTTAGTCTGTGAAGCAAACAGGGTTCACTAGTTGACTTTGGTCTTATTCTCCTAGCTCTACCGAGGAAGTAGCTATTCCGGGGTCAAGAGATAGAAACATCCTAAGTGCATTAAGTTTGGCTTCTTAATCAAAAATCTTCCTAAGCTAGTGTTCATAGATCATTCGACTTCAATTAGGATAGGATTGTTTTCTTGATTGTCTCATGTTTAGAGACGTTTTCAGAAATGATTTAGGACTTGAATTCATATCCTAATTACTATTTTAGTTGGAATTTCCATGTTTAGATTTAAAAGTGTTTGTTAATTTTGCAGACACATTGCTTGATCCCTACTCCTAAAAGATTTAGCTACTCATAGTGGAGAAGAATGTAGTTGAACAAATAAGAGATAGCATAGCTGATGTATTGATAAACATTGATGAAATCGGGATCGTACAACAGATATGGAAATAATAATTGAAATAACATGCAAGAAGCAATTCACAATTATAACTAGAACTTACTTGTAAAAGGGAAGTAAAATTGAATCTAAGAGGAACTTGAATGCATTGAAGAATGGAAGTTACATGGATCTTGGATTATTGAAAGTATACAAAAATGCGAAGAAATTGGGAGTTGGAGAGAAAAAGTTCGAAAGAGTTTATAAGGAATCGAAGGGGAGAAAATAAATTTGTCTAAAAGTTTCTATAAATCTCTTTCACTGCACTATTTATATAGACAATTTTGGTCACGATGTGTACCTGTGGTACACGACATGTACCCTTGATCCGTGTCAACTTCTTGCAGACCTCCAATGTGGCATGCAGTTCTCATGCATTAATATGTTTGACCAGTTACACAATGTGTAAATGTTATTCAAGGCATGTACCCTGCATTTATTCTTCCTATGTGCGGATTCTCCGTGGACTTCCTGTTCGGCGCTTTGACTGGGAATCACATCTTGTACGAGGAATTCCCGACGTGTAGTGGATTTTCCCTACTGTCAGTGTTGTTTGGTCACAACTACCTTCATGACTTGAAGTTAGGTTGTGAGGTTTGGGTACACAACCTGTATGAGGTAATCACATCGTTTAATCTATTAGGTTTGCACCTTTTGGCCTGCTTTCTCCTGAAAACTAGTAAATCCTTTATTTCTGCAAAATCAGACACATACCACCTGCATTATCGCATATTTTAATGAAAATAAAGGAATGAAGGATAGAAAAATATAAGTGTGAATTGTTCTTATCAGCATGAGCCACAATCCAACAGATCAAGGCCTATGTCGAGGAACACCTGTAAACATGGTAGAGAGACCCTAGAATGTGGACATTCCTTCTCATTTTAACATAAGAATGAAAAGAATATTTTTTCCTTGATCATATAATTATTGTTCCCATCCTCATCATAACAATAATATAACACTAAAAATGAATCACTTTACTGAATACCATTTCATCAGTGTGTCATAATTACAATTGTAAGAATAAGTGTGCTTTAATTGTAACACCCTGACCCCACTAGGCTGGAGCCGGTGCATTACTTTTGATATTTTCATGGTTAGAAGGAATGAAAATCTCAAAGGAACAATCAGTTTATTAGTCTTGAAGAAACTAGATATATATATATATATGTAACTCAAATTACATTGGAAAAGGTTACAAAATACAATACATAACAAAAACTAGAAAACTGAATCCACAGGAACTAAATAAAAGATCTTCTCTTCATCACCTGTTGATGGTATACAATGAAAGGGGTGAGCTCAAACACTCAGTAAGGGTTAAAAATAGTGAAATCATGAGTACAATAATAAGTTAATCTTAATCAATCTGACATAATCAATATGGCATAGTGAATAAATGACAAACTAATTCCATTAATAAACTGAGAATGAAACTGCATCCATAGATTTTGTCATAGTGAAAACCTCATGTATAATAATAATAACTGATAATGAATAAAGATAATTCTTATTAATTGGACGTCATGTATCTAGAACATGAAACTATAATACCATAAAAACGGTTTAGTTCTATGGGTAGAAACCCGTCTGATTTTTTGAAACAAACTCGAAAGGTTTGTCGCCAACTGATTCGTCTAATGAGACCTACCGATGCATCGAGGGGCTGTAGCGGGCCCCACACGCCACTAAAAGTCCAAATAATTATTTATACATTGATTCAATATAATATAAATATGCCTTTTCAATATCCGTATAGAGTATAGAATACAGATTCATCAATATTTCCATAGTTACAATAACTTTCCAAATATACATCGTATGTGAAATGGTATATGGTTTAGACAATAAACACATACATGATATGAGATTATGGATATTTAATAGAAATATAATTTCAAATGGAAAGTGATCTCCAATGTGCAGTAGGTACACAACATAAGTATTATTAGGTGCATAATACAAATTTAGTCACAACAAAATGGTAGTTGAGACAAGGTCTCTTGTCACAATGTAATTGGTCGAATCATATGACCAGAACTTGATAACCATCAAATGAATCATTTAACTACATGAATATAAATAGAATTATTTTATTATATATCAAATGGCAGTACACATATACCAAATACAAGAAATAATTGACGAATAATGGAAATCTCACAGAAATGAAAGTGAGATGAGAAACCCCTTACCTTATGCTCGAGTATGTTCTTCATTTGTTTTAATGACCTGAATAATAAAATTTAGATTCATTAATTAATATTTCCAGAACCTCCTATACATTTAATTGATTTATTATAACCTTATTGGGTTCATTCATGGCCCCTTTTATGGGTTCAATTGGTTCAATTTTCTTGTTTTGGAAGTATTTTCTTCCTTGGTTTTCATGGTCCGTTTACTTGTTTTCATGAATGGAAGTTCATTTGAAACATGGTTAAACATACAGAATTTTTAATACATATTATTAATGAAATTATGGAGATATAAATGATCTTATAATGATTTTTGGTTATATTCCAAGATGATGATTAGTTAAAAGTTTATTACAAATATTCGGATTAACATGGTCTTTTTGTTCATAATGATCTTGTTTTGTATTATTATTTTATTTTATGAGTGTGTAAAGATTATAGAACATTAATGAGATGAAATAATTATATTATTATCTGGTTCGACCATTAAAATGGTCTCATTTCCAGTAATGAAGAAGAAACTGAATAACGAAACTCTGTCGTCCACAAAGGTTGTAAATTGGAACCTCATGGATGTTGATTTCATTTATAAAAATTGGAGGGAGTAAGAATATTGATGATGTTTCTTCCATTCACATGATATAATTCCAGTATATATATTATACTGGAGTTTCCATTTTCATTTGGATAGAGGAGATGATAATAGAAAATAAAATAGATGAACTTGAAAATAAAAGAAAAGGTGAGAGATCCCTTACGAAAATTTGGCATCCTAACGGCGTCGCTTTAAATTTCATAAAATGAAATTATGAGAGAAAAAGGGTATATCATAATATTTAAATCAAAAGGACAGTAATAATAACACATAAATTCAAACCCCAACATATGAGAATATAAAATAAAATAAATAACATAAAGGAAGTGTCGACTAAAAGAAAAGAATAAAGGATTCCCATACCTTGTAGAGTAACTCCTAAATCTTGAAGGATGGAACCTTGGGGGCTTAAGGACACCTTGGGAGGACTTATAGGGAGGTAATAACACCATATCTTTGAGGATATTAATTTTGTAATGAAATAAAATGAATGGGGTGAGTGGTTATTTATAGTAATTAAGAGAGAGTTTTTTATTAATTAAAAGGGACACCTCAATAGTGATTTTCGCAAAACCATGGACTTTCCTATGGTATTTGATAATGGTTTAAGCAAATTGGGACACCTCATGCCATAAGATACTATACAAAATTATAACAGCCTTTAATTTTAATTATTATATCATTATGATGTCATTAAACTACCGAAAACACAAATCTGAATTTTTTACTATACACGAAAAAATCAAGTATTTTAGAAAAATCCCAAAAATTTACCCTAACCATTTTTCGACGTGTAGAATCCAAAAATGATCTCCATTTTTTAAAAATAATTTTATAATTTTTTTTAATTTAATTTTTAAATAAAATCAAACTTAATTTAAAAACTATTTATTTAAAAACTATAACTGCCTTTATATCACATTGAAAAACTAATCAAGATGCCATTATCTTAAATCATTAAGAAAATAAAATAATAACACAATTTACTATTCATTAGGGTCACATTACTATTCATATTACTATTCATAAGGGTTTGTTACTATTCACCAAAAAATCAAGTTGGTTCTATTAGACTCCAAATGATTTACTGGTCACAACTCTAGATGACCATTTTTTTAAATTCAAAACATAGTAGTGGAAAATTTATGTTTAATGAATAGCATAAAACTTTCTCCTATAATGTTTTCTTCCAAAAAAATACTTAGTTCCTCATGCAATATAGGTTATCTAATGAATAGGAAGTATTCAAGATTAACATACCATAAAATGTTTTGGGGTGTTATATTATTCCCTCCTTTGGAAATTTCGTTCTAGAAATTTTATGTATAAAGCCCACCAAAAATATGTGGGTGGTTCTTCTTCATGAAATCATTTGGTTCCCATGTTTCTTCCTCCATATTTTGGTTTCTCCAAAGAACCTTTACCAGGCGAGTTTTCTGATTTCTCAATACCTATTCCCTTGTGTCAATAATCCTGATAGGCTTTTCACAGAATGGAAAATCAGGTTCCAGTTCAATTTCTTCATATGTGAGTACATGTGTTTGGTTTGGCATGTATTTATTTAACAATGACACATGGAACACATCATGAACTCTGTAGAGATTTGGAGGCATCACTATACGGTAAGCTGCATCTCTGATTCTTTCCATAATTTCAAATGGTCCGATATACCTGGGGCTCAGTTTCCCTTTCTTACCGAACCTTAAAACACCCTTCCATGGAGATACTTTCATAAAGACATGATCTCCCACCTGGAATTCCAAATATGTCCTCTGATTGTCAGCATAACACTTCTTCCTACTTTGGGATGCTTTAATATGGGATTGTATTGTCTTCACCTTCATTTTGGTCTCTTCAATAATTTCTGGTCCTATAAGTTTCCTCTCACCAACTTCGTCCCAACAAGTTGGAGTTCGACATCTCTTTTCATATAATGCTTCATATGGATCCATTTGAATACTAGAATGGAAGGTGTTTGACAGAGATAATATTTTCATATTTATAAATATGTTTTTAAATGATTTAATCCATTCTCATTAATCAATTTGATCTTATTTGCATCATTTTATGACTTTTGGTGAGTTTTGAGCATAAATGTGAAAAGTGGTTAATTCTGGATATTAAACAGATTTATGTTGCCTCTGTAGTTCGAGCATAAATCCTATATTTTTCATCCAATTAACCTGATTCTTTTTTTTAGGATGACATTTTTCGTTGGATACAAATTTCTCCTCTGGAAAAAGTGCCAATTCGAACTCCAACATGCCAAAAGAAATCAGTCAATATGAACAATTATTCTGTCCGGCAGAATAGACCATGACTCAGTAAATGAATTATATCTTGGACCATCAGCCTCCAAATTAAGTGGTTCTAGATGGGTTAGAAATATTACTATAAGGTTCAGAGGATAAAAAAATATCAGGAATAAATTCATTCATTAAGGCTTCCAATGCAATGGTCAAAGAAGGGTTGGTGGAATAGTGTTTGGAGTCCAGGAAAAGTCTCTTCCATTTAGGCAGCCATAACATCCATGAAACGACACCAATGGCTCTGATATTTTGAGGGTAGATCTCAACATTCTATAAGAAAGGACCTCAGCCTCATTCAGCCATATGGTGGACTACCTGAAGCTTAAATTCTGGTGGAGAGATTCTGGAGGATTGTTTTTCTGTTCTTGCTTTTCTTTCTTTTGTTCTTCTTAGGTTTATAATGCCTTCTTATTACACCTTATTCTAAATTACCCTTACCATGGTGGGGTAAATATTTAGAGTGATTTTGGAAGGTTAGGTTTTATCTTTTGTAATGTTTGAGTTCTTTCATTTGATTAAATAAACATTGTCTCTCTTTTGCGGTGTTGGTATCAAATTATAATAAACTGTTTTATTATCTTATGTGATTGTATTTGATTTAATATTATGTTGTTATTATTGATTTGGAAAATGTTCATAATCTCCCTCCAATAGGTTCTGGTCTATATACTATGGAATAGATCAGGACTTAGTGGTGAAGTCCTCGGCGATCGTCAGTACGTGTGATAGGGGTATTGAATATTCTTAATTGTTTGGGATAAACAAGACCCGATCGGGAATTGCATAACTCAATTGAGGTTATTCACTATATATGTTTAGCACATTTAAAGGAGAGTAGACAAATCTGAGATTTTGGTAAGGTTTACTCTCACTATGACCATTTACTAATGGAGTGATAGGAAGCGATCGTGAAATATCACTTAAACCGACTTAGCATAAAAGGATTGAATAAAATTGGAACTATGATTACATTACAATTGAAAAATCAATCCCAACCTAATCACCCAATACTTATCACTATTATTAATCACATTCTTTTTTAATTTGTTTTAAATATTTTACTTTATTTTTTTCTTTAGTTTTGTTTCATTTTTTTCAAAATCAAACAAATTCAAATACAAAGTAACAAACATGATTGTTGTGCGCTCTTCTCTGGAGACAACTTAGGTTAACCTCTATACTATATTTTAACTTTGTAAATAATAGTTTTTTCCACACCCCACGACAGGCACGTGTCACTGTTGTTGTAAGAAAATTCCACCAAAGGCAAGTATTGATCCCACATACCATGAAATTCAATAGAGCGTGACCTCAGCATGTCTTCTAGAGTTTGAATAGTCCTTTCAGACTATCCGTCAGTTTGGGGGTGATAAGAAGTACTCATACGTAGCTCAGTATTCAAATCCTTATGGATACTTTTCTAGAATTTTGATGTAAACTAGGGATCTCAATCAGATACAATTGATATAGGTGCACCATTAAGTCTTACAACTTCATTAATATATCGTCTTTCTAGGCACTCAAGTGGTAAATCCTCTCTTATAGGAAGGAAATGTGCTGATTTTGTGAGACGATCAACAATTACCCATATTGCATCATTCCATCTAGGTATCCTCGGTAGTCCAGTGACAAGATCCATCATAATGTTATCCCACTTCCACATCAGAATAGGTAAAGGTTTCATCACTCCTTTGGGATGTTGTCTCTCTGCCTTCACTTGTTGACAAACTGGACACCTTGACACGTAGTCAGCAATTTCCTGCTTTATATTATCCCACCAAAAATATTCCTTCATATCTTTATACATCTTGGTGCTACCCGAGTGTATAGAGAAATTTGAGCTATGAGCATCATCTAATAGTTCCCTTTTTATCTCAGGTGCCGATGGAACGCATAACCTCTTCCCAAACTTCAAAACTCCTTCTTCATACATGAAGTCAGCAAGTCTTCCATCTTTGACAACATTAACTTTCTTGTGCAGATTCTCGTCGCCAGATTAATAGCTTTTTATTTTCTGTAATAAATATGGTTTATCAATAATTTGAAAGAGAAAATATATTTAATCTTCCTTAACAATTCCCATATCCACCTTTAGTAGATCCAAAAATATAGGATCTCTCTCAATCCTCATTTGAGTCAGAAGTCCATGATCCTTCTTGCTTAATGCATCTGCCACCTTATTCGCCTTTCCTAGGTGGTAGTTTATTGAACAATCATAATCTTTGAGTAACTCTATCCATCTCTTTTGCCTCATGTTGAGTTCATTTTGTGTGAAAATGTATTTCAAACTTGTGTGGTTCGTATAAATCTCAAATCTTTCTCTGTAGAGATAATGTCTCCATATTTATAGGGAAAAGATTATGGATGCTAACTCAAGATCATGAGTTGGATAATTTTTCTCAGGGGTATTCAAATGACTTGATGCATAATCAATAACTTTATCATTTTTCATAAGGAAGCAACCCAGCCAATTCTTTGATGCATCATTGTATATCACAAATCCATCACTTCTAGATGGAAGAGTCCAAATTGGAGCATTCACCAATATTCTTTTCAATTATTCAAAACATTCCATGCACTCTTTTTTCCACACAAAATTTAATCCTTTACGTATGAGCTTGGTTAGTGGGTTAGCCAATCGGATGAAATTCTGAACGAAATGCCGATAGTAACCTGCTAAGACAATAAAACTACGTAACTCGGTTATGTTTGTTAGCATGATCCATTCTTGGATTGACTTTGTTTTTGCAGGATCAACTAGGATTCCATCCTTAGAGACAATATGTCCTAGAAAAGAAACTGACTGAAGCCAGAATTCGCACTTTCTAAACTTCCTATATAATTGATTTCTTCGAAAAGTTCTCAGAATAACTCTCATGTGATTCTCATGGTCTTCATAGATTTTTGAGTATACAAGGATATCATCAATGAATACCACAAAAAATTTATCAAGATATTCCTTGAAAACTCTATTCATTGAATCCATGAAAACATATGGTGCATTCATCAATCCAAAAGGCATCACTGTAAACTCGTAATGCCCATACCTGGTTCGAAATGTTGTCTTCGGAATATCTTCCTTCCTCACACTTAGTTGATGATATCCAGATTGAAGGTCAATCTTTGAAAAGTACTGCACTCCATGAAGTTGATCAAATAAATCATCAATCAGGGGTAGAGGATACTAATTATGTATTGCAATATCATTTATTTTCCTGTAATCAATGCATAGCCTCATGGATCCGTCTTTCTTCTTGAAAAACAAGACCGGGGATCCCCATGGAGAAACACCGGGTCGAATAAATACTTTTTCACTCAACTCTTCTAGTTGTTTCTTTAGCTCTACTAACTCTATAGTGGTCATTCTATAGGGGGTCTTTGATATAGGTCTTTCACCAGGAATTAAGTTAATGGAAAACTCAATTTCCCACTCTGTATGATGTCTAGTTAAATCCTCTAGAAACACATCAATGTATTCTTTCACTATATTCACATCTTCAATTTGAATATTTCATTCCTCACCCATTGATATTGGGTTCTCTTCCTCTCCAAGAATTTCATTCAATAGAGCTACTGGGGGTGGGTCTAGATAAGAATCAGATGACAAAGTCTCCTCTCTAAAGATAAGAGATTCTACACCATTTTCAAAAATTGTAACTTTCTTTTTCTTACAATAAATCCTTGCATCAGAATTTTACAGCCAATCCATACCAAGTATTATATCAAATTTAGTCATGGGTATGATGATAAGGTTAGCAATTAAAGCATGTTTTAGTGTCTGGAGGGGGACTAGTCGGCATGCCTTTGTTGCAATGATACATTCGATGGGATTTTTGACTAAAAACTCCTTTATCAAATCAAATTGGACATATCTAATTTTCTTGGAAACTGAGAAGATATAAATGAATGTGATTATCCAGAATCAAATAAAGTGTTGGCAAAATTTGAGGAAACAATTAAAGTACCTGCCACCATGTCACCATGAACTTGAACCTCCACGATTGTAATCGCATAGGCTCTCCCTTGTTCTCTTGGATTTTTCTGAGGCATGTTTCCTTGGTACTTAGGACACTCATTTGTATAGTGTCCCATATATCTGCAATTTTAGCATTGAATATCATTTAATTGTTTCTTCCCCTTGCATTCATCATATCTATGACCCTTTTCTCCACAGTTATAGAAAACTCCCATGCCTTTCAAGCATTTCCCCAGATGATTCTTCCCACAGTTCTCACATAATGGGAAGTCCTTAATTCCATTTCTCTTCTTTGGTGCTTCACCTTTTCCTTTGTTATCAGAGTACCGCTTCTTATCTTGGTTTCCTTCGAAAATATTTGATCTAACAAATTCCTTCTCTGTTTTTATGGCACTTGATACAATTTCATCAAATGATGAAAATGATTGAGAAGCTAGTTCCCTTCGAATAATTGGCTTAATACCTTAAAAGAAATGATCAATATTTTCTACCGAGTCACATAGATAATCCATGGTATATTGGGCCAGCCTTGTGAAGGTATCCTCATAATCTACAACATTGTCTTCTTCCCTTTGTTTTAATCCAAGGAACTTCCTCTTCATTTCGGTTAGTTGCTCATGAGGGAAATATTTTTCGAATAATATTTCCATAAAATTCCTCCATTACATATATTCTATTTCTTCTTCCTCAATGGTATTTTGAATCAAGGACCACCATTGATCAGTGTCTCCCTTGAGACAATATACAGCCAGTACTACCTCTTCATTTTCATTGCATCTTAATGCCATGAATACCTTTTAAAGGGACTTGATCCATTGCTCAACAACCACTAGATTAGTAGTCCCACTGAAATATGGGGGCTTCTGTCTCATGAAACGATCCAACACAGGGGTGTAATGGTTATTTGTTACAAATTGAGTAAGTTGTCCCAATATGGTCACGATCTGATCTGCTCCAACATTGACTGTGTTGACCTACTCAGTAGGGAGATCCCTACCTTTCCCACGAGTATTCATTCCCCTTATTCCATTAGTCACCATTTATAAATAATGGGATACACTATATTATTTTATGAATCTCAAATATAAAAGCACTCAACATAGATTGAAATTCTATGCATAACTAATCTTATAAACATGGCTTCTCTGAGGAAAAATTTACATTTAACTCCTTTATAATGGTTTGTAAAGAAAATGTGAATTATCCTAAGCATATTCCACAGAAGTTTTGTAACCAAGAGTGCAGCAAGGCTCATTTTCGTGTACCAGGATACCCCAGGACAAGTTCGAAACTCCTTGTTGGAGCTTTCACTCCTAGGTACCTCTGTGCCAGAGCCGCCTCTAATTGCTCGTATCCATACAGGGATGTATTGCTTAAAAGATCCACATAATATATTACTTACCAAAATACCAGGACGTTCTTGTATGTTTATCCCCAAATACTACCTTAGGGCTTTGTTCCCTACTAGGCATTTCCCACTCTAGTTTCCAAGTGTTCTACTAAACTTCCTCTAATACCAACTGTAATACCCCGACCCCACTAGGATGGAGTCGGTGCATTACTTTTGATATTGGCATGGTTAGAAGGAATAAAAATAACGAAGGAACGATTATTTTAGTAGTCTTGAAAAAACTAGATACATAGATTTAAATCAAATTACATTGTAAAAGGTTACAAAATACAATACATAACAAAAATTAAAAACTGCATCCACAGGAACTTAATAAAAGATATTCTCTTCGTCACATGTTGAAGGTAGACGATGAAATGGGTGAGCTCAAATGTTCAGTAATGGTTACATATACTGAAATCATGAGTACAATAATAAGTGAATCGTAATCAATCTAACATAATCATTATGGCATAGTGAATAAATGACAAACTAATTCCATTAATAAACTGAGAATGAAACTACATCCATAGATTTTATCATAGTGAAAACCTCATGTATAATAATAATAACTGATAATGAATAAATAGAATGCTTATTAATTGGACTTCATGTATCTGGAACATGAAACTATAATACTGTAAAAACGGTTTATTTCTATGGGTAGAAACCCATCTGATTTTTGGAAACAAACTCGAAGGGTTTGTCACCAACTGATTCGTCTCATGAGACCTATCGATGCATCGAGGGGATATAGCAGGCCCCACCCACCACTAAAAGTCTAAATAATTCTTTATACATTAATTAAATACAATATAAATAGGCCTTTTCAATATCCATATAGAGTATAGAATACGGATTCATCAATATTTCCATAGTTACATTAACTTTCCAAATATACACCATATGTGAAATGGTATACGGTTTAGACAATAAACACATTCATGATATGAGATTATGGATATTTAATAGAAATATAATTTCAAATGGAAAGTGATATCAAATGAGCAGTAGGTACACCACATAAGTATTATTAGGTGCACAATACGAATTTAGTCACAACAAAATGGTAGTTGAGACAAGGTCCCTTATCACAATGTAATCAGTCGAATCATATGACCAGAACTTGATAACCATCAAATGAATCATTGAATAACATTAATATAAAGAGAATCATTTTATTATATATCAAATGGTGGTACACATATACCAAATAGAATAAATAATTGGCGAACAGTGGAAATCTCACAGTAATGAAAGTTAGATGAGAAACCCCTTACCTTATGCTCGAGTGTGTTCTTAGTTTGTTTTAATGACCTGAATAATCAAATTTATCTTCATTAATTAATATGTACAGAACCTCATATACATGTAATTGATTTATTATAACCTTATTAGGTTCATTCATTTCCCTTTATATGGGTTCAATTGGTTCAATTTTCTTGTTTTGGAAGCATTTTCTTCCTTGGTTTTCATGGTTCGTTTACTTGTTTCCATGAATGGAAGTTCATTTGAAACATGGTTAAACATCCAGAATTTTTAATAAATCTTATTAATGAAATTATGGAGATATAAATGATCTTATAATGATTTTGGGTTATATTCCATGATGATTATTAGTTAAAAGTTTATTACAAATATTCGGATTAACTTGGTCATTTTGTTCATAATGATCTTGTTTTGTATTATTATTTTATTTATGAGTGTGTAAGGATTACAGAATAATAATGAGATGAAATAATTTTATTATTATCTGTTTCGACCATTAAAATGGTATCATTACCAGTAATGAAGAAGAAAGTGAAGAACGAAACTCCGCCGTCCACAAAGGTTATAAATTGGAACCTCATGGACATTGATTTCGTTTATAAAAATAAAAAGGGAGGGAGTAAGAATATTGATGATGGTTATTCAATTAACATGATATAATTCTATTATATAGATTATACTAGAGTTTCCATGGTCATTTGGACAAAGGAGATGATGAGAGAAAATAAAAGAGATGAACTTGAAAATAAAAGAAAAGGTGAGAGATCCCTTATGAAAATTCGGCAGCCTAACGGCGTCGTTTTAAATTTCATAAAATGAAATGATGAGAGAAAAAGGGTATCTCATAATATTGAAATAAAAAGGACAGTAATAAGAACACATAAACTCAAACCCCAACATATGAGAATAGAAAATCAAATAGATAACTAAAAGGAAGTGTCGACTAAAAGAAAATAATGAAGGATTCCCATACCTTGTTGAGTAACTCCTAAATCTTGAAGGATGGAACCTTGGGGGCTTAAGGACACCTTGGGAGGACTTATAGGGAGGTAATAACACTATATATTCTTGGATATTTATTTTTGAGTGAATGAAAACGAATGGGGTGAGTGGTTATTTATAGTGATTAAGAGAGAGTTTTTTATTAATTAAAAGGGACACCTCGATAGTGGTTTTCGCAAAACCATGGACTTTCCTATGGTATTTGATAATGGTTTAAGACACTTGGGACACCTCATGTCATAATATACTGTACATAAGTCGACCAGACTTTAATTTTAATTATTATATCATTATGATATCATTAAACTACCGAAAACACAAATCTGTATTTTTTACTTTTCACGAAAAAATCAAGTATTTTAGAAAAATCCCAAAAATTTACCCTAACCATTTTTCAACATGTAGAATCCAAAAATGAACTCCATTTTTTGAAAATAATTTTCTAAATATTTTTAATTTAATTTTTAAATAAAATCATACTTTATTCAAAAACTATTTATTTAAAAACTATAACTTCCTTTATATCACATTGAAAAATTAATCAAGATTCCATTATCTTTAATCCTTAAGAAAATAAAATAATAACACAATTTACTATTCATTAGGGTCGTATTACTATTTATATTACTATTCATAAGGGTATTTTACTATTCACCAAAAAATAAAGTTGGTTCTATCAAACTCTAAATGACTTACTGGTCACAACTCTAGATGACCATTTTTCGAAATTCAAAACATAGAAGTGGAAAATTTATGTTTAATGAATAGCATACAACCATCTCCTATAATGTTTTGTTCCACAAAATAATTAGTTCCTCATGCAATATAGGTTATCTAGTGAATATAAAGTATTCAAGATTAACATACCATAAAATGTTTTGGGGTGTTATATTAATTTTTTCCTAAGACTTTAGACCTAGGGAGAATAGTTTGAATTTTTCTTGGCTCAAATGATATTCCCATCAAACTTTGTTTCTTTTGTTTCATTGCCCTGGTTTTTTTTCCTAAGTCAAATATGAAGAAAACTTAGTGGGAGAGACTTGGATTTTTCTTCGGCTTCCCTTTTTTAGTTTTCAACCTAATGAGTTTTGTGCATTTTTCTTTTCATTACTTGAAGAAAAACTTCCTAAACCATGTGGCGTGTAGGTATAGTGATCTGAGACTTGACTTTTATATTGGATTCCATTTTATAGTTTTCATCTTGGTGAGTATTGTGTCACTTTTTGTGGGAATTTTAGAGTCTTTCAAGCTAGACTAATGCAACTAGTGTTTTAGGTCGAACAACTTTGACCATGATTTGTAGAATGATGAACCAAGTAGGAATTTTTGTATTAGAATGTTCCAACATTATTTAGATACCCAAAAGGTATTTTGAGTAATGATTTTTTTATTTCTAGATCTGAAACATGATGTGAAACAAGTATGAATGGGGTGAACATGGACCGTATTCAAAAATTGGTTTCCAACATTATGTTTTTAGGGATTATGGAGATATAATAAGTCTCTCATAAGGATAAATGTGAATCTGGTTGATAGGCCCTTTTGTGGGAATCTTATGAAAATCCAAACTATGTTGTATCAAAGAATAATAAAAAAAATGTGTCCTTAGGAATTCGACATTCCGTTATTGATGGACAGAAAGTTTACAAATATCTGAATTTCTCAAGACTATTTAGGGTGGTTTGTGAGGGGAATGTGTCTAATAATTAATTGAGCATCTATGTTTTCAGTTTACATGGATAGGAAAATACTCCTATACAAATTTGGTTTTTGTGTAAAGGAGGGGGAATTCTATTTCGACCATAATCTTGAAAATGAGGAGTTATTAGGAGAAATCCAAAACTCCCCACCCAAATCGGGGTTGTGTTCATGAATGGAGGAATGTAAGTATTTTGGATACTATGGTAGCTAGGTCTATAATGGGAGATCTAGCCATCACTACGTGTCTTGATGGAAAAAATCATCAAATCATATGTGGTTCTTTATGGTGATGTGGTGGGTGACCAATATCAAGAGAAAAGGATTCTCCCTAAAAACGGTTGAAGAACCATGTAGTTTAATGTTAGGAATCTAGGATATATACGGGTATTTTAATGTCTTACATTAAGGACATTGAGAGATAAAATTTATGGTCAGTTAGATTTGACTAAAAGATTAGGGATTTTACCATTAATGATAATTTTTTAATGAATGTTCCATCATCTTTAGGAATAAAGGGAGAGGTTGTAAGCTGTAATATGTGAGCTTCCCAATCTATAGAGTGATATGGGCAAAGTATGAAATGAATTACTATGGTCCATGTTTTAAAAAAAATTCCAACCTAATATATTTGGGGATTATAGAGATAGAAGTGGTCTCTCCTAAGGATGAATGTTTCTATTTGACAGGACCCTTTACTGGGTGAATTATGCAATGAAAAACTATGTTGTATCAATGCATAGTCAAACAACAACATCCTCTATTTGAAGGGACCTTTTAGTGGGAGACTTATAAAAAGAAAAAAATGGCATATCAATACATAGTCAAATAAAGGTTTCCTCATAAATGTGAAATTCTATTACCAATGGCCAAAGAAAGATTAGGGGATTCATATTTCCCCAAACCCAGAGTTTGGTTTGTGGAAGAAAAGTTCATAAATATGGAAGTATAATTTCATATCAAAATTTCATAGGAATGGGGAGAAATTCTTCCCCAAATAGTTCTGACCTATATGTAGGAAAGGGGGATTTTTTTATTGCGACTAGGCCTAAGACATAGGATCTGAGTGTCACTATGTATCGTGTTCAGGAAAGAATCAAGACACATGTAGTTCTTAGAAAGATTCCACACACTGATTGAATTCTTGTGTGGAGAAGGGGATTTATTTTTTTTTCTAATATGACCACACAAATAGAGTGAGAACCCAAATTAGACCCTCTTATGAATATATGGCTCATACATAGGAGGATGGGGGAATTTTTGTATTATGAATGGACCAATATATAGGATCATAGTTTCACTATATAACATGTCAAAGTGAGAATAAATCCACATGTAGTTCTTAAAATTACATCATGCAATATACTTCAACCATGAAGTTTAACATCATGTGGTGAGGATGTTTGGTGTGCCTTTTAAGGTATTCCATTTAGGACCACATTAACCCAAATGTGAAAAGATATTAATTTATTGTGTAGGGAATCCTTTTCTAAAACTCCTAACCCAGATGATATATACTTGGTGTGATAAACAATGAGTAGAAAAGGTTTCTTTCACCACACATAGGTGATTAAAAAAATGACGAGGGAATTTTGATCTTATTATGTATAGACTAGGATGTAGGATCTGGGTGTCACTAGTATCTCATTGGAATAAGAATCAATTCAGACGTAGTTCTTGGATTCCATGTAATTTAAAACCATGTGGAAAGTAATAAGGTTACCTAATGTGAAAAATAATTCATGAAGCCCTATAAATATAATTCAGGCATTTAGGGATTTTACTTATGAGAGGAATATCATGTTTGTGACACAAGGCTTACTGAGTTGGACGATCAGGGAATCTTATGCTTGGTACATAGTGTAATACTACATTTCAAAATCATATTCTAAAGGTGTTGTCATATAGTTTAATGTCATGTGACTAGGATGACATGGTTTCTTACAGTTTTAGGTCTTACTTCTAGGACCATAGATCATGAAAATAATGAGTGATATAAGGCTTAATGGTCCAAGGATGTCCTAGTGTACTTCAGACATGAAGAAGAATATTATAAACCATGGTCTTGGGGGTTCTTAAATTAAGATAAGTGATATGGGACAAGAATTAAAGGAATGAATATGGACCAATGTTTGAAAATTAGGTTCCCAGTATAATTTCATAAAGGCTTACAGAAATAGAAGACGTTTCTCCTGAGGAAAAATGTCCCTTTGGATGATAGTCCCTTTTAGTGGGTGACTTATGCAAAGAAAAACTGGGGTGTTTAAATGCATATTCAAAACAAAGGTGTCCTCATGAATCAGAAATTCTATCATTTATTTCCAAGTGAAGTATATGGAGATTAAAAATTTCCTTGGATTAGGAGTATGAGGTGTGGATGGAATATGTCCCACTATAAAGGAAGCATTTGGATAAGCATTGTCCATGGAATGTGGAGTCCACTATATATATATATTTTGAGGTGGGAGAGGGGGAATTTTTCTTTTTTATTATGATTGGGCCTAGTAAATATAGTTTGGGAATCACTACGTATCCCATTGAGATGAGAATCATTCCATATGTAATTCTAGAAGGAGGTGTGGTGGGCGGCCAGCACTGAGAATTATGATCTACTTAATCATGTAATAAGATGTTATGTAGTTTTACATTGTGCAGCAAGGATGTTAACCATACAATTGTACATCATGTAGTAAGGAAATTATCATACAGTTTAATGTCTTGTTACTTAGACATTAGGCTATATAGTTTAGAGTCTTATAGCTCAGTCTATGGTGTATTATTGTTTTGTGGTCATACGACTTGGACCATATGGTGTTCCTTTTAAGGTTATACAAATTGGACCATATGATATGTAGCTTAACATCATGTAGAAAAGGAAAAGTAAAACATGTATTTTAATGTCATGTGGCAAGGAATAAATGTTTATTTACCACAAGAAGTATTTCTTTTGGAATATTGTATTGGTAGGGGATATAATGAGCTCCCATCCATCGAGATCATAGAATAATATCCATTAGATTATACTTTGTGTATGGAATAAGTACCCTCCCACTTTGGATCAAAATTTAGGAGTTTCTTCCCTGGTGTCATCAGGGTACTGAGCACCAGTACTAGTTATCCATAGAGGAATGATCAAAGATAGATTTTCTTGTTAAAATCCCATGCTACACAATTTTGATGGACCTCCAAGTGATTCAGGGTATGAAGTATATTCTCATCAAGTCTCTCTAACTCATACAACTATTTTCTGGATTTATCATTTGTAGATAGTTAGTAACATATGGAAAAGTGAAGTGAGGGAAAATGGATCTCAATGGGAAGGACTGCTACCATTATTTATACAAATTAATATGGGGTCACCCGCATAGTGGTGTAGGTTATATCCTGGTATGCCCACAAGGAATGAAATAGCTTGTCATGCTAATAATTTTTATATTTATCCACCATTTTCTATAGTATGTTTTATAGGGTCTTGTCAAAGTCCTATATATTTCCATTAGTTGTTTCATGATAGAAATATGGATGGATGTATTTGAAAGTATACTCCAAATATAGATCCTCCAACTCAACAGAATTGAAATTTGTGTTGTTGTCAATTAGTATTGTATGAGGGACACCAAATATGGTAATGATGTTAGATTTCATGAAGTCGAAAATGATTTTGTTCCTGACTTCTTTGAGGGGTATTTCTTTATCCCATTTAGAGAATAAGTCAATAACAGGGAGGATGTATTTCAACTACTTGGTCGTATCTGAAGGATATGGACCTGCAACATCCATTCCCCATACAGAAAAAAATCTAGAAGTATTTGTCTATGTGTAGAATATATGGGGGTTGATGGATGAATTTATCATTCATTTAGAAGTAATGATACTTCTTGATGAATTTTTCACAATCCTACATCATTGAAGGTTAGAAGTATCCAAGCCTCCTATTCTGATTGGAAAACTTGAACCCTGACTGGTGGGCGTCATAAGATCAAGTATGTACTTATTTCATAAAAACAACAATAACTTCTCAATAAATGTACTTGATAAGGACCCCATAAAATACTCATTTATAGAGGACTTTATGGTGATTTTGCCCATCATAAAGATTGGAGTTCGTCACTTGTCATCATTTTTAGGTTTTCTAGCTCTGTCTGATGAGAACACTCCATTTTTATGGTAGTCTACAATGGGTATCATCCAACCAGTTGTAGGACCATCTGTTTTAGGGATATAATTAACCTCATTAATTTATTACATGCTAACATGAACAAAAGGAAAGACCATTCAGTGGTGCGCAATGATAATGATTATTTCATCCCGATCCAGATTTTCCAAATCCATAGATTCATTCACTAATACATCTACCTAGGAATTCTGTAATCAGGGGATGTGATTAAATATTGGTTTTTATGGAAATTATACCATTAGTCCCTAGATATAGACAAGAATGGGGATTAGATATTCCTTTCTCGTGGTGTAATCATCATTTATCTACTTTATTACCAACTCTGAATCGACTTTCACCTTCAACTGGTCCGCTGGAATTTGAAGTGAAAAGTATAGCCCTGTAATAAGGGTCTGATATTCTGCTCTATTTTTTGTACATCCGTATGACAACATGAAGAATTAAGGTAAGACTGTTCTGGATAGATGATCATGAATCCTAGCCTGACTTTTTTGAGCTTGTGGTCTTCCATCCTTTTCTATGTTGGGCTTCTGGATTCATCATGATATTAAATTTCCCATGTTTGGAGGTTATCATGAATAGAGAAGATATATTCATCTGGAAATTCAATATTTAGTGATGTTGTTTCTAAAGATGTATTTTCTACAAGGAATTCTTCCAAAGTTTGTCCTTTTACTATTTTCTGAGGCTTGAACTAAATTTAGAACTATTGAAGGATAACTGACCACTGGGCCAAACTTCCAGTCAACATAGAACAATTGAGGATGTATTTCAGTGGGTTCTTATGAGAGACCAAATAGACCTCATGCTGATGCAGGTAGTTCCTCATCTTCTAAACTATAAAGATTAATTATAGATAACTATTCTCAATATCTAAATAAGGTGTCTCAATATCAATCCTAGTTTTACTGAGATAACAAAGTTTTTTTTCATTCTTGATGAGGAAAATTCCAAGTGATCGTTCTAGGTTTTTCAAATAAAAAATGAGTGGTTTCCCTTAAAAAAGTTGTATTATCATTTGTGGAATCAAGATATATTTCTTAAGGGTGTGAATGCTTCCTAAAATTCATTATTCTATGGATATGTGACCCCTTATTCATCAATTGGTTGAAAGGAAAACACTTTACTAAAAGGCTTGATATAAATCATTTAATGTAGGAAAGGTTCCCTTGTAATTTCTTCAACTATTTTAGGTTTTGAGGAGGTGACAAATTGAGGATAGACTTATTCTTCTTAGGATCAACTTCAATGACATTATGGAGTACCATGAAGCCAAGAAATTTTCAAAAGGTAACTCTAAAGGCGCATTTCAAGGGGTTCATTTTCAAGATATATTGTCACAGTTTATTGAAGTTGTCCTTGATTTTGGCTATGTGTTCAAAGAAATATCTAGACATAACCACTAGATCATAGATGTAGCATTTTACAAACCATCCCAAAAAGAGTTTGAGCATGAGTTGCATGGTACGTTAATATGTATCACCGGCATTCTTCAAGCTAAATGGAATCACCCGATAGCAAAATACTCCTTGGGGGATGAATGTGGTGGATCTTAATGTTATAGGGACATTTAGATTTGATTGTACCATGAATATCTATCCATGAAAGAAAGGTACTGATATCCATCTATAGCATTAATTAGTATCCCTATAATCATGACTAGGAAATCATCTTTCAAATAGTGCTGATTTAAAACTCTGAAGTCAATGTAGACCCTAATTTTACAATTCTTCTTCTTTAATATTACTATGTTGGAAAACCATTTTGGAGAATATAATTCTTGAATGAAATTATTCTTGATAATCTTGTCAACTTCATTCTCAATTTTGGTGGTTTGAGTTGGGTGTGTCCTTCTAGCTCCCTGTTTTTATCCCTAGTGGTTTTTTGGAAAACCCATGTGGTGAGTGGCCACCTCAAGAATGAGAAATAGAATTTCTATGTAATTATAAGAAAACACATCTCAATTATTCTTCATAAATGAGGTATATACCTCTTGTTCTTTATAATACATGGACACACAGATCAATTTAGGTTGTGGGTCCTCCTCTGTAACCGTGTTTATTTGTATGATTTTATCAATGGTGGTAGATACACCTTCCTTGAATGTTGGAGGGGTATTTATAAGGTACTCCTCCTCTTAATATTCATCTTTTTATTCCTCTTTCTCTTCCAAATTACCCCTAGGGGAGTATGTGAATATGTAAAATTAGGAGATGTGTCAAGATTTTGACATTCATAAAATGAAGTATCTTCCTCCAACACGACTAAAGATGTGGGGTTTCTTTAAAGCTAAAAATGAGAGATGAGGGATAAATAATGAGTATATTCACTCTCTCTTGGTTCCATGACAAAAAATTCTAGATAAAATTGTGAGGTAGGGATCTGTTAAAGACAAAGGTATCGAATGATATCATTTTCATCTAAGATTTTACCACTATCTGGAGATTTAGTGACCTTTTTAGCATTGTTAGGCTCAGTTGTTATGGTTGATATCACAAATGTTGTTAAATATGATCCCAAATTTGGACCCATTACTTCAGTTTGATTGATGGGAAACACATATTTTTTAAAAATCTATTTTAATTTATTGGATGGGGTCATTTCTAGGTTATTCAAGTCAGTGACCAGGGAGACACTATCAGTCATGGGTTGTTTACCTTCTATCTGGTAGAATCCTGCATCAATGTATTTTGTTTTTCAGGAATAAAATGGAGACTTAGCACTATGTAGAATCCCAATTTGACCATTAAATAAATATTTGAGTCATTAGTGGAATGGTGAGGGGATTGATGCATGATTATGTAACTAAGGGCTTCATAATAGAATGTTGAAAGTTGTATCTTACCGGATAACTAGAAATTATGAGTTATATATGAGGTCCCCAAACTGTGCCTTCATCTTGATTCTACAAATAATATTTTTATCACACTTGTCATAACCCTGTAACATTATAGTAGAAGGGGAAAAGTGGTCCTCACTGTAAACCACTTGATGAAGCATTTGAAATGGAATGGTATTGACTCCTGAGCCATTATAAATGAAGGCTCCTTGGATATGAATGTCATTTATCCTGACAAACACATATGAGGGTTTATTTTTCCCCTATATTATATAGTCTTTATATTTTTCTGTGAAATAAATTATCATGTGGCATTCTTCAGTATTGATCTCCACACGATAGATATCAGAAACAACAACATTGTCTTCAAACACTTAAGGGCTTAGAAAATCCTCTATGAGGGATTATTATAGGTATTCTGATAGACTTAGAGCATCCAATATCGACAAATTGTCTAGAACTAGGGATAATTTCTTTAAAATGGAATACTTATGGGCTAAAGTGTCACGGCCCGTCCCAGTGGGGCTCGTGTCATGAATCCCCAAGCCCACCTCTAATAGGTCAGTGGATGGTGACTATCACCGAGTAGGAATATCACTAACATGGTAGGCATTGCCTTAGTACCTAAATGCACGCACACATATCCAATCCCACAAGTTGAAAAGTAAAATCCACTAAGAAACAAATGCATGAAAACCACTATAACCCAACCAGAGTATGATAGGAATGAAAAGTACAAAAAGGTAAATCGGACCAGAATACAAGCCCACCAAAAGAAAGTATGAAAACAAGTTCCTAAAAAACATCTGTAGAAACCCCTACCTAATCCAAACTGAAGTCAAGGCACTGGGAATACTAGCTGAAGTTGTAGGAACACATCTCCCTATCTGGTCTCACAAAGCTTTGTTTGGTCTAGGTCTTCCCTGGACTCTATCAAAATGTATCTCATTTTCACAAGACATGACACGTGCAGGAAAAGCCTATGCAGGGTGAGTATAACAATACTTAGAAGGACAACCCAAAACCGCAAAGTAATACACAAATAAAATTTATAGTCATCTCTACACAAGTATATGTCTACATCATATAAAAAGAATATCCAGATATACCTAAACCAAGACACTCAGTTGAGAGATAATCCATAAATACTTCATACCACCACTATAGATTCATCTCAAAGATTCCACAAAGCACTCATACAGTAGAACACACTCCTGATTCTAATATCACTAATGTTGTAGAGTTACCATTCTTCAGGAACCTTCATAATAGAGAGAGACGTTGAATGATCTTAAGAGAGATAAAATACATCAAATGAGGGTCACAGATAGGGCCATGGAGTGATACCAATAACTCCATCTAGATTAACCCGATAAGTATAGGATTAGAACCTGTGTAGTGTTGGTCATGTCGATTCCAAGAAATATACCTAAGGCATGAAGAAGGAGTAGAGGATCCACTCTGGGCCTCTCGGGGGATTCCAACAACTCTATCTTAGATGTCCTATTGAAGGGACCACACTCTTATGAGTAGGAAACGATACCAAAAATAATTTAGGGAAATGAAAAAGAAAAAAAACTCTAATAAAGCTCATCCAAGATACAGTGGTTGAGATAATCAACCCACATAGAAAAAGAGGGAACGGGGTGAGTAGTAGTCACACCCATCATTTCCCTTGACCCCAGGTACTACCCATGTAAACAAATCATGTCACTGGAATTATGTCTGAGTTAAAACTAACCATTTGTCTCATAAGTACTATCTTGTCTCAAGAGTCCCAACTCCACTGATGGTGTGTCAAACGGACGTATGGTTTGAATGATATGGTTGTTTTAGTAAAAATGTCTCACTCGGGTCTAGTCTGGGTCTGACCCGATCTGATCCTATTGACCTAACCCGACCTAGACAACTAGGCCCACTGGCCCACCTAGCATTGTCTAGATCCCTTGCTCGGGCTTGCATTCATGTGGGATGGCTCGTCTACTGCACACGGTCCACCCCAACAGTGTTCCCTCATGGCCTCCAAGGTGTCACACCACGTACCATGTGGTCGACTTACCGCATCCCCATGCACCTCCACTCTCTCCACCTTCCCATGACCTCACCGCCATCGCAGGCTCCCATGTGGCCCCCTTGGGTCATGTTCCACCTCTGCTGGACACCCCGTCGGTGACTCGTCGTCTTCCTCGTTGTCGGCCAAGACCGGCCCCCCGGACCCGCACCACTACTTTCCTGGACCGATCAGAGTTTCTGCCCCGACCTCCATCATACACCACCACTTGCACCATTGTGTACCACCGTCCTAGCCAAATCATGTCGCACCTTCACTGTCAAACATCCACCACATCGTCACAAGGTCGAATCTTTAATTCTAGATCGTTGCGCCAAGAATAAAAGGGGAAACGATCATTCATTCATATCCCATTAAGAACGAAGAACACATGGGAAAAAGGGGGAACAAATCACATGAAACAAACTCAAGGAATGAACCCTAACCATTTTTTATTCCTGTCTCGATCCATTCCCATGAGAATGATCAATTCAAACTAAATAGTATGATAATAATAATCATCCCCAAATAATTCCTGCAATCAAATATAATCCCAACCGGCAATACGCACGACCCATGAATCAATTCATTCATCGATTGATTAATGCTTATTAGACGAATAAATAATGGGGAAGAAATCAAATTAAAACACATGCCCTACCTCAGGTTTGGATCATTCACTGAAGAGGATTGATCGTCGCATCACTGTAGTTGGCGTGATCCATCAAAACAACATCCATCGATCTCCAATCCGCAATCCTGTCGGTGTTCATCACTAAGAGAATCCTCCAAGTTCCTCTCTCTAGATCCTCTAGGGAATTATAGGGTTATGAGCCTAACCCTAGATCCATGCTTAAAAATGAAAATTAAAAAAAAACATTGTTGTGTCGAATAAAATATTTTTATTCCCATTACATCTGAAAACTACTTTTCATAGTTTACCCGTGCCAGCCAATGTAAGGTCACACCTAGGGTAAACTCACTACTCTAAACACAAAGGTTCCCTCATATTTCTATTCCTAGAAACCATTTGGATTTTATTCCACTTTTTCAGGAAAACCGCTCGTACGTGCTATTTAAAGTTTAAAATTTTTCAAACAATTATTCCGAGAACACTGGGCCTCAGAATCATACACCATATCAGTGCTTGGTCTCAAAATAATTCCATATAATATTGAAAAACAATTCATGCAAAAAATTTGGGCATTATATTCTCCCAATATTGTGGATTTACATATCTGAAAAGCCAAAAACAAGACTACTCAATAGGATGTAGGTATTGCACACTAATATGAGCCTCCCACTCCCATGTGCTCTCCTAGAGAATATCATGCTACCACCAAACACACACTAAGGGAATAACTCACCCACAAAGGATGATCTCCTATCAATCCTTGATCTCCACTACGTACTCCGCAAACGTTGCCCCATCCACAATGTCCAACTATCCCCAGTCGATGATGTACGACATGTCATGAACGTATCTCCTCAACTGCGACACATGGAAGACATCATGTACCTGATGAAACTTCAGGGGTAGATCTAGGTAGTATGCCACCCCACCAAATCTAGGTAGAATCTGTAAAGGGATGATGAACCTCAGAGATAACTTGTCACCCCTTCCAAATCTCTACAACCCCCATCAAGGTGAGACTTAAAGGAACATATGGTCTCCCTCATCAAACTCCAAAGGTCTCCATCTCCTTTCAGCATACACCTTCTACCAGCTTTGTGCAATCTTCATCCACTCCTACTTTACCTTCACCTTCTCAGCAGTAGCTCTCACCAACTCCAAGCCCATGAGTGATTACTCTCCTCGGTCAGTACAGGAAAGTTGTGCCCTATAGGGTCACCCGTACAGAGACTCGAATGGTGACATACTAATAGTGGAGTGGTAGTTGATTTTGTATGAAAACTCCAACAGTGGTAGGTGGTCCTCCTGACTATGAATGAAGTCCAACGTACATGCCCACAAAATTTCCTCTAGAACCTGAATGGTCCTCTCCACCAAGCCATCTGTCTGGGGATGAAATGATGTTCTCAAGCATAGCTAAGTCCCAAATGCATCCTACAATCCCTTCCACAACTAGGATTTGAAATGAGCATCACGGTCTGAAACATTCATTGACAGAACTCTGTGAATCTAAACTATATCTTGCACATAAAGGAGTCTCAATCTCTCTATGTTACTCTGCTCCTAGATAGGTAGGAAGTGGGATGACTTGGTGAGTCATTCAACGATCGCCTAGATAGTATCGTGTCCCCTGGATGTTCATTTTAAACCCATCATGAATTCCATCGATATATCATCCCACATCCACTCTAGAACCTCAAGGGGTTGGGTTAAGACCACTAGAACCTGGTTCTTAGCCTTCGATTACTGAAAATAGAGGCTTTTATAAACAAACTCTTCCAATGGCTTCTTCATTTCGGGCCACTAGAACTAATGTTGGATGTCCTGGTATATCTTTTCCCCGCCTGGATGTACTGCCAAACGGGATTCATGGAAATCCCTCATAACCTCCTCCTGCAACACCACTAGTATAATATTGTGCCCTATGAAAATAATGGAATTCTCCCTACCTTCTAAATATCCATCAAGAGAATGGCCTATGGATAACTGAGCATGTAGAGTCTTGTAGTCAGTATCCCTAAGTTGTGCCTCCATGACTCACTGTAAGAGCATAGAGAAAAAAACCATCGATTAGAGGTAAGCTCCCCCATATCCATAGACAAGGGATGATTGTAACAAGGCCAAATGATTTGACACATTGTCTAGAAACTACTAACTCGGTCTCATGCTGAGAGAATCTACCACCACATTCCCCTTCCCAGGAGTATATACAATCTCAAAGTCATAATCCTAGAGTAAATGTAACCACTTCCTCTATCTCAAGTTTAGATCCTTCTTAGAGAAGATATACTTGAGACTCTTGTGATCATATTAGATGATAAAACACTCACCCATCAGGTATTTTCACCACATCTTCAATGTGAATACTACCACTACCAGCTCAAGATCATGGGTCGTGTAGTTCCTCTCATGTGGTCTCAACTGGCACAAACCATAGATAATAACCACTTTACTATGCATTAGAACACAACCAATTCTGGTTTTTTATGCATTTTAGAACACTATGTACTTGACACCCTCCTCTGGTAATCTCAAGATTGTGGCTCTCATCATACTCCGCCTCAACTAATAAAAAGCATGTTGGCACTTCTCCATCCAAATGAAAGGCTTCCCCTTTCAAGTCAAATTTGTCATTAGTGATGATATCCTAGAGAAATAAGGGATGAACCTCCAGTAATATCCTGCCGTCCTAAGGAATTTATACACCTCTGTCATGCTCCTAGGTGGATCTCATGATAGCACTACATCGACCTTGGCCGAGTCTACTACCACTCCATCTGCTGAGATAATATGTCCCGGAAAGTGAACTATCTATATCTATAAATAGAACTTAAAAATTTTACCATAAATATGTTGCTCTCAGAGTATGTCTAGAACCAATATGAACTATCTTCCATGCTCCCCCTCAGACACCGAGTACACAAGAATATCATCATTGGAGACTGCCACAAACTAGTCTAAGTAAGGTTGGAAGATATGGTTCATGAGTTCCATGAACACTATAGGGGATTTCATCACACTAAAGGGAATGAACAATTATAAATAATGATCATAGTGGCATCTGAAATCCATCTTCGATATATCCTCATCCCATACTCACAACTGGTGATAGCATGATCGGTGGTCAACCTTCAAGAACTATTGTGCCCCTATCAACTGATTGAAGAGGTCATTGATCCTCAGAAGTGGATACTTGTTCTTCACCATCACATGGTTCAAGCATCGATAATCCACACACAGCCTCAATATCTCATCTTCCCTCTTTTCAAACAAAACTAGGCCTGCCTAGGGTAAAACACTAGGTCACATGAAACACTTCCTCTACAAATCCACTAAATTCACCCTCAGCTCGCAAAGCTCTACGGGAACCATCTGATATGATGGTGAGGATATTGGTGTCATCCTAGGGTGTAAGTAGATGAAAAAAACTATTCATCAGTGAAGAGGTAATCCTAAAACATCCCCAAGGAAGACGTCCTCATACTCCATCACTACTGCTGGAAACATGAAACTCATGACATCTATTGTACTAAGGGTCAAGATATCCAAGTGATGTGTGATTAGATGAACCCTCCTATGAATGATTCTATTTTATGCTTCTTAGGTTTTCTTTTTCACCAAAAAAGGAAAACCTCATCCCATCACTATAGACACACCACATCCTTAACCTAAAACAGTCAATATGAGCATGGATTGAAGATAACCAATCCATACCAAGAATGAAATTGTAAGGCCTCGACGTTGCCACAAATAGGTTCCAACTGAAACTCTTGCCTCCAAGGTTAAGGTCACACTGTTGGCATAGATGTGTGATCATCATGTATCCTATAGTAGGTATCTACAAGTGTAAGGGTGGATTCAATGGTTCTACCAGAATATCAAGGTCTTGAACAAGATATGTGGAGAGTAAGGAATAACTAGAAAATATTTTTATCAGTATGGAATCTAGAGTATAAAAGAAATATATCATGCCTTGAAACATCCCTAGATCCCCTGGGTCATAAGCTATGACCACATACAACTATCCCCGATCCTATACTCCAGCTCCCTGAGCGTGGTGTGGACCATATGGGGGTGGTGGTGGTAGAAAGTCAAAATATCGACCACCTCCCGCTTCTCTCCTAACTCATCTACCATGTTTGCTTCCCTACTAATCAGCCTACTCCTGACTCTGCCTCTGCCTCAGTGTTCCATTCATGATCTCCCTATCAGCAACATGGTTGGTTGTACAATCTCGAGCAAGATATCCCCTACCATCACATGAGAAGAATCTACTCTCTCTAGGATGACTGGATCCACCCTGAGAACCATGAATAATAGATCTTCTATCTTGGGACCTCCTCTAGAAATATATCCCACATTCGGATCCCTAAGACTGATGTTGGCTCCCTGCTGCTAAGGTATTTGCACCTGCCTATACTCTAATGAATTTCATCAGCTATCTCTACTTATCCAGGAAGCTCTCCACCACCAAATCCCGCTCAACCACCCCCAGCATAAGTAGGAATGATCATAGGGATAATATTGGCTCAAATGTTTCTATGTAGACCTCACTTGAAGGTCTGATCTTGAAATTATTGATCCCTAAAAATATCCATCAAGTACTTGGAAATTTTGGTTAACCTCAATGAATAATTAGCTACTATCATACTACCTAACTAGATCTGAAAAATCTCATTTATGCGCACATCTCTCAGCATAACTAGTGAAAACACATCTCTTAAGAGGCACTCGAACTCTATCTATCATAAAGTCACATCATTCTAAGTCTGAATAGACAAAATCCACCATCGTCCTGCTGATCCCTATAGATGGCTTGTCGCTAAGATCACTATTTGATCGAATAGTGTCCTAACTAGACAGAAAACTCAGTTCACCGCCTCAATCCATTCCTCATCCGCCTAAGGATCGAGAGCACCTCAGAACCTGAGGTTTATATGTCTATGAAACTCATGATGTGAACTCAGCCTGTGCTCCTCATCTTCTGGTAATATGGGTACCACGGGTAGCTCCACAGGTGGTGCCACAACTGGTGTACCACATGGAGGTAACACATGGGAAACTATTCCTTGTACTAAATCTTCAACACTGAGGGGTTCAACCTCATGATCGAGTTGCTGAATCCTAACTAGTATGCATCACAGAGAAAACCTGTAAGGAAACAAGATGTACCACAGTCAATCAGTATATCTAGATAGTTGACTCAAGAAGGACACAGAAGCCAAAACACATTCCTATAGGATTAATTTACCATTATTTTACCTACAACTAATTTTCTCATGTACTGAGTCAAAAAGAAGTTTATTAGGGTCCTGGTGTATGGATATGTCAGCCGCCGCACCAACACTAGAGTCCCTGGCCTAAAATCTAAACTCGAAACACTTAACACATTTGTTCTAAACGAATCTCATAGTCTCATAGTCCTAAATTATAACTGACCACTATGATACCACTCTATCATGACCCATCCTAATGGTTCCATTTCCACAACTCCCCAAGACCGCCTCCAATAGGCCATGGGTTGGTGACTAGCACCGAGTAGGCATATCACTAACATGGGAGGAATTGCCTTAGTACCTGTACATATGCACACATCTCCAAGCCCAAAATATGAAAAGTAAAAACCACTAATAAACAAATGCATTCAAACCACTACAACCCAACCATAGAAAAATAGGAAAGTAAAGTACAGAAAGTTAAACCAAGACAGAATACAAACCCACCAAAAGAAATTTTGTAAATAAGTTCCGAAAATTCATCCACAAAAAAAAACATACTTGACCCAACCTGGAAGCAAGGCACTGGGACTGATGTCTGAAGCTATCGGAAAACCTCAGACTATTTGATCTCATAAAGCTCTATCTGGTCCTGGTCCTCCTTGGACTCTATCAAAAGTTCGCTCATCTGCACAAGACACAAAATGAGCAGAAAAATCCTATGTAGGGGTGAGTATAGAAATACTTAGTAGGACACCCTAAAACCACAAATCAAAACACAAAGAAAAGGTAAAGTCATCTCTACACAAGTATATGTCTGCAACATATAACAAGAATATTTAGATATACCCAAACCAAAACACATAGTCAAGAGATAATCCACAAATACTGCATACCACCACTAGGGATTAATCTTATAGATTTTATAAAGAACTCATCTGGTATAACACACTCCTAAGTTCTATATCACTGATGTCATCCTTCTGAGAATTATCATTTGTTGGGAACTATTATAAGAGACAAACACGCTGAATGATTTGAAGAGAGATATGATACATCATAGGAGGATCATAGCTAGGGAAATGGGGGGATACCAACAACTCCATCTATATTAACTTGCTAAATAGAGGATCGACGCCCATGTATTTTTGGTTACATTGATTCCAAGAACTCTACCTAGGTAACGAATAAGGAATAGAGGATCTGCTCTAAGCCTCTCATGGGATTCCAACAACTCTATCCTAGAAGTCCTGCTGAAGGGATCATACTATTTTGAGTAGGAAACAATACCAACAAACATTTAGGGAAATGATAAGGAGAACAAATTCTAACAAATATCATCCAATATACAGTGCATAAGAGAATCAACCCATGTAGAAAAGGAGGGAACACGGTGAGTAGTGGTAACACCCACTGTGTCCCTTGACCCTGGGTGCTACCCATATAAATGGACCATGTAACTAGAATTATATCTGATTTAAAACCCTCCATTGTCCTCATAAGGAACTTCTCATATCAAGGGTCCCAACCCCGCTAATGGTTCGTCAAATGGAAATAAAGTTTGAAACATATGGTTGTTTTAGTAAAAAGGTTCAAACTAGGTCCGGTCTGGATCTGACCCGACCCACTGGACCTGGCCCGACCCACTAGATGACCCAACCTGGTCCAGTCGACCTAACCCAAAATGGCCTGTTGGGTAGCCTGGCCTGCCCTGTTGGGCCTACTGCACCACCTGGCATGGCCCAAATCCCTTGGTATGGCCTGTATGCATGCGGGCCACCTCATCCTCCACACATAGTTTGTCCCGAACGCATGCCCTTCTGGCCTCCGTGGTGTTGCACCGTGTCCCACGGGGTCGGCCGACTATGTACCCATGTGCGCCCATGCGCTTTACCTACCCACAGCCTCTCTGCCACTGTGGGCTCCCACGCATCCCCCCATCATTCAGAATTCCTCCTACGTCGGCCACCCCACTGGCGGCTCACTGTTGACCAAGACCGGCCCCCTGGACCCATGTCGCCGCTTTCCTGGATCGACCGGAGCCGCTGCTCCAGCTGACGCATGTGACCCTATGCACCACCGTCCTAGCCAAATCGCACCACACCTTCATCATCTCACATCCACCGCATCGTCACAAGGTTGGAACTTTAATTCCAGATCGTTACGCCAAGAATCGAAGGGGAAACAATCATTCATTCATATCCCTAGAATAACGAAGAACATGTGGGAAAATGAAGGGAATAAAATCACATAGAACAAACTGAAGGAAAGAACCTTCACTTTTTTTTGTTCCGGTCTCGATCTTTTACCGTAAGAACGATCAATTCAAACTAAATAGTATGATTATAATTATTATCCCCAAATAATTCCTACAATCAAATATACTCCCAACCCACAATACGCATGACCCGTGAGTCAATCCATTCTTTTATTGATTCACATTCATCATAAGAATAAATAATGGGGAAGAAATCAAATTGAAACACACAACCTACCTCAGGTTTGGATCATTCGCTGAAGAGGATTGATCGCCACATCGCTGCCATTGGCAAGATCCGTCAAAACAACATCCATCGATCTCTGATCCGCAATCCCTTCATCCTTAATTGCAGAGAGAATCCTACAAGTTAATCTCTCAAGATACTATAGGGAATTATAGGTTTATTATCCTAACCCTAGATCCCTTCTTAAAAGGAAAATTAAAAGAAACATTGTTGCATCGAATGAAATATTTTTATTAAAATATTTTTATTCTCGTTACATCTGAAAAATAATTTACATAGTTGAACGGTGATGGCCAATTTTAGGTCATGACTAGGGTAAACATGTTTCTATAAATAGAACAGTTACCTTGGATTTCTAATCCGGTCACCCGTTTGGAAGTTATTCCACTTTTTCTGGAAAATCACTCATGCATGCTATTTAAAGTTTAAAATATTTTAAACAATTTTTTCAGGCACACCAGGCCTCGAAATTGCACACCGTCTTAGATCCTGTTCTTGAAATAATTCTATATAATATTTAAAAATAATACATGGAAACATCAGGGGCATTACATTCTCTCCACCTTAGGGATTTACATCCTTGATAAGCTAATAACAGGACTACTGAAAAAGATGTAGGTATTGCGCATGAATCTAAGTCTCATGCTCCCATGTGCTCTCCTGGAGATTCTTGTGCTACCACCAAATATGAACTAGGGGAATTTATCACCCATGAAGTATAATCTCCTACTAATCCTCAATCTCCACCGGGTACTCTACAATCGTCCCCACATCCACAATGTCTAGTTCCCCCCAATCGATAACTTGTGACGGGTCATGCACGTACCTCCTCAGTTGCGACATGTGGAAGACATAATGTACCTGATGCAAGTGGGACTCTATATAACCCACTTCATTTAGTTTTATAAATGGAATGAGGTTGAAGCCCAATCCATTATCAATGAAGGATCATTGGATATCAATGTCATTTATCTTGACATACACATATAAGGGTTTAATATTCCCCTATATGATAGAATCATTGTCTTGTTCCATGAAAGAAATTATGATGTGGAATTCGTTAGTATTGATCTACACACAATAGATATCAGCAACAAAAACATTTTCTTCAAACTCTTAAGGGATTATAAAATCCTCCATGAGCGCTTCCTAGAGTTACTTTGATAGACTTAGAGCATCCCGGATTGACAACTTGGCTAGCACTAAGGATAATTTCTTTATAATTGAATAATTATGGGATAAAGTTTTTTACTTCCCAACATGAGGATTCTCTCTCATAGTCACTTTAGTAATTGAAGCACTTGACATAGGTAGATTTTCCCATGGAACAGGAGTTGAAGGTGCTCTTGTCCTTGGTAGATTAGGTCGACTAGGTCTGCCTACAGGCTAAGGTTGATTTGAATATAGTTCCCCCTCTAGTTGATCCTATAGAATGATAATGTTAGGATGAATACTATCATATGATGGGGTACATTCCTCCTCCTATTGGACTCACTAGAGGTCTCTCCCATGAGTTTCGGTAGCATAGACATTCTGAGTAGGGACAAGGATGGAGTTTTGATTTCTATCAAGACTTTGCCATCACCTATATCTTCAGCCCCTATGGCCTATTCCTCTAAATCCCCAATCGGATGTAGAGAAAATAGTTTCATAGAAATACTCATAATTGGAGAAGGGATCCACAATGTGAATGATGTTAATGGAATTAGAGATTAATTCTTTGTCTCATGATGATTATGTCTAGCGGTTTGAATCTTATAGTACCATTTGGTGGGGTCATTTCCAAGATTTTTGGACTAAAGGTATGAAACTTTAGAGAGTCAAAGATAGATTTAGACTTGTTATATTTTTATATTCCTATGTTTATTTCCCTCTCTTTTGGACATGTCTTTTTTTAAAGACTGGATTTTGGAGGACAATGGTACCAACAAAGTTGGTTGTGCTGTAGCGGAAGCGGCTGGGTGCATAGTTGGTTGATTTAACTATACTCGAAGGATAGAATGAGCCTAGTTTATTGTTTTTCGAGTCATCCAATCACTTATATTATATGAACCTTATCTAAAAAGTTCTTTCCAATCACCCTATTCTACCAATTTGGCGGTAGAAACACACAATACCTACGCAGGTGGCTTTCCCAGCTTCACTTTCCTAGAGTTCACCATTTTTTGTAGGATATATTTGAAAAAAAAAATCATTCCTAAATGGTTTTCCCCAATTTATAGTGATACGAGAAATAGTTTAGTAGATCTTTGAGACCATCCTGATCATGCCTCTTGGGATTTGGAAACATGAGTAATTTGTTCTCCAAAGATACGATGAAGTATCCAGGGACATTCTTATCTCAGAATGAATAAACATTGTTCTTTATTTCTTCAAACTAGTTTCTCCTCTACTCTCTTCACTCATCTTGATGATAAAATCATTGTTGAGGATTCTTAAGAGGGTTTGTCACATGATATGGTGTGGGATTTGGAGTTTTAGTTGGTGGAGGGGTCAGTATAAGCCTCATTGTGTAATCTTCTGCATTCCCTATTCTCTTCCCTTAAGCTGATGGAATTACTCGAGACTTGGCCTTGGTTCACAAGATAGAATCTTCCAATATTTGAGCTACTATTTTAATATCCTAAAACCCTCTAATATATTTAATAGGGATGAGCGGTGTTCATAACTCATCATGGAGACTCTCTATATAAATGGACAACAAATATTCTTGGGGGAACTATAGGTTTTGGGACTAGGTAAACCCATTCCACCAAAAAATAAAATTTGAGACCCTCTCATTATCCCAATGTTTGTAGTTTGAGAGGTTGAGAACTGTTGTCTTCTACAGTGTTGGGCTAAAATGAAAATAATCTTCTAGTGTAGATCCTCCCATATCATGATTGATTGAGTAGGAAAACTGGTGTACAATACAAAGATTTTACCTTCCATTGTTTGAACAAACCACCAGAGTTTCACTATTTATTTTTGTGTTGGGGTCCCCATTATAGGATCACATGGGGAAAATAAATGAATAAAATGAAACTATGGGTCCCCCAAGCTGTTAAAAATTGAAAATTTAGGGTTCCCAAAATTTGGAAGGGGTGGATCCACCCATTCAATTTAAGGCTTCCATTCGGGCTACACTAGTTCATGTCATTCTTCCATGTACTCCAATCAAGATTCTAGTGAATCGAGGGTATTCATAAGCCCTTGAGGGATTCCTAGATGAACAAGAGGTAGAACATGGGTAGCAACATTTAGGGTCATCTTTGGAAGCTCCATTTGTACCTATAGTGGGTAGCCTTGTAACGACCCAAACATTCATTAATGGAAATTCCTCTTGGTCTTTTTTAAATGTATTATTATGTAAAATGGTTATGTAAAACATATGAACTTACTTACTTTTATGTTTTTAATTGTGACTGTTTCTAATATGGTCGTTCAATAGTGATCACATGATTAGTATAAATATAGGTCATTAACAATCCAATTTACTCATACAAAGGAAGTGATGGACTCATCCAGTAGAATTTCTCCATACGAAACCCATTTGTCGGAGCTCGAAAAAGAGGTGGCGTCATTGGTATTCGCTCTTGACCAATCCCAAGATGAGCTTCAACCTTTTAAGCTCGAATGGAATCATCTATGGCAGAAGTGTAAGTTGATAGATATCACCATGCGTGCAATGTTATCCGAGCCACCCCAAGAGTTTGTCACCATCGCGCACCTTACTCTTAGGTCTTATGCAACTATTTTAAGAGTTTATGTAACAAATCCCTAGAACTATGATAATTTTAATGAATTTTTTATAGAATAATTAATATAGATTTAATTTTATTATTGTTATGTTATAAATAGTTTTTAAAAGCGCAAATAGTATATTTAGTTAATATTCAACTAAGAAATATATTTTTATGAATTAATGGATTTATTGAATAAATAATATTTGAATAAAATATTATTATTATTATTAATTTAATTTTTATTAAATATAAATGATCGTATAATTTTATGAATGCAATTGTAATTTTTATTAAGGTTTGAAAGCCATTTTTTGTCAAAACCCATGAATTTTCGATAAATGTCATTTTTTATTTTAAAAGTGAAAATTCACATATTTAGAAAATTATTTAGATAAAATTAATATTATTTTTGGAATCAGGATGTTGAAATTATCCAACGGTGAAATTTTCATAATTTTCAAAGACAATCGAATTTTTGGGTAAAAATTAAATACCGTTTAAATATATAATGTGTTTTATTACATCATAATGACCCAATAGTGATGTAATAAAATACTATAAATGATATTTTTGGAAAATATATGTTTTATCCTTAAAATAATTTGCTTTTAGATTTGTTTTATTAATTTTATGATGCCTTAGTGGACCCTCCATGACGTATAAAACATTTTGTCTTTTTAAATTGTTTTCCTTGAGTGTGTGACTCACATCCACATAAGCAACCCTATTATTTTAAGAAGTTCATACTTTTGCCTTATAAAATATTATTTTACACTCCCCTTTGGTAAAAACCATGGGAAAAACAATGGGCTGGTCTGTGGTTTTGTTTAGTTTAATGTGAGACGTCCCAAACCTAAATAATAAACAATCCCCTCTCCTTTCCTATATAAACCCACCCAAGATCCCACTTCCTCCTCACTCAAAGCCATTGGAGTTCGTCCAACCTCTGACCTCCTCTCTCTATAATCATCTCAAGGTGCCCCAACCTCCCAATAAGCCTCTCTCAAGCCTCCCTCAAGCCTTTGGAAGCACACTTCCAAGTAAGGGTTTTCTTCCTTTCTCATTTTTGTCCAATATTATTTAAGCTATTATGCCCTTTTAATTTCAATTATAAATGATGGGGTATGGTTTCTCACCTCCCCCATACTACCCTATTTATGTTTTAGTGATGGGATTCCCATTTATCTCTCATCAAATTCCTCCCTTGTACGCCCGTTACTATGCCGAAATTCTGAAAGGAATTTCTCTCTCCTCATTTACATTCAAGCAATTATTTTGTATCATTAATCTAAATTCCATTACATTTTTTGGTACATGTATCTATATGACCACATTACTGTACATTTAATTTAAATATGATGATACACCCCTTTCTCTCTCAATAACCATTTTTATGAGTTCTTATGTCACACCGTTATACTGCCGAAATTGCACCGTGTTTTTTCAAGACAAAGTCATTGTGTAATGAATACCATGCCCATTTCTCTATCAAGGGTATTCAACTTTATACACATTTACTTATTGTTTAAACAGTTTCATGTATGTATTCCACATTCTTTTATCGTGTAATAAATTATTATGTTGAATGATTCAATGTTTTATGATCCATGTGGCACACTTATGCATGAAATGAAATGTTTAAGAAGGGAGCGCCCTGATAGCGCTCCAATGCATTGGGTAAAGTATAGTATCATTATATGTCAAGTGCAATGGTTTTTTACTCATTCTAATTCAATTGAAATGAGGGTTTACTCATGCTTCATGTGCAATGAGGGTTTACTCATGCTCCATGTGCAATGAGCCTTGGCTTATGCTAATTCCATGTTAAGTGTTGTCACCACATTTTCATGTTATGATTATCATAATTTATCATGACTTCATGTTTATGCTTCTTTTGTTCTCTATTGATATGACTATTGTCTAAAATTTATTGTATTCCTCATGTTATTCCATGTTTATTCCCTTACTGGGCTTTATAGCTCACCCTTTTCTTATGCATGTCCTCAGGTTATCCCATGAAATGTTAAGTATGAGGGAATGTAGTGGTCATGTAAAGGAAGTTTTCAATAAAGATGTTTCATTTTATGTTTTAAGTTGTTATGTAAAAATCCTAAGCCCAAAATACACTAGACCTCTTGATCTTCTATTTTGTATCAAGTGAATTTTATGTAATAAATCATGTTTAAGTTTGTAATAAAAGATCAGGGTTGTTATAGTTGGTATCAGAGGATAGGTTTAGTTATTTTTGGGATTAGGATTAGAAAACCCTAGTGAAGCCTTAGAGACAAGACTAAGTATAATAAAAACATACTTATTTTTTGGTAAGTATTGAGTAAGTGGTTTATCAAGCAAATACATCCATGTCTGGATACGAGCAGGTAGAGGCGGCTCTGGCAGAGATGTATCCTAGGGGTAAAACCCGAAAACACCACTTTGAGCTAGACTTGAATAAGAACTGGTGCACGACAACGGGGCTTGCTGCACTCTTGGTTACGACACTCTCGGAAGATATGCTTTGGTAAATTCACAATCTTAGTATGAACCATTATTAAGGTAATTAAAAAAATCCCAAAGAATATATGTCAGAAAGTAGATCATGGATAACATATATTGAAGCCAATAGATTCATAAGTCAAGGAAATAAAATTTATTTATAATTCATAAGTTTTTATCTTTGGATTACCCTTTATGTGTTACCCCTAACATTCCTTTTATTACATCCAATGGCCGGTAATAGGAGGACTTGGGATAACAACTATTGTGAAGATCAATGTGATGACTGTACTAATGAGATTCCCAATCCAATGGGAGTAGGAATCGCAAACTTTGTCACACTTCTACCTCAGTTAACTCAAGATTTGAATATAAATATGGGTCAAGAGGAACGTTCAACCCCCCCCCCCCCAATAAATAACAAGTCACTATCGAGAGCTTCATGTGACAAAGGCCTCCTACTTTTAATTGGTCTTATGATCCCTCAATTGTTGAACAATGGATCAACTCCATTGAAAAGATCTTATCCATCCTTAAATGTTCCAAATAAGAAAAGGTTCTTCTGGGTGCTTATCGTATGAGGGTTGAAGTCGATCAATGGTGTACATTGATAAAAAATACGAAGCCTGAGGAGGAGATCAAGGTGTTAGAATATAAGGATTTATGGAAGATGTTTTATGATAAATATTTTCCACACACCCTCAAGATTAAGATGGAAAGGGACTTCCTTTCCCTCAAGAAAAAAGATGACAAATCCATCAAAGTATATGAGGAAAACTTCAAAAGGCTTGCATGATATACCTCCGGCTTTGTCGTTACCCCCTAATTCAAGTTGGACCACTTATTTGGTGGGCTGAAGCCTAGCCTGTGTAAAGCACGGGTGATCCGTGATTTCGATAGCTATGAGGAAATTGTATGATGTGCCCTCAAGTTTGAAATGGAGATCGGAGAATCTCAGGGTTGTCATGGTGATAAGAAGCATAAGGTGGACTTCAATACTGGCAGACCGATGGATAAATCCAACAGTGATAAGAAGATCCAGCACCCCACTTGCCAAAGGTACGGAAAGAATCACCCTGGAAATTGCCTGAAAGGGATGAGGAAATGCTTTAGGTGTGGAAGAGAAGGGCACCTATCTGTTAATAGTCAGAAAGAAAAACCTGCGGCTGTGATAGAGGAGAGGAATTCTCCGCTCGACTCTCAACGCGTTTTTCATTGCTACAACTGCAAAGAACCAGGGCACCTTTCAAATCAGTGCCCTAATCCAAGGGTTTTCAGTGGTAACCAACAACCTCCAAGGTGGAAAGGGTGAACTTTTTCCATCACTACTGCCGAAGTGAACACCGACAACGAAGTAGTGACAGGTACGCTAGTTATTCATTCAAGAATAGTGAACTTACTTTTTGATTCAGGTTCTATGAATTCTTTTATATCTAGAAAGTTTAGTAGAACAATCCCAACACCACCACAAATCATGGGAGTAAAGATGTTGGTGAGTACGGAAAATGTGGCAATCATTGCATCCCATGAATATAACTCCTCCCCTGTCATAATCTGTGGATTGAACTTTCCAGTGAACCTCTTCATACTCCCTCTAGTGGAATTTTATACAATTCTCAACATGGATTAGCTTTCCTTATATAAATCCAACATAAATTTTTGTGAGAGGGAAATCACTCTCCATGTAGAGAATCGACCCCAATTCTGTACAAGTGAAAGGAGGAGGATGAATCTTCTTTAGCGCCATCATCTCAAGTGTGGATATTACTTCCCTATGAATATGTGTATCTCTCTCAGATGATTGAGTCCAATGAAGCAACCATCCTTGAAGACTTGCCTATTGTGAGGAAATTCGCTTAATTGTTTCCTGGGGATTTTTTTGGTCTTCCTCCTAGAAGATATGTTGAATTCTCAATTGAACTTATAAATGGGGAATTACCAATATCCAAGACTTCGTATAGAATAGCTGTTGTGGAGCATGAAGAGATAAAGAAACAACTACAGAAGAATCTAGATAAAGGGCTCATACGCCCAAGTGATTCACCATGGGGTGCACCAGTCCTCTTCATCAAGAAGAGGGATGGGTCAATGCGCCTTTGCATCGATTATCGTGAGCTTAACAAAATCTCAATAAAGAAAAATTATCCTCTGCCATGGATTGATGACTTGTTTGATCAGCTGTGTGGATCATAATACTTATCCAAGGTAGATTTTCAGTCGGGATATTATCAAGTAAGGGTAAAGAAGGAAGATGTCCCCAAGACTTCTTTTTGTACAAGATACGGTCACTATGAATTCATAGTAATTCCTTTCAGACTCACTAATGCTCTAGAAATATTCATGGACTTGATTAATAGAGTCTTTAGAGATTACCATGACAAATTTGTGGTAGTCTTTATAGATGATATTCTAATATACTCCAAAACCAAGGAGGATCATGAGGAGCATCTAAGAACTGTACTAGAGACCTTAAGAAAGGATAAGCTCTATGAAAAGTATAGAAAGTGTGAGTTATGGTTAAAGGAGGTCTCATTCTTGGGTCATATCATCAAAAGCAATGGGATGACTGTGGATCCTTCAAAGACAGCTGCAATAGAGGGATGTCCAAGTCCAACATCGGTAACGGATATCTGTAGCTTCTTGGGGTTAGATGGATATTATCGATGATTTGTGAGAAATTTCTCATGATTTTCCAACCCTCTTACCAAGCTAACTCTTAAGGGAGTAAATTTTTCTTGGAGTGGTGAATGCGACGAAAGCTTTAAGGAGTTGAAAAGGAGGCTTATCACTGCGCTTGTGCTCACACTACCCACAAGTGGAGAACTTTTGTGACATTTATTGGTGCTTAAAAGAAGTTCCTGGGATGTGCGTTGATGAAAAATGAAAAATTAATAGCCTATGCCTCAAGGTAGTTGAAAATCCATGAGAAAAAATATCCAACGTATGATCTGGAGTTGGAAGTTGTGATCTTTGCCTTGAAAATATGGTGGCATTATCTCTATGGGGAGAAATGTGAGATATATACTGACCACAAGAGTCTCAAATATATATTCACACATAAAGAGCTTAATATGTGCCACTGAAGATGGATAGATCTCATCAAGGATTATGACTACTCAATCCACTACCATCCCAGTAAGGTAAACAAGGTGGCGGATGCTCTAAGTAGAAAGGATCCTACATCTTTATCAATGATGATAATTTAAAAGGATCCGATATTATTATATTTGAAAAGGATGGAAATTGGAATCATTAATGGAGGAACATCATCAATCCTTTCTCAAATAATTGCTCAACCATCCCTCTTGGAGAGAATAAAGGATGATAAAATAAAAGATATGGAAATTCAGAAAAGGTTGGAAGATGTTAGAAATGGGAAATCTTCTGATTTAAAAGTTGATGAGGAAGGATTTGTAAGATTTGGGATGCGATTATGTGTATCATTCAATCCAGATATAAAGAATGAGTTATTGAATGATGCACATAGCTCGACCTTCTCTATCCACCCAGGGAGCACAAAGATGTATCGAGATCTATGAGAAAACTTTTGGTGGGACAATATGAAAAGGGAGATTGTAGAATATACATCAAAGTGTCTGGTATGTCAGCAAGTGAAGGCTGAGAGACAAAAGTCTAAGGGGATGATGCAACCACTACCCATACCAGCATGGAAGTGGTAGAACATTACCATGGACTTTTTCACTGAACTTCCAAGGACATATAGAGGAAATAATGTTATATGGGTCATTGTGGATCATATTACAAAGACATCTCACTTTATCGAAGTTCGAGAGGACTTCTCATTGGATCAACTAGCATGGATATATATCAGGGAAGTGGTAAGGTTTCATGGAGTGCCACTATCTATTGTATCTGATCGAGATCCAAGATTCACCTCTAAGTTTTGGAAGAGTCTTCAACATGCTCTGGATACTAAGATGAACTTCAGTATGGCTTATCATCCTCAAACTTATGACCAATCCGAGCAGACTATCCAAACACTTGAGGACATGTTGAGATCATTCTCAATGGACTTCAAAGGAGGGTGGGATAAACATCTTCCTCTGGTTGAGTTCTCATATAACAACATTTTCCCCTCGAGAATCTGAATGGAACCATATGAAGCCCTGTATGGGAAGAGGTGAAGAACACCGGCATGTTGGAAAGAAGTCAGTGAGCATAAGATGCTAGGACCAGAAATGGTTGATGAAATAGTGGAGAAGGTGAAAAATATTCAACAGCATATCAAGGCAGCCTAGATTCGACAGAAGAGTTATGCAGATAACCGTCGATGATACCTTGAGTTTAAACTTGGAGATATGGTGTTTCTATAGATATCTCCATGTAAGAAGGTCATGAGGTTTGGAAAGAAAGGGATTTTAAGTCCTAGGTACATCGGACCCTTTGAGATTCTTGATCGTGTCGAGGTTGTGGATTATAGACTAGAACTTCCACCTAATATGGCCAAAGTACATGATGTCTTTCACATATACCTCTTAAGGAAGTACATACTAGACCCTTCACGTGTACTCTCTTCAAAGGTGATACAGCTAGAGGACTATCTTTCTTATGAGGAGCAACTAGTGAATATCTTAGATCATAGGGAAAAGGTCCTATGAAATAAGACAATGCCCCTCGTCAAGGTGTTGTGGAGAAACCACAAGTTTGAATAAGTGATGTGGGAATCAGAGGAAGTGATGAAGCAGAGTTACCCTCATCTTTTTAGTGTGGGAAAAGAAAATTTCGAGGGTGAAATTTCTTAAGGGGGAAGATTGTAATGACCTAAACAATCATCAATAGAAATTTCTCTTTGTATTTTTTAAATTTCTTATTATGTAAAATGGTTATGTAAAACATATTCACTTCCTTGGTTTTATGTTTTGAATTGTGACCATTGCTAATATGGTCGTTCAATATTGATCACATGATTAGTATAAATATAGGGATTTAACAATCCAATTTACTCAGACAAAGGAAGTGATGGCCTCATCCAGTAGAATTTCTCCATACGAAGCCCATTTGTCGGAGCTTGGAAAAGAGGTGGCATCATTGGGCTTTTCTCTTGACCAATCCCAAGTTGAGATTAAACATGTTAAGCTCAAATGGAACCTTCAATGGGAGAAGTGGAAGTTGATGGATATCACCATGCGTGCAATGTTATCCAAGCCACCCCAAGAGTCTGTCACCAATACGCACCTTACTCTTAGGTCTTATGTGGCTGTTTTCAAAGGTTATGTAACAAATCCCGTGAACTATGATAATTTTAATGACTTTTTTATAGAATAAATAATAGATAGTTATTTTTATTATTGTTATGTTATAAATAGTTTTTAAAAGTGAAAATAGTATATTTAGTTAATATTCAACTAAGAAATCTATTTTTATGAATTAATGGATTTATTGAATTAAATAATATTTTAATAAATTATTATTATTATTATTAAATTAATTTTTATTAAATATAAATTATCGTATAATTTTATGAATGCAATTGTAATTTTTATTAAGGTTTGAAATCCATTTTTTGTCGAAACCCATGAATTTTCGATAAATGTCGGTTTATATTTTAAAAGTGAAAACTCACATATTTAGAAAATTATTTAGATAAAATTAATTTTTTTTTTGGAATTAGGATGTTGAAATTATCCAACGGTTAAATTTTTATAATTTTCTAAGACAGTTGAATTTTTGGGTAAAAATTAAATACTGTTTAAATATCTAATGTGTTTTGTGACATAATAATGACCCAATAGTGATGTAATAAAATACTATAAATGATATTTTCGTCCAATATATGTTTTATCCTTAAAATAATGTGATTTTAGATTTTTTTGGATTAATTTTATGATGCCTTAGTGGACCCTCCATGACTTATAAAACATTTTGTCTTTTTAAATTGTTTTCCTTGAGTGTGTGATTCACCTCCACATAAGCAACCCTATTATTTTAAGAAGTTTGGGCTTTGTAATTATAAAATATTTTTTTCCACTCCCCTTTGGAAAAAACCATGGGAAAAAACCATGGGTTGGTTTGTGGTTTTGTTTAGTTTAATGTGAGGTGTCCCAAACCTAAAAAATAAACAATTCTCTCTCTTTTCCTATATAAACCCACCCAAGCTCCCACTTCCTCCTCACGCAAATACATTTGAGTTCGTAAAACCTTTACCCTCCTCTCTCTAGAATCATCCCAAGGCTCCCCAAGCTCCCAAGAATCCTCTCTCAGGCCTCTCTCATGCCTTTGGAAGCACACTTCCAAGTAAGGGTTTTCTTCATTTCTCATTTTTTTCCAATATTATTTAAGTTGTTATTCCCTTTTAATTTCAATTATAAATGTTGGGGTATGTTTTAACACCTCCCCCATACTTCCCTATTTAATTTTTAATGATGTTATACCCCTTTATCTCCCATCAAATTCCTCCCATGTACACCTGTTACTATGCCGAAATTCCGAAAGGAATTTCTCTCTCTTCATTTACATTCATGAAATTCTTTTGTATCATGAATCTAAATTCAATTAAATTTTTTGGTACATGTATATATATGACCCCCTTAATGTATGTGTCATTTAAATATGATGAGATACCCCATTCTATCTCATCAACTATTTTTATGAGTTCTTATGTCACGCTGTTATGCTACCGAAATTGCACCGCATTTTTTCAAGCCAAAGTCATTGTGTAGTGAATACCATACCCATTTCTCTATCAATGGTATTCACCTTTATGAACATTTACTTATTGTTTAAATAGTTTCATGTATGTATTCCACATTCTTTTATCGTGGAATAAATGATTATGTTGAATGATTCAATGTTTTATGATCTATGTGGCTCACTTATGCATGAAATGAAATGTTTAAGAAAGGTGCACCCTGATAGTGCTCCAATGCATTGGGTAAAGTATAGTATCATGATACGTAATGTGAAATGGTTTTTTACTCATTCTAATTCAATTGATACGAGGGTTTACTTGTGCTTCATGTGCAATGAGGGTTTACTCGTGCTCCATGTGCAAGGAGCCTTGGCTCATGATAATTCCATGTTAAGTGTTGTTTCCACATTTCCATGTTATGATTATCATGATTTATCATTCCTTCATGTTTATGCTTCTCTTGTGCTCTATTGATATGCCTATTGTCTAACATGTATTGAATTCCTCATGTTATTCCATGTTTATTCCCTTACTAGGCTTTATATCTCACCCTTTTCTTATGCATGTCCTTAGGTTATCCCATGAAATGATAATTATGAGGGAATGTAGCAGTCATATAAAGGAAGTTTTCAATAAAGATATTTCATTTTATGTTTTAAGTTGTTATGTAATGATCCTAAGCCCCAAATACACTAGAACTCTCAATCTTCTATGTTGTATCAAGTGAATTTTATGTAATAAATCATGTTTAAGTTTTTAATAAAAGATCAGGGTTGTCATAAGCCTGTAGGTTTTGGTATGTGAGGATGTGTCTAACCTAGCCTTGACTATGTACCCAATAGAGGGAACTCCCGGTATCTTATTGTTGTGGTTTCTAAGTATATTGGTTTTTAGTACCCCAGATTGAGTAGGTTTGTTGGCTCAATTTTATCTATTGGAACAAAACCTTTTTGGTGAGGTGCATAATTTGGGAGTGTTGGGTGAGGATCCTCTTGTAAAACATATCTAGTAGAGATGTTTCCTTGGAGTATTTCTACATTTAGTCTTCTTAACTCCTTCATTTCTTCCTCCTGGTGAGAAAATATTTCCTCAAGTGTAAGGAGATCAATCTATTTGGGAGGTAGGTGGTGTAAATACTTGCCTTTACCCTTTTAATTGGAGAATTATCATTGATGAGGTAGTAATGGAGTAGTTTATGGGATCCTGGAATTCATATAAAGACTCTAGTTTCATTTACTCACACTATCTTCAGTAATTTTTGTGTGGACCATATTATGAATAGAAACTTCCTCCTCCTACTCCTTTGTATCAGTCTCATGTTCTATAGCATCTTTAAGGGTGGTGTTAATGATATTCACTAATGTATAACACATTTCAAGAATTTTATAAATTTCTTTGAGAGATTTCTTTTTTTATACCCTCTATGTGGCCTCGTCCTCTTCTTTACAAGTTCTCTTGGAACCGCCTAGTGAATAGTGACCTATAGGGAATCTTTATAAAAAAAATTATGCATGTTCCAAGTGATAAAATTGGTTCACATGATAGGATTATCTAGGAAGACCCATTTTTTCATTTTCCCAAATCAATAGAAGACTGAATTCCATTGAGGAGGAGTAGGTTGAGGTAAAAAATCCCCCAACTCTATGGGTTGGGGTAGCTTCTTATCTATTTACACAAACTTTGGCCCTGGTTTTCTAACCTTGAAGGCTGAGTTAAAAAATCCCCTGATCCTCTGGGCTAGGGTTACTCCTGGATTTCTTTGGATACTATTTTCATTGCTACTTTCTTGATTTAATGAATCTTTGATCAAACATAGGCTAGGTTCATTATATGATTTTAACTCTATCCACCTTCTTACAAATATATTGGTGATTACTAAAAATTTGTTTCCCTTAGGTGGTACTGTTTATCTATATTTTTTTATTATTGACATAGGCATTATTCAATGGCTATCTCTCTTCTAGACCAACATCTTTCAGAGTTATTCTGGGCTAATTTTTACTGATCATGCCATCTATTACTAATAGAGTTTGTTTTTTGAATCTATATTGAGGCTATGAAATCGCATGATGTAACATTTATATTGATTTACTTATTGAGGATTAATGTGAAATGTAATTCTTCATGCTCTCCACATCCTCTTATATAAACAATTTATGGTCCATTATCAATCAGCTGACACAAATCTTTTTATTTTTGAAGATATTCACATTGATGGGATCTTTTCTAATTTCCCAATTTTGGGTGTTGTGCATCTAGGAGAGTCTCCAAGTAGATTTGAAGGTGTATTTTTTCTATTACCTTGGCTTTGTAAGGAAAAACTCTTATTTTAATGTGATTAAGAGTGGTTCATATAATTAGGTGGATGTGGCAATCACAACCTTCCAAAAATGCCTCTATAATATTCTATTGGGGAGTGGCTAGAAGCCAGAACATGACTGGTATATTATCCTTATCCAAATTTATTCTTATGAGTAGTATATCTTTTTCATCTCTATAAAGAGTTTCCTCAACCTTTTCTGACCAAAGTGGACATTTCCCTGCTACTTTATTGAAAATAATAGGATTGGTAAGGATATCCTCTATCATATTGTAAGGAAAGTAATCTAAGGGTGGTTCAGATAATGAATGTTTCCTTGGTCTATATTATGGTTGAGAAAGGATATCACTTTTCAATGATGAGGCATCAAGAAATACTGGCAACATTTTCACAAGCACCTCATGGTAAGATGGATTTATCATAATTAAATCAGTAAGGGGAAGACCTCCTTGATGAAGTAAAGTGTTTTTATGGGAAGTACCTTCTCAATGAATTCCATCATGGGGAGGACTAACATCACGGCTTGATGTACAACTACAAGAATAATTCCTACAACATATACCCTATAGAGGACCTTTAAGATGGATGATATAAAGGGGAGGACCTCCTTACTATTTTCCCTTCTATACATGTGGAGGGATACAGAGGTGATCATCAAGAGATGGACTCTCATGATCAATCAGATTATGGAAATGAAGAAAGAAAATATGGTAAGATGTTCGAGGAGGACCCCCATAACTACAACTAATATTTCCATAATTTGGTAATATAAGTGTAGGATCATAAGGAACCATAGATAAATGTATGAGGGAATCAAGAACTCCAACATCAAGTATAGTGGGATTGTAGACCATCTCTAAAATTTTCCAATTTCCTTTGGTGAGGATCCTTTTTTATGCTCTCTTATGGGTGGATAGGGTCACATGTTGGGGGTAGTGGATTTCATATAAGTATTATTTATTTATTAGGTCCCACTTCATTGCTATAATTTTATGAAAAGTTTATAGAATTTTGGTAAGGGTTTGTGCCTACCCTGGAATAGCCACCGGAGTAGACTAATGACCTCCAGTTGTAATAGGGGTATGTTCCTAACCTAGTTGTCCATATAACATGGGATTTGTCCCATGACCCTCCAGGATAGATCAAAGATATGTATCTGCTCTGGAGTGACCCTCGTTTTGTGTTAATGAGTTGACCTAATTGTGAGGAAGGAGTTGTGTGTCCGCCCCTCTACCATTTCTATTGTCATTATAATATTTTGGATGGTTTGTAGGATGTGGGTATAAATTTTCATCTACCCTTTCATCATTTTAATATTGTTCTAGGTAAGTTCAGTGACTGGAATGGGGATACATGCCCATTTTTTGGCTGGAGCACGGGTGTTTGCTTGCTCTCGCCCTCTACTTCATGTAAGTATATACTGATAGCACTCAGGTTTGGAGGTAGATATATGGGTCTACCCCCTATTTTTTGTTGGGATCTTCTAGATGGCTTCTACAAATGCTATCAGACTGGTCTGAAAATCTTGACATATGTGGGAAGGTGTGTGCACCTACTTACTCTTTTCCGATATATTTGATTTGTGGGATTCATATATTTGGGTAATTTTTTATGGATTCTCATGGTTTTCAACCATATTTTACAAGAGGGATTCTCTAGATAATTTCAAACTATGATGGAAGGCTTGATGGGTAGGGCAGGTGTTTTTGCCTACTCATGGTTTTTTGTAGTATATGGTTGGCGAAGTTCTATGGAGGTAATAGAGGTGTGTACCTATTCCCTATTGTCTATTCATTTCTCTTTGTGGGTCTTATTTTGTTCCTAGGTCTAGGTGACATGGGTCGGACTCCTGAGGGAAACACCACCATCATGTTGAGGATGTGTAACCATGAAACTTTGGCAGTGAAGAATGATTGAAATATCCCTTTGGAGGGACCCTTGTGCTCACTGGATGACACTGTCAGTGACCTCCTAATCTACCTCTCTAAGATATGGGAGGATATTTTTGCAGCATTCTGGGGATAGGCTCCCAAAATTATTTAACATATCAATTTATGTTGTCTATTTCTAGGCCACCAACCATCATTGAGTGTATGATCGGTGGGGTTTCATGAGCTAGAGGGGTTTTCGAGAAACCTATAGGGTTGGAATGGTACCATTTATGTGGTACTCTAAAACTATTTCATTTGAGACTTAGCATTGAAGACATTGGGTTGGAAACAGCATCCTCTATTTAGACAAGGACCCAACTTCTGTAGTGGTTAAATCATATATCTACGGGAATTGGTAAGATTCTATTTGGATCAAAGGGAAATATGGTTGAAAGTTCCAAGATACACATGAGAAAAACAAACAATAAAACTCCATCAAATCATCATCTTAATAAATGAACACATTTGAAATCAATTATTTGGATCCATGTTTGGCCATTATCATTTTGTGTGAAATCAGCCTGACATGGGGTCGACATAGTCATCTTGGTTAAATATTCATGTCGGGTTCATCATTTTTGTTTCTAATGAAAATGATGCATGTTTGATACACTTGATGTTTGATTTTTGGGGTTTTAATGTGACATAGTCATTCACATTGGGTTTTCCATTTTGAATGGATTCCAATAAGTTTTATTCATAGATATAAAAACACCCAAAAATTTTCTTATTCAAGTTGTTTCGTGAAATTTCTTTCCAAAGTTTGGTGATCATTGGGAAATGTCTCCAATGACAATTAGGGACTCACATTGGTTGAGAGGATGTGAGGTTAGGATCATCAGACCCCTTTAAGTGGATTTATTTCCAACTATGGGACTCTCTTAAATATTTAAGACATGTCCATGAATCCTTTATTAAATCTAAAATATAATACGGGTTTCCCTTGAATAAATGATTAATTATTAGCATGTATTGGATTTAGAATCATCTATATGTATATGAGGTTCTTCATCGATAGTGACATATATATGTATCCAAGGTTCCCCATAGATGGTACCCATTTGTAAACGGATTACAGATTTTTATGTCATTTATTATTATGACGCTAGTTTTAAGCCACACAGTGGGGCACTCTGGAATTTACCATCATTCAGGGAGATAAGAGTTGTTTTGATGTTGGGATCGAGGCCATGATATGGGTTTCCTATGTATCCTTATTAAATTAATCAAAAACCACATAGTTTGATGCCACTTAATGTAAGCATCGTACCTTTTAAGGTCATGTGATCGCGACAAAATAATGCAGTTTAATTTTGTATGGAAAGGAGGTCTAGGTAAAAGGTTCCTAGTCAATGGCCAGTGTGGGACTTATTCCAAAGTGTTCTAAAGGACTTGATATGGATCTAGCCACCCAAGTTGGATATGACCATACTAGGTATATGGCCTAGAGAAGATTATGGTGAATTTGAGGTGTTGGATTTGGACCTTAGGGAGGAATCCTATGTATCCCATTTGAATAGGAATCAAATCCCACGTAGTTCTGTTGCATTGAGGACCCACCCTAATGGAGTCCCTATAAATTTTTTCCTCATAGGTGTATGTCCCTTTGAGATAGATACCGGATTTTGAGGACCCAAGCATATGGAGGATCTCCGGGAATGTATTTGATCATGCATGTGTCATTATTATCACTAAACCTTAAGACCAACTGAGTCATTCTAAATGTAAGAAACAATAGGAAGTGAATGATCTAACAAACCACCTAATCATCTTTATCCTCTGGTGGACGAGACCATGGCTACATGAGATATAAATGGCATTGATGTTCATGTATCCTCTTTTTGTTTTTGTAACATGGGGGTGGAAGATAGGAGGTGTATGAACTCATGTAATAAATACTTGGGTCTTACTCGAGGATGGATTTCCTATCCCCAATTTTAGAAAATATTATAAGAGTATAAGCCACTGTCCCTCATGAAATGGAAAGTCAAGTGTCCCCCTCGCTATCTAAAATGAGGAGGTCCCTATTTTAGAGAAGATTAGGGAAGAACAAGACCCTAGCCCTCAGGTATAAAATAATGAGGTCCTGGAACTTTCTCTAATGTTGGGTTCCTTATTACTGAGGGGATGAAAAACTATGAAATCCTTGAGGACCCTACCCATCAGGTATAACAAGTGAGGTATAAATCTTGTTGAGGGAATGCTCAACTTGATGGGAGACACGCTGGTGTGTCTTTCACTATGATCTTGAAAATATAGAGACCTCGGTGGAGGTTTTATTTGTTCTCCCTCAGAAACAAGGGAAGAGATTCCCTATAATTGGTGTCAAGAAAAAGGGTCCCAAGTGATGGCTCACATAGGAGAGGGATGGGCGAGCTGAAGAGGTCTCATGTAGGGTAGACTTGGGAGGACTGGAAGTGCTTCACGTAAGGTGACCCTATGTGGGATACAAGTGTATCTTGATGAGGGACATCCTAGAAAAACAATACTTGGTCTAGGCCTTTCTCTAGGCACTAAGATTTTCCTTAGGGGTCTCTGAAAGGTTCTCACTCAGGTCCCAAGTTTAGGAGGAGACCTTTGTGCTAATACTTGTCAACTAGGGGAGAGTGGTTCCTTATATATGTGTCTTGTGTTTCACACATTGGAGGAACCTTAATCCCACAATCCCCCTTAATTACTTCTTATATTAGGTTTTGGAGAGCTTCTTGGGTGGTTTTGAGAAACTGGGTTAAGGAATAGGGCGAGTAGAGCTACTGATCTTCTTATAAACTTACAAATTTCCTAAATGAGGATCCATAGGGTCCTATATATAAGAAATTTCAGGACACTGTGTGAAAGAATATTTTCACATAGGTCCACCATTCAGGTGCCTCATGTAGGTGTGGCTTCTCTATCTACGCCGCGTAGGACAGACCTGCGCACACCTCTTGGCTTGTAGGCTGGGTGCGCACAGGTCAACTTGGGTGAATTACTCAACTCTACTTACTAACCTTTACCTCTTCATTTTTTTAATGTATTTTCCTTTGAAGTTTCTCTCTCTCATTTGAAAAAAAGGAGTGTCAAAAATCATTCTTAATGTGATATTATGAGGTTTTTTTATGAATAAATTATTTTTCTAGTGATCAAGATTCTGGTGTGATATGGGTTTTCATATTTGTGACACCCTAGACCCATACTCCGGGATCCAAGGACATAATAACATACATTACATAATGGATTCTATAAAAACTATATTTTATCATAAATAGATATCCCATAATTACATGAATTAAAAAAAATACTTCATTACATACATTCTCAATACCTTTTAGGTTTAGAGATTTAGTGAATTAGAAAAGTGTTTTTGGAAATTTTTTATGTTTTGCGAATTGAGTGTCTGGAAAGATCAGTTTCCTCCACTGATGTAACATCCCGCCTCATATCATTGGGTTGAGAGGGAATAGGAATGCTACATGGCCTTAAGAGACATTCCCAAGGCACCAAAGGCTGGAAATAAATGCCGAGGGATTTGAGAATAAATTGGGGAACGATTTTCCCTTGAGATTCAACCAACCAACCAAACAATCCACTATCAAAAAACTATATGATGCATGTCGACAAAACAAACAAACCCATACATTACCAAAATACAAACAACTATTCTATAACAATCCCACATTCCAAATACAACAAAGCTAAAATAAGAGTACCAAACAGAAGACAACAATAAGACTCCAACTGAACTAGGACATCATCCATATCTCTACACCAAGCTCCGTGATCCAAGCACCACAAAATCACCAAGGCATCATGTCAAACTGCTAGAATAATGAGATTCTTTGCTCTTACCTATGTCCCGGAATATGACATCTGCAAAAGTACCAACATGACAAAGCAGGGGGTGAGTACAAATACTCAGTAGGTTTTCCCCAAAATAAATTCCCTACACACGTCACTAGGATAAAATCATTAGTAAATTTATATAAATAATTTTATATAAAACATCAAATAGATCAAAAATTACCAGTAAGCCAACACACCCTTACCAAGCCACCTTAACCAAACCAAACAACCCAAAGGAAATCCAAACAATCATTCCATAACCCATTTCAACATTTTACATTAGCACAGAAATTTTCATCTTACAAACCAACACACAATAAGTACCATTCATACCATTCATGAAATCATGATGCTACTTCAACGGTGGTACATTCACACCCAACCCGTCTCTTCCATGGTGTGGGACTTCACGCCCATCCCTAGTCTGGGACTTCATGCCCATCACCCTCCCTTTTGATGATGGTACATTCATGACCATCACCTTGATGGTGCTACATTCCCGACCACCATCCATCCATCCCATGACAGTTAACATTTACCAAAATCACCGCAACATTTCAATCCACAATTACCAAAACCATATCACCCAAAAATTGTCAATACCAAATAAACCAATTATTCCCAACAACATTTCAACATGATATGTCATGTTACTTCAATAAATCTCACCTTTATTGAATACGCCCTCAAACCATTTTCCATGTCAAACCACATTTCAATAAAAAAAACGTTTTTATTGAAAACCATCTTTCACAAACTATTTTCATAATCCACCACTAAAGATTTTAAAATCAAAATTTTAAAATCACACAATAAAGCCCCTTATTTTGCAACAATAACCCATTTCCCCCCAAAAAACCCAAATCACCACCAATTGGGTTTCCAACAAGATTCACACATCATTATCACAATTAATTTCAAGTAAAAAAATTAATTTCACCCAAGGCCACTAATTCTAACCAAGTGGAGTCGAGAGAGAATGCACCTACCTTTAGGGTTCCGGCGAAATCGACCCACAAGCAACTGCACCCCAATATAGGAAAATGCTCCACTAAAACCACTCTAGATCTCCTTCCCTATCATCCACAAGACTTAAAATCAATACCCAAGGAAAAAACCCCTATATATACACACAATGGGTGTAGATATAGAAAATCAAGAGAGATGGAAGAGTAGATCTAGAGAAAACCACAAAGAACTAAGCGAGGTGACATACCGGAAAAGAATCAGCTCAACCACACCAATAAAACCATTCGATTTGATTTCAAAGTGAGTGGTAGAGCCTCTACAACCCTTGATAAATGAAAATCCTGAGTGTGGCTCAAGTAGGATAAAGTTTGGAATGAAATGAGGCAACCCCAAGGGAGACCGAATTTAAAAACCCAATTTTTAAGTGGTTGCACGGTTAGCCCACACGGTTTGGAAAATTGTGCACTAACCGTGCGCATGTCACTGCCTTGAGAGAAGGGGTCCACATGGTTTCCTCACATGATTTAGAAAACCATGTGCAGGTCGTATGAATTCCATTGTCTCCCCCTACACAGTTTCCTAGAGAACCCACACGGTTTCACGAACCGTACTCAAACTGTGCGTCCTTAGAAAAGCCTCCAAACTTATTCAAAACCCTTCCAAACTCTCCCAAAATCTTCCCAACTCATCCCAATCACTTTAAAAGCTTAAGAAGGCATAAAAAAGGTTACATAACTCAAACTGGGGGTGCTACATTATCCCCACCATTGTACTTTATGTCCTCAGAAAGTAGAGAACCATCACTTTGTTGAAAGAGCTCGGGCCATTTCTCGATCATTTATCTCTCACTCCCAAGTATCCTCTTGAATATGACCATGCTTCCACAAAACATGAAATAAACTAATAATTTTACCATGAAATACTTTATCTTGCCTATCCACAATCCACACCAGAATGTGCACCAAAGAAGCATCCAGATCTATCTCAACGTGATCCCAACGAATCACATGGTCATGATCTAACTGATACTTTTTCAACTACAACACCAGAAACACATTGTGAACCACACTAAACCATAGTAGAAAATCTAAATAATAAGCCACCTCTCCAATATACTCAAGTATCTCAAAAGGACCAATATACCTCGAATATAACTTACCCTGCTTCCCAAACTGATGATGTCCCAACCTAGGAGAGATTCTCAAAAACACATGATCACCCACCTCAAACGACAATTTTCATCGATGATGGTCTGTATATTATTTTTGATGACTTTGAGTCATCTCCATCATCTTCCTAATAAAATTGGAATTTTCTGTAGTCTCTTGGATAAGGCTTAATCTGATCATCGAAGTCTCACTCGTTTCCACCCAACATAGTGGAGAATGACACAGATTCCCATATAATGCCTCAAATGGAGCCATATATATTGAATCATGATAACTGTTATTATTGTAGAACTCAACCAATGGTAAATGGTCCTCCCATGAACCACCAAAATCCATCACACAAGCACTTAACATATCCTCCAAGGTTTGTATCATCCTCTTGGATTGGCCATCCGTCTGAAGATGATACGTCGTGCTCATTATCGATTGTGTCCCAAGGGCCTGCTTCAAGGATTTCCAGAAATGAGATGTGAACCTTAGATCTCCATATGATACAATTGAAATTGGAACATCATTCCACTTTACCACTTCCCAGATATATATTTTGGATAGATCTTCCACCATATGAGATTCACGAATCAGGATGAAATGGGCCGACTTAGTGAGCTGATCCACAATCACCCATATGGAATCGTGCTTCTAGACCATTCTTGGGAGACATGTCACAAAATCTATTACTATTTTCTCCCATTTCCACACTAGGATAAGTAAATACTGCAACATGCATGTTGGCCGCTGATGCTCTACCTTGACTTGCTGACAAGTCAAGCATCTTGAGACAAACCTGGAAACATCCCTTTTAATACTATCCCACCAAAACTTCACTTTAAACACCTTGTACATTTTCTAAATTCCAAGATGGACAACCCACCTAGAATAATGATAATCCCTAAAAACTTCCTCCTAACAAGCCACCGGTACCACAATCTGATTCCAAAAACACAAGAATGAATTTCCATTCAATTGACATCTCTGAATGGTCTCCCCACCATTGAGTTTTGACCTCATCCCAATACATTCAGAATCAGATACCTATTCCACTTTAACCAAACCATCCAAGTCAGAAACCAATGAAACTGGAAAGAATACCACTCTTTCACCCAGGTCCTCACATTCCAACTGCATTTCGGCTATGACTGACATCAACTACCATGGATCTAATGAATGTTTCACTACTTGAGCATATTATTTCCTACTTAATGCATCCACCATCGATTTTCCCTTACCCGATGTGTACATTAAGTCAAAATCAAACATCTGGATATATTCTATCCATCTCCTTTTCCTTAGGTTAAAATCTATTTGTGAGAAGATATGATTTAAGCTATTATGATCAGTAAACACTGTAAATTTCTCACTGAAGAGATGATGACGCCACATTTTTTAAGCATGAACCACTGTTGCCAAATCCAAATCATGTGTTGGGTAGTTTTTCTCATGAAACCTCAACTGTCATGATCCATATGCAACCACATGATCCCCCTGCAGGAGAACACACCCCAAACCTAATCCCGATGTGTCACAGCACACCACATACCCTTTCCCTAGTTCAGAAAAAACCAATATTTGTGCTTATATAAGGTGACCCTTTAACTCTTCAAATAATTTCTGACACTTCTCATCCCATTAGAATGGGATATTATTCCTTGTCAAAGATGTCATTGATGAAGCCAATCGGGAGAAATCATGAAAAAAACTTTGATAATACCCAACTAGAACAAGGAAGCTCTATATCTCGAAAACGTTCTTAAGTGGTTACCATGACATAATAGCCTCTATCTTTTTCAGATCAATTAAAACACCTTTCTCAGAAATAACATGGTCAAGGAAACAAACCTCTTATATCCAAAATTCACACTTTGAAAATTTGAAATATAACCGATGATCCCTCAAGATCCCCAACACTATTTCCAAGTGATACTCATACTCTACCCCTGTCCTCGAATACACCAGTATATCATCCAAAAAAACCTCCATGAAATAATCCAAATATCTCTGAAATATCTGATTCATCAATTCCAGGAATACCACTGGTGCATTCGTCAGGCCAAAAGGCATAACCATGTACACGTAATGGCCATATCTACTAATGAAAGCTGTTTTCAGAATATCCTTCTTCCTTATCCAAAATTGATGATATCATGACATCAAATCAATCTTGGAAAACCACTTAGATCCCCTCAAAAGGTCAAACAAATCATCAATGAATGGAATTGTATATTGGCTCTTTATTGTAACCCGATTAAGTCTACAATAATCAACATAGATTTGCAGAGTTCCATCTGCCTCTTTAATAAACAAAAATGGAACTGCCCACGAAGATATGCTAGGCCAGATGAACCCTTTGTTCTCTAACTCTTCTAAATGCACTTTTAATTCCCTCAATTCTACTAGCTCTATATGGTAAGAAGGAAGTGATATAGGACTGGTCCCCAGAAGGAGATCAATTGTAAACTCCACTTCTCTCACGTGTGGAAACCTTAAGAATTCTTTGGGAAATAAATCCATAAACTAATCCACCACTGCTATAAGAACACTCTGTTTAACACCTTCCACCGATGCCAACCAAAAATCCTCTAACTGATACAAGATCATGCCAACATCTGGTGCCAACAAATCTGTTGCACCTAGCTTTTCATTCTTCTCCCCTATAAAGAGAAGTATAAATCCATCCTCTATCACAAAACTAAATATTTGTGCATAGAAATCTATGTGGACCTTAAAAATTTCCAACCAATCCATTCCCAGGATTATATCATAACAATACATATTAATCACTGAGAAATCCCACATCAATTTGATGTCATCCACAACAAAACAACATACTCTACATAAGAAGGCTCGAAACTCTCTTTGACCTAGGGGAGTTTTGAAGTTTCAAAATAGAAGGCATAATTTCCACATGTAAACCTAACAAATCAATAATATGAAAAACAATAAAAGAATTCTAATAACCCGTATCAAACAAATCTTGGATCAATGTAGAATTTAAAAGAACTGTACCTCACATTGTGGATGGTCCTGACTAATCATCCACCACAACTTTCTCATCTCTAAATAGATGCATGTTTTCCAGGACTTCTTCTTTATTACCCTGCTAAAACTTCCCTTGTTGAGGAGTATCCCAAACACCCAACCTCAGAGCATTATGGAAATACCACTGAAGATGCCCCATCCGCTTGCAGTTATGAAATTTTCGAGGTTGTGCCTTACAGTATTGTTTCATGTGGCCTACAAAACCACACTAAAAGTATACTATCTTACACTCAGGTATCAGAGTAAGTTTTAACAATCTAGTGGTCCAATTATGATGTGCTCCATGTTATTGAGAAAAAGTTTTTGTCTTTATCTTTCTCTCAGTGTTAGGGCTCACACCTCCTATCGTGAGGACAATTGTACTTTCATTACTTGGACTTCCAGCCAAGATAGATATTGTAATAGTTGTATCTAGTTGTAGTCCTGACTGAAATGACTAAAAACCCTAAACTATGCTTTGGTCCAACTGTCGATTCACTTGGGGATCAGGTGAAACCACATTTTCAGCAGCTTCCTCGGATTGGTCTCTACAATGCCTACCCGGTTCCATCTCTATCAACACAAGAATCACCGTAAGTATCAATCCTTAGAAACTTAAGGCTTACAATTTCAATTTCAATTACATATAAAATATCACAACTAGGATTTCCACAATTTCACATTTCCCATGTTTCATCATTTTTGAAAAATTCACCTTGTTTTTAAAATCAACCCATTTTCAAAATACCACAAGTCTTCATGTTTCAAATCCTTCCGCTTTGAAACCCAATTAAAATTTTTCAAAATACACACATTCATATCACACTATAAATCATTATACCTCAATGAAATATGCACCATAGAGGGAAGTCATTTCCACCATGCATGTCATGCTCATCTCATCGGTTACACCCACAACAATGAGATTTCCATTTCTAATAAGTGTCTTCAGAACACTTATGTACCCAACTCCCTGGTAACTTGAAGTTCATCATAAAAGGGTTAGAAATTTCCTTTTATGATATTCATTCCAAGTTCCAACAATCCTATGCCTTTCTACCATACCGACTCAAGGAATAGACCAAGAACAAACGTCAACACCAAGACCAACAATCAATGCCAAAGGACCAAACAACTGTTCTCACTTGAAATTCAAGGACCGAACAAAATGATACCACTTGTAACATCTCGCCTAATCTCATTGGCTTGAGAGGGTAGAGCAATTATACTTGGCCTTAAGTGATGTTCCCAAGGTTCCAAAGGCTAGTAATAAATGTCGAGGGCTTCATGAATAAATTGGGTAACGATTTTCCCTTGAGATTCAACCAACCAACCAAACAATCCACTATCAACAAACTATATGATGCATGTCGACAAAACAACCAAACCCATACATTACCAAAATACAACCAACTAATCCATAACAATCCCACATGCCAAATACAACCAAGCCAAAATCAGAGTACCAAGTGGAAGACTACAACAAGACTCTAACAGAACTAGGACATCATCCATATCTCTACACCAAGATCCATGCTCCAAGAACCACAACATCACCTAGGTATCATGCCAAACCACTAGAAAAATGAGATGCTTTACTCTTACATGTGTCTCAGAACACGGCATATGAAAAAGCACCAACATGACAAAGCATGGGTGAGTACAAATACTCAATAGGTTTTCCCTAAAATGACTTCCCTACACACTCCACTAGGATAAAACCATTAGCACATTTATATAAAGTAGTTTCTATAAAACATCAAATAGTTCAATAATTACCAATAATCCAACACACCCTTACCAAGCCACCTTACCCAAACCAAGCAACCCAAAGGAAAGCCAAACAATCATGCCATAATCCATTTTACCATTTCACATTAGAACATCAATTTCCATCTTGAAAACCAACACACAACAAGTACCATTCATACCATTCATGCATTCATGATGCTACTTCAATGGAGGTACATTCATGACCAACCCGTCTCTTCCATGGTGTGAGACTTCACACCCATCCCTAGTGTGGGACTTCATGCCCATAAACCTCCCTTTTGATGATAGTACATTCATGACTATCACCTTAATGGTGCTACATTCCTGACCAACATCCATCCAACTCATGAAAATCAACACTTACCAAAATAACCACAACAATTCAATCCACAATTACCAAACCATATCCCCCAAAAATTGTCAATACCAAATTAACCAATTATTCCCAACAAAATTTCAACGTGGCATGTCATGTTACTTCAATAAATCTCACCTTTATTGAATACTCCCTCAAACCATTTTCCATGTCGAACCACATTTCAAAAAAAATAACATTTTTATCGAAAACCATATTTCACAAACCATTTTAATAATCCACCACTAACGATTTTAAAATCAACATTTTAAAATCACACAACAAATCCCCTTGTTTTGAAACAATAACCCATTTTCCACAAAAAAAAACCCCAAATAACCACCTAATGGGTTTTGAACAAGATTCACACATCATTATCACAATTAATTTCAAGGAAAACAAATTAATTTCACCTAAGGCCACTAATTTCAACTAAGTGGAGTCAAGAGAGAATCCACCTACCATTAGGGTTCCAGCGAAATCAACCCACAAGGAAATCCACCCAATCCAGGAAAATGCTCCACTAAAACCACTATAGATATCCTTCCCTATCATCCACAAGCCTTAAAATCAACACCCAGTGTAACAAAAACCCTATATCTACACACAATATGTGTAGATCTAGAAAACTGAGAGAGAGGGAAGAGTATATCCAGATAAAACCACAAAGAACTAAGCGAGGAGACTTACCAGAAAAGAATCAACTCAGCCACACCAAGAATAACCTTTGATTTTCTTCCAAAGTGAGTGGGAGATCCCCTACAACCCTTGAGAAATAAAAATCCCAAATATGGCTTGAGTGGGAGTAATTTTGGAATTAAATGAGGCAACCCCGAGGGAGCTCGGATTTAAAAACACAATTTTTAAGTGGCCACAGGGTTATCCCACATGGTTTGGAAAACCATTCCCCAACCGTGCGCACATCACTTCCTAGAGAGATTGGGTCCACATGGTTTCATCACACGGTTTGGAAAACCATGCGTAGGCCATACAAAGCCCACTGTCTCCCCCTACACAGTTTCCTGGAGAACCCGCACAGTTTACCTAACCGTGCTCAAACCGTGAGCCCTTATAAAAGTCTCAAAACTTATTCAAAACCCTTAAAAACTCTCTCAAACTATTCCCAACTCATCCCAAGCTCTTTAAACACATAAAAAGGCATAAAAAACGCTACATACCTCAAACTAGGTGTGATACAACTGAGAAGTGGGGTTAAATCATAGGAGGGGGATTTTATAATTTATTTTAAATAGAAATAAAACTATATGTATTATTAGAGTAAAATCCACTTAAAAAAGAAAAAATATCTTCACACGATCTTGCAATAAATGAAATAGAAAAGAGTAAACAATTTTTTAAAAGTTTGGATATAATGAGGATTCCTACTCCTTGTCGTGTATGGTTATCCCTCCAACCATGGATTATTTTCACTATAAACCCATGTTAATTAATATTAAAAAATTCAGGTGGCATCCCACCACACATTTCAAGAGTCATACCCAACATCATAGCTTCATGCTACAGTGCAAAATATAATAACAATATACAGAATATCACCAAAAAAGCATGTTTATTTTAAAACAAAGAATGAACATCCACATCCACAATGCTCCAAAATATGTAAGAAAGTATCATCTATAGTGAATAAATGTACTATGATATAAAAATATTCTCAAACTCAAATTAGATATATTGATGACCGAAGTTTCATCATATGTTGATTACTAAAAATTAAACCTCAACTTTGGGATCCTCTTCTTCTTATCTTTTTTCATATAGCATAAAATTTCATGAGTCATTATCATTGAACCTTTTTTATTCTCTCTACTGTCATATTTATTCTACTTCCCACACCCTCTCACTTTATTTTATGAAAAAAAGGACATTTATTGGTATGGAACCATGATCTCTACTCTCTATTTTTAGTTACAATGCATAAGACACCACTCACGATCTCAATAACAATTTTCAAAAAAGTAACTTCATCATGGAAATTTTTTATTTTTACAGTATCATAAAATCCACATTTAATTATCCTGAATAACCAATGCATAATCATTAAAAACATCCCAGAATCATGGCTTGAAAATTGAAGCCTATGATTATGTAAGTATTCAAAACCCTTCAGGCATTGTCGTAATTAATTTTCTTCAAAATATTCAAATTTTAGAAACCTATGGAAAACTATGAATATACTATGTAAATGAAAATTGGATCTGTAGCTATTACTTTTATGGTTCTCAATCAGCTACATATCATATTCTCCTATGTGAGTTAGAAACATGAATCTGTATTCAGCTACACCACTAATTAGCTATGTCATTCTCCTCAGAATTTGGCTACATTACTCATTTAGTTAAATCAATTCCAAAATTGACTATGTCGATCATTTGGCTCTAAGATTAAATAGGTTACATGGAAGAATTATTTGAATTATTTTCATATGTAGAATAAATAGATACATGAATTTACTATGTGAATTTTCCCTTTACCAATTCAGCTATGTGGATCGAGTGCACTCTCAAACTCAAATAGAACCACTTCATCTGACCTCCAACCCTTCTCAAATCAATTTCTAGCATCATGAAAATTTCTTCCATGATATATAAATAAATAAAATATAGATCAAGCATCATCATAATTATTTAGCACCTCAATAATGGTTTTCAACAAATACAATAACCCAAAATTACCTAGAATTATAGGATCTTCAAGCTTTCTCAACTCAGGCCACAAATCCATGGGGTTCTTCAATATCCTCCTTTGGATTTGTTAAAAACAATATGAAACCTCTTGACTTATCATGTCTCAAAATATGAATCATAAAACAAAATTCAATATCAAAGTGATATATCTTGACACCATACTATAGGATAATGTATTTTTTAGATATTTTCATCCCTTAGTGACAAGAAAGTTTAGGTTGAGTGACACAAATGACTCAAATTCTCAAACTCATACTCCCCCTTTTTACTTACACTCCCCATTTACCATGACCATCTCTCCCCCTTTAGAAACATAATCTAAAGGACCATGGTGGAACATTAAATCAAAAAATGATCAAGTGGGGGGGGGGAATCCGGAACTTTCAATTCCATCCCCAATTCCAAAAATATCTCATGTGGTATAGCTTTTGTAAGGATATCTACAAGTTTCTCCTTTGTTCCAATAAACAAGAGTCTTATTCCACCTGAAGCCACATTATCTTTTATATAATTATATCGAATTTCAATATGGTTATACTGAGAGAGTGTTGAGATGTATTTTTTGATAGATCAATATCAATTAGATTGTCACAAAGAATCCTCAATGGTCTTTGAACATCAACCCACGAATATTCTTGATGAGCCTGAAAACTTATTTAACAGCATGTGTAGTCGTGACATACTTTTATTAAAGTGTACTAAGGCTCACTGAACTTGGATTATTACTGTACCATCTAACACAACAATCAATAATGAAGAATAATATAGCTGATGTGGATCTATGGTCTGTACAGTCACTTACCCAATTTGCATTGGTGTAACCAAGAAAGTCTATATCCACATTGCATTGGTGGAGAAGGCCATAATTCCTAGTGCCTTTAACATACCTCATAATTTTTTAACTGCAAGCATGTGTGACTCCTTTGGTTCACTTTAATACCTTTCACACATAATCATCACATATGAAATATTAGGTATGTACATTTTGAGATACAAAAGGCTTCCAATCATGATTCTAAATTTCTTTTGATTAACCTCGATGCCTTATTCATCATTACTCAACATTTTTTCAAGTGATATAGGTGTATAAAACTCTTGATAATATTTCATTCCAAACTTTCTCAATAGTTATTTGGAATATTTTTCTTGTGAAATAAATACATAATCAAAGTTCTACTCAATATATAATCTTAGAAAATAGGTTATTTCTTCTAGCATGGACACTCAAACCACTTATATATATTTATTGTGAATTCCTTACATAATAAACTATTATTACTAGAAAAATTTATGTCATCCACATATACAACCACCATTAATGTGTTTTAGGAATCCTTATTCAATTATAATTTATAATAAATAGTGCTTTGAAAACACCCATTTTTCTCAAACAATAATAATGTTTAGAATACTAGGACCATGGATCCTATTTGAAGTTGTTCAAGTATTTATTAAATCTATAGAAAATTATTCCATACCTATAAATAATTAAAGCTTATATTTGTTTGATAAAAACTTCTTCTTAAAGTTCACCATTTAGAAATGTGAACTTTACATCCATTTGATAAAATTTGTAATCATTATGATCTGCCACAACTAAGGAATTATTATTTTATATAGTCTATAAACCAATGAAAACGTATCTTCAAATTAAATTAATTTTATTTCAGAATATCCTTCGAAAACATATCTATCCTTGTTATGTGATCCTTCTCATTTCTCATATATTCTGTTCCTAAAAAAAATATACCAATCTCATTTTTAGATTTCATTCTTGGAAAAAGTTCCCATGTAAGTTTATTCTCAATTTTATTGAGTTCTAAATTCATAGATTACACACATTCATCATGTTCAATAGCCTTAGACATTGTTATAGGTTCAACTTGTGATATAATATTTTTTTGGTTCACAAGTCTTATTCTTCTTCTAGTATGACTGGTGCACTCTAATTCTCAATAATATTCTCAGTATCAACATGTTTCTTTAATCTGTAAAAATTATATATTTCATCACCAGTAGCTTTTTCATCATCACCAGAATATTTTGAATTAGAATCAATAGTTTTAGGTCTAATTTCAGCTAATTTTCCACCCATTTATTCATAATATACTCAGTATTTTATACAAGATACTGTTAGGTCCACTAGGCTGGATACCCTGAGAGGGGGGGTGAATCAGGGTATGACTAATTAAAAATTAATGCCCGTTCTGATCTTGTTTCGCTGTTAATAAAAACACTCTTCTCTCTTTTTCCTGATGCACGATATAAATAGAAAGTAAAGCAAGCACAGGACACAGCAATTTTACTTGGTTCACTGCTAAGGGCTACGTCCAAGGAGCATACGCCGACAGGTTTCCGGTCGTACTAAATTCCACTAATCTTCACTAGCTGTGGATTACAAGGTTCGGGCTAGATCACTTCTATGCCCAGGCTCACTGCCTTAACAATGTTTAGGGTCAGCTCACTACTTTCCCAAGGTTCACTCCCTATTTCTATCTCTCTGGCTCACTACCAGTGGAGAGGATCACCTTCTTCCTCTTCCTAAGCTCACTGCTCTTGGAAGGAATCCACTCACAGTTTATAGACCTGTAGGTCTCTTCATTTGCATGAATGAATGCATCTTCCTCTGTGTGTAAATGCTCTGTTGAAGTACAACTTTCACCCGTAGATGAATATCTCTTTGCACCGAAGGTATCGGGCAAACTTCCAGCTTCCACGCAGCCCGAAAAACACTGCTGGAAAAAACCTTACTTGGCACGCAAGTCAACCTCGGCGCGCAAGTATCGGCGCGCAAGTCACAACGGGCGCGCAAGTCCTCCTCAGACACTTGCGCGACTCAAGCTTCTTCAACTCCAAACTTGCGCGACTCTATTCCTTTTACGCCCAAACCAATATTGGCGCGCAACTGCCAACTGGCGCGCAACTTCTAACACCGGCGCACAACTTCAACCTCTGGCGCGCAAGTCACACCTGCACGACCACACACACCACTTGCGCGACCCCCAAACCTACGCGACAGGAGCTCTGAGTTGAACTCCGGTGGAAAATGAGGAGGGGTGGTCCAGTATTTATAGGAAATCTGACCACCCTGTGCGACGGCGCGCAAGTCACCTGCGCGACCCAATCTCGGCGCGCAAGTCTTCTCTCCTTTTAGACACTTGCGCGACCAACTCCCAAACTTGCGCGAACCTATTTCCTTAGCCATATTTTGATCTTCTGATCTTGAAAAACATATGGCGCACAAGTTTCCTATACTCCAAGTCCACGGTGCGCAAGTCCCTTTGCCAAAAACACTTTTCATCATTTGCCGATTTTCAGGCCCAAAAATTTGGCAAACACTGGAAAACGACGCCACCTTATATATGTTCTTTTGTACCGCCTCCAGATCATCCATTCCTTTTATCGACGTTCTTTGAATCAAACATGGATCATTGAACACAACTCTTGAACTCGACATTCCACCATGAAATCCTCTTTGTCAACAATCACAACTCAGATGTCCACTTTGTCAACAAACACAATCACCTCAAAAATGCTTCAATGATACCTTGAGGGATTTTTTCCCAACAGATACCCAAAATATGCTTTAATTTTCTAGCTTTTTTTCCTATATTTTCATTAATATTCACATATGAACACTTAATAATTTTATGCAATATTGTATTCCATCATCTGTATACATTACCAATAGATAAATAGCTCATAAAGACTTCATCATCAACATTTTCTTCTAGCTTTCCCAACCTGCTTCCTTTGATTTTAATACAATAATGACTTCTAAAGACCATGAAATATTTTAGTGTAGTCTTATATTGGTGCCACATCTCATAGGGTGTATCATATGTCTTGGGTCTCAAAAGACATCTATTTTGAATATTCACCTCAATACACACTACTTATCTCTATAAGTATTTTGAAACATCATTCACAGATATCGTTGTTATTTCCATTTCCACAATGCTTATATTCCTCCTCTATGCAACGGTATTCAATTTTATTGTATAAGGTATTCTATACTAATGTTTTATTCCATATTTTCTAATATAAGTATCAAATATATCATTCATGTATTGTTTACCATTATCATATATTGGTTTTTTTATACACAAAACAAGGTCCTTTTAAAACTATATTCTATACATTTTAAACATCCAAACAACCTCTAACTTCTATTTCATAGAAAGAGCATTAGTTATCCAAATGAATTCATCTATTAAAGTAAGGAAATAAAGATCACCTCAGGTAGACTTCTATCACATGGGCCTATAAATATCTATGTGGACTAATTATAATAGTATTGTGTAAGTAATATCTACCTTCTTGTGAGCCTTCTGAGTTTTCTATCCCTTCTAACATGTTCTATAGATTCCATCTTGATCTCATTTTAGCTTATTTAAATATCTTTCCACTTCATGATTTATAATCTTTCTTAGGATTATTTGACCCATATTCCCAAGTATTTTATTTCATAACATGTTCTCATCTTTCATGTTCACTTAACATTTATTAGATAGATCACCAATCAAGAATAAGTTTCCATTTTCTCTATTCTCAATCCTCTCCTGGTGATCCTTAATCACCATCGGGTAATCTAAGAAGGTGGATCCATCATCGGTGTCCATTTCACCATAGTCAATAATGTGTGTAGTATCATTCATGAATCTCTTCAGTTGTGAAACATAGAGGACATCATACACCTACTCCAATTGTAGGGGTAAGGATAGGAAATAAGAAACCCCACCATCCCTCAATAGGATCCCAAATGACCTGATAAACCTTGAGGATGGATTACCTCTCAAAGTGAATCTTTTTAATTATCATCGTGGGGAGACTCTTAGGAAAACATGGTTTCCTTGCTCTAACTACAAGCAATCACAACACTGATCATTATAATATTTCTTCTTTCTTTGTCCTATCCTCACCCATTCACGGATGACCTAATCCTTCTCTTTCATCTCCCGCACTCTATCTGGTCCAATAAGAGATACCTCACCGATCTCATTCCAGCATAAGGGTAACCTATAGGGTCTCTCATATAGGGCCTCAAAGTTTTCATATAGATATTAGAGTGATAGATATTCTTATAAGAAAACTCTACCAATGGAAAGTGATCCTACCAGTTTAGGCCAAAGTCTAACATGAAAGCCCTCATCATATCTTCCAACACCTAGATAATGCACTCGGTCTACCCATCCATCTGGGGGTGAAAAGATGTTCTCATCCTCAAATAGGTATTGAATTATTCATATAGGAATATCTACATTTGTGATGTGACTCATGAATCATGGTCAGAGACAATCATCAAGGTAACCCTATGAAGGTGGATGATCTCCCACATGTACAACTTCCCCAAACTCTCCATATAAATTTACTCCCTAATAACAAGGAAGTGTGTCATCTTGGTAAGTTATTCAAATATCACCTAGATAGAATCATGACATCTTACTATCAGTAGAAGCCCTATCACAAAGTATGTGGATATGTTATACCATTTCCACTATAGGATCTCAAGAGGATATAACAAACCTGCCAGAGTCTGGTTCTCATCCTTCACCAACTGACATGTGAGACGCAGAGAGACAAACTCAGGAACACTCTACCTCATCAAATCCCACAAAAACTTCCACTAAAGGTATCTATACATATTCCCTACACAAGGATATATAGCCAAAATAGAAGTGTGAAACTCCCTCATAGGACCACATGGTTGATGTCTCCTAATTGATAATCCATCACAAACTGGATAAGAATAGGAGTCAACACCATCAACTAAAGATAAATTTCAACCCTCTCCTCCACTAGGTTCAGCTATAAAAAATCCAATTACTCGTATTCCTCCTCCACCAGATGAGAATGGGACCTCCAATTGAAGGCATCTTCCACCATGTTACCCTTCGCATTAGTATAAACTATCTCAAAGTAATAGTCTTGTAGGAAATCAAACTAGAACCTTTGTCTTGGGTTTATATCTATCTCTATGAAGACATAATTTGGACTATGATGGTTTAAGTGAACAACAATTTTCTCTCCCAAAATATAGTAACTCCATATCCTCAAAGCAAAGACAACTATTTCCAACTCAATGTTGTGACTCAAATAGTTTTTCTCATGGGATCTCAACTATCTCAACCCATTTGTGATCACTGCCTACCTCTTCATCAACATGTAGTTGAGCCCAGCTCCAGAGGCATCAAAATATACTATGTACTACACTCCCTCCTCCAGTAGTCTCAAAATAGGATCACTGGTTAGCCTCATCATCAACTCCTCAAAGGCTCTCTAACACTGTTCAGTCTAGGAAAATGGCTTCCCATTCCAAATTAGGTTGTTCAAAGCAGCTACAGCCCTGGAGAAGTCTAAGAAAAACCTCTTGTAGTAACCAATTAAGAAAAGAAAACTCCCACACATATGAAATGTTCTTGGGTGGATCCCAATAAATAATTGCATCAATCTTCACTAGGTCCATAGTTAATCCATGCTCAGAAATGGCCTGCCTCATAAAGTGAACCTTGTAGATCCAGAACGAGCACTTTGATATATTACCATAAAGTTGGTGCACCCAAAGAAATTATATGACCATCCCCAAGTGTTATTAATGATCCTATTCATATGTAGATTAGATGAGTATGTCATCAATGAATACAACCAAAAATCGATCAAAGTATTTAAAGAAGATCTAGTTCAATAAATCCATAATCATAGTGGGGTAATTATTTATACTAAAATAAATCACTAGAAACTCATAGTGTCTATAGTAACATCAGAATTCCATATTCATAATATCGGCCTTGTAAACCCTAAACTAGTGGTATACATACCTAAGATTAATCTTCTAGAACCACCTTGCACCTCATAAATAATAAAAGAGGTCATCAATCCTCAGGAATGGGTACTTATTCTTTATTGTTTCATGCTTCAGGAGATGATAATCAACACAAATACACAAGATCTTATCCTCCAATTTCTTGAATAAAACTAGATATTTTTAGGGGGACACACTTTGTATGATAAAACCCTTCTCTTAAAGGTCATCCAACTTCAACCTCAGCTCCCAAATCTCTTTATGGGCCATCTAATATGATGAAAAGATATCAGATTGGTCTCGGGGTGAAAATCGATGAAAAACTCCATCTCCTGCATCATAAGTTTTCCTAGAACATCGTCAGGGAAGATTTCCATCAAATCCTTCATGACTTAAATAACTCATATGCCTAAAGATCCCTCTATGATAAGGGAAAATCTTTGAAACTAATGGGTGGTAGGTTATAGATTCCCGATTATAAGACCCACTCACTCCTCCATGAGATCTCTCTCACCCATAAAAAAGAATCACATCCCATCTATCCAAAGTCATATGGATTATATGTTGTGACAATCAATCTGGACTTAAAACATGGAAAACCATTATATATCTAGGATTTCATTGTAAGGTATGCTCATGATACCAAGAGGTCCCATGAGAAACCCTCTCCACTAAGCGATATCTCACACTACCAGAAGATAAGTGATAAAGAAGAGTCATTACCTGTATGAACCTCAAGCCAAAGCTGCTAGGATAAAGTCTCAACTGGGATCTCTATCTCTCACACTAGGAGTAAAGAGATGAAGTAATGACTCAAAATTATATCTACTACTACCTAACAAAGAGTATAATAAACACATATCATACCTCTAATCATTTTGTGAGCTAACAAGTCATAAGCCTCCCAAGCCTACATCTACCCATAGCCTCGACCTCCATGTCCCTGAGCCTGATGTTGGTTTCCCAGTGGTAGTGGTAGAAGTAGCTCATAAAATCACCCTCCACTAGAAAATCCTCCTCCTAGAGATCCACCTTCTCCCCTAACATCACTACCTCCTTGAGGGCCTCCCTAAACACACCTAGGAGAACCCTGATCTTGTATCTACCTCTTCTGTGGTGGTCCATCCATTGTCTTCCTTACCTTCTCAATATTCCAGGTCAAGAAATTATGTTCCATGTAACCTTTCTCATTGCATGCATAGAATCACCCCTATTTAGGACTCCTTGGTCCTCTGTGTTGTCCCTAAGATACATGACCATGTGCCTAAGTCTAAGCATGGGTATGCCTCTTTTTCCTCAACACCTATCATCTACCAGCTGTTGCATATGAATCAGACTTAAGAAGCATATTGAAGGATCTTGATGCATGTTATACCATAGGTAGGAATCTCTCCATCACCAATTCCCATTCAAGAACTCCAATATATGTGGGAATTCACAAGGGTACCACACTGGCATGGATGTCTCTATGGATACCCTACTCAAACACTCATGACTATAAGTAAACATATTGAATCATGTATAGGGAGTACCATGTAAGGTTAGTGAACTTTGTGTCATACTCAGAAATTGTCATCCCTCCCTGTTTAAGCTATAAAATCTCCTAAGTCCAAATTGAGTGCAATCATGATGGGTAGTATGCCTCACGAAATAGCTTATGGAATTAAAATAATGAGAGTTTTGACTCATTATGAATCTTTATTACTAGATGCCACAAGCACCCAGTTGCTCTATGGAAAATACTGGCTTCTACCACAACCATCTGGTTATCCAAGGTCCATACAAGTCTAAAATCTCAGATTACAAACTCAAGCCAATACTCCACTTCTTGGGGATCTGGCTCACCATGAAACCTCAGCGGCCTCTGACACTTGAACTTAAGGAGTGTTCTAATATTCTTTTCATCTTCATCCTTTTATTCTAGTACAATATGATACTCGATGGGCAGGGGAGCTACTACCTACATTCTTGGAGGAAAGATCTCATGAGATGGCCCTTGAACTAAGGCCTCATCACTCATCAGATCGTCTTCACGATCCTAAATTGATAACCTAGATGGATTTCTTCGTAGAGGCATCTTGGAAGTAATAAATATATACCATAGTTATATGATCACATATATATATATGGATATTACTCAAGAAGGATGGTCAAAGGATTCAATCTTATATTATGCATTTACCAATGTTCCCTACAACCAATGTTTCGATATTCCGAGTTGACAAGTAGGTAGTCATAGTCATAGTGTATGAATACATCGATCACCACACTAACACTGAGTTCCCTAGCCTAAAATAGACACTCAAGACACTTTGAAACTGTTGACCTAAATTCCCAACCAAACCTCATAAGGGGAAAAAACTCCAAACATCATATCGAGGTCAAAAAAACTTTGGATGCCACTCTATAATGACCCAACCCACCAATGTACCCATGGATGGTGGAAAACACGACCACCACAAATCCAATCCCACATCCATAGGCCAAGGGTAGGTGAAAAGCATCGAGAAGGCGTGACTAAAATCGGATTTATTTACCTAAAGTATTTTCATGAACGCGCTCAACCATATCTATACATAATTACAAAGGAATAATAATAAAATAAAGTAACATCTATAGTGAAAACCATTCTTGTAATAACCACTATGGAATAAAAAATAGTGTGACAGTGTAATATAAAATGTAAAGGGCCAAATACATTCCCACCCAGAAATGATGTCCCAACCTAACAACAATTGGAATAGAAAATAGCTAAGAGATCATGGCTCCTGATCTCCAATCCTCAGAAACCATATGTGGTGTATGGACCCAATTATCCCTATACTCCTTTGAAATCATCTTTGATATATCATCATCTGTATAATACTTGACACTTGTGGGAAAATCCAATGTAGGGGTGAGTATATACATACCCAGTAGGATGCCCTGAAAACTGAAGAGGGTGAAAAAAATACATGATAGAAATAATTAGATCAACCAAATAAAGAGGGAAACAAAACCAAAAATCATATATATATGCTCATATAAGAATCACAAATAAGAGAGAAAGGGTATCTCCATCTCATATCCCATCCTATTACAATGAGTCTACCTGCAACTCCAAAGGTCCATCATCGATGTCGAGCGTATCACATGTCTATCCATATAATTCATGAGGAGGGTCCACACATGCCACTAATCTACTACCTAAGGGAGTGAAATATCCAAAAGATATAGTACCCACACCCTGGTACAAGGGGGGATGTCACTCATTAGATATAGGACTCACACCCATGTAAGGGAATACCATCTCTATATCTATCTATTGAATATGGGGGACTCGCGCCCTAGTGAGACAAGGGAGTACCATACCTATAGATAGAGGATTTGTTCCCAATTAGGGTATTAAAATCTCTACCTAGGAAAATGAGTATGGAGGACCATGCCCTAGTGAAACAGGTGAGTACCATCTTTATGAATAGAGGACTCACTCCCTCATGCAATAGGGGAGTACCATCTCTACCTATATAAATGAGTATAGAGGACCTAAACCCTGGTGTGATAGGGGAGTACCATCCTCATGGATAAAGGACCTATTCCCTAGTACAATAGGGTTATACCACCGATTCCTACATAAATAGTATAGAGGACCTTCTCCCTGGTGAGGTAGGGGAGTACCATCTCTAGGGATAGAGGACCCACACCCTATTTCAGTAAGGGAGTACTTTATCTACCTAGAATGATGAGTATGGAGGACTCTCACCTTGGTTTGATAGGGGAGTATCATCTCCATGGATAAAGGACCAATTCACTGGTGTGATAGGGGAGTACTGTCTTCACCTGGAATCTCTTTGATGATCATGCTTGATTAAAATCATCGTCAAGCATCACCTAAAGAAGCGTCGTGCTCAAAACATCTCACATCATATCTATTTTTTCATAAAAAAGGCTACCATCACGTTTTAAATGAAAAAACACTCAAGATAGGTAAATCATGGTCCAAAATCAATTTCAAAATGAAGGAGATATGAGAGGTATAAGTTCCTAAAAATGGGGTACATGGTGTGTATAGGGGACTTCACAGCATGTGGTCCCCCTCCGCTACCTAGTCATGTTCTCCTTCAGACATGGATCGGTGGCCATGTCACTGTACATGGTGTGTACGGGGCCTACACAGCATGTCTCGGCCACCCGGGGCCTGCCTATGTGTTCATGGTCATGCACATGTCTGTCAAGTTATTTCATGTACTTGGTCGTTCCCGGGTACCAGCATATGCCCATGTACTCCCAGATTACATGGTGAGTCCTCCAGCACAGGGTCCTAGGAATGTATATCTAGCACATATCTTGGACACTAAGGGAGCATCACATGGCGTTGAGGTCCTCCTACACATTGTGTGATATTTAACACCAGCTAAAACCCTAGTTGTCAAGGAAATCCAAAGAACATGTTGTGTATTCTTCCGCACTACACGGAGAGTAGTCACATTTTCCACAGAAAAACAAGTTCTTCATGATGATCCCAAATCCACCACTTCTACCATGATTTGTGCCTTTTGACCACTTGAAAATGGTGGTATTCACTTTCTTCCATTGATTCCATCCCTACGGTGGCCCGAAATCAGAATCTGGAAATTCCCTTGAAGCCCAAAACATTGTGTGTCACCCACCGGTCCTCAACACTCGATCTTGTCACCTATATAGATCCTGAATCCACGGAGTAGTGATTGAAATCCATGATACATCTTGATCCATACTTAAATTTCGAATTTTTTCTTCACACCTGAATCTACCACAAATCTGGGGGTTTGACCGTGCTCAAACCCACACAGCAATGTCAAACCATGACACTGTAGAACAAAGGTGAAGAATGTGAATAACAGAGGAGGATGAAGTGCATAAACAAAGTAAATACATCATTATACCAGAATTTTTGGACAAAAATTTAAATTATGGAATAACTAGGTAGATAGAAAATGAAACAGTGGAGATTTATTGAATTAACAAAATAATTGGCAACATGGATCATGTGAAGGGCATGAAATTGCTAATAAGAGATAAGCATATCAAATTCAGGATTTTAAAATTTAATTAAGAGAGAGGAAACCAAAATTGATGAGTAATACCTCGATTATGGATTGATCATTTGGGAAGAACATATTCACCAGTGATGGGGAAGATCCATTGTGGTAGTTATCTCTTGATCCACCTTGATCTGGTCATAGTTTGTCGTTCAGTGATGATTCGTTAATGACGGACACTATCCTCCTCCTCTCAGATCTAGTCAGGGTTATGTGGATAACCCTTGGAAAATATTCATAAGGGGGTATTTTTAGAGTATTTAATTATTTATTTTAATAAAATAAATAAATATTTTATTTGTTTATTTTAATTAAACACACCCACCAACAGTTATGTCAATCGGATGTTCGGTGCTATCCAACCTTAGAACGCGCCTTGGGTAAACCCCGCACTTCGAATTCAACCATAGTCTCAAATTTTCTATCAGAGAATCCATTCATGAGATATTACATTAATTATTAAAAACTATTCACATGTGATATTAATATATTTAATATTTTTAAAATATCAATTCCAGGCTCACTAAGACTCTGAATATCATGTCGTCTCAACACCTGGCTCTAAAAATATATCTTAATATATTTAAAAGCCTTACAAGGAAAAAATAGATTCTCTACATAATCCCATATTTTTAAATGTTTTTCATAGGGTTTAAGGATGAGTAAGAACAATTATGAAGTCAAGTTGAAAATTTTGAATATTTGTCATGAAAGGAAAACATTATTCATTTTAAAAGTATTATATTGTGAAAAAAATGGATACTAATTAGAAGTGACCAATTTTTAAATTATGAGTTTTTTATGTAAGAGTTATGACCTGATTATCTAAAACTCCAAACCTGAAAAGGTCTTCAGGAAAGAAATAAAATTAATTCATGATTTAAAATTCAAGATTATGGTTTGAATAAGGATTAGGTCCTTATAATAACATTAGGTATCCCATATTGAAGATTTTTTCTTTCTCATGTATTTTCCAAAAGTTTTTTACCTAGATTTTACAAGGGTTTATAACTTCATGTTGTATTTTTTGGAGATGTGTAACATACATGTATGATTCATACTTTATTATCGATGATTCTCCATTTATATAACTATATTGAAAATCATTAATTTATATCATGTTGTATGATGTTGAATGTTTATTATGATACATTATATTTAGAGGAAATGACTCCCATTTCATGAGTGGGTACCTTAGAACTAGTCGCTAGCCCTTTCCCTAGTAGAGTTGATCTTAGGGAGTTCAGATACCGAAAAGTGAGTACATGGTTATGTAACACCCCTAGAAAAATTATATATAAAATACTAATTGATATTGTATGTGTAAACAAGGTGTGCCTTTTGTTTCAGAATCCTTCCTTATTATAACTTCACAGTTAAGAATATTTTCCCTATAGTAGTGCTAGGATGGGTGCCCTCAAGTGAAGTTTCCTAGACCGAGTGTGAGTGATGAAAAATAACACCAAAATAACAAGTATTGGACTATAAGGGAGGGTGCTTATCTGATAATTGACCATTTGGGAATATCAATGGGATGATAAATGGGGAAACATGTGTCTTTGGGGAAATTGGTGGTTCCTCTAGGCTAGGAGTCTAGGGACCAGTGGAATAGTTAGGGTGCATGTGTTGTTCGATGAGGCTTGGTTGTTACAGGTGGTATTAGATCAAATACCTAGCCAAGAATATAGGATCATTAAATGGGTTTGAGGTGTGTGCCTCACAATGAGGGTGTTGGGATTTAAAGGAATGAGAGTGTAACGCCCATGTAAAAGTGAGACTTAAAAGACTAGATGGTACTAGTCATACCAATACGATGGATCTTTCTCTTCAAGGACCTTATCTAATTTGAAATCAATGGTTAAATATACTTGGACTATAATAATTTTAGGTTGAGTAAACTCCAAAGAAGATTCATAGGGTATTTTGTGTGAAGACAAAGTTCATTGGAAGAACATGTGTTAGATTTTAAGGATAGACTTTAGTCTGATAAGTGACTATTCAGATATGGGAGTGGCTTTATAGATGGGACAACACATGTATATGGAACAATTGGTGGTGCCTAGAGAGGCAATACCAGAGGGATATATAGGATAGTGGGGTGCCTATGTTAGTCGATGGGGGCCAATTTCCACAATATTTTCTTTTTTTCTCAGGGTGACTCATTTGTGAAAAAATCATATAATGCCCCAACCTTAATTATCTGGTTCTAGCCAGAGAGCCACATAACCTCATGCATGCCTCCTTGTATTGTAAGAGGATACCAACTCATAGTGAGAGTATAAAGTAACATGGGGAGAAAATACTCTCAGTAACCATATCCATCACTAGTTATTACAACATAATCATAATCCCATCAAATAGTACAGTACAAGAATAACATAAATAAATGCTATGAAAACGTCATCCCAAATCATACAAAGGTAATAAATGGACCCCCAATGTCTCAGGTCAAAAAGTATAACAGTACAACTGGAAATGACAATAAGTAAAAGAGTAGTGACTAGCATTTGAAGTCTATCATTATACTACTTCCATCCTCCAGCACCACGCTTCTCAGTAGCTAGTCATAGGGATCTTTCCCCTCACCGGATCCCTAGTCATGAAGTCTGCACACGCATCAAGATGCCCATGGAGGGTGTGATTATAACTTATTAGGGATCCACCAATGCATCCTTAACATAAGTTCACTTGCATATGAGTGTATTTTATGATAATTAGTAATGGAAAAACAATAACAACCAAAACACATGCCAATAGATCATGCACTAACCAAACCACCACAAACCCCGATGGTACCTGCTTTAGCTCCATGCTGAAAAGGTGGACATATCAGTTGTTGTGATCATGGGTTGACCACAAGGACACCCCATATATATCTGAGTTTCCACATGGCCAACAAGTCAAAGGCCAGGCCACAACGTCATCATGCACTTCTCTATCACGGGTCAGGCCATAAGGCAATCATACCCTAACACTTCCTCAGGTCAGGCCACAAGGCCACCATATCCTAACATTGTGTCTCAGGTCAGGCCACTAGGCCATCACACCACTACCTTATATATCGATCCATCATTGATATAGTTTCATGACGCATACACTCTAGCTCTAAGGGCTAACCACTATAGGAAAAACCGTTTTCTGCAACGGGTTATTTGCGACGGAATAGGCACTCGTCGAAAATAATCAAAAATATCAAGGTATTTGTGAAAGAATGGGTGTATCGTCGTAAATTTCTCTAGATTTCATGGTATTTTCACTGGGATTCATATCTCGTTGCAAATAGTCAGGACAGCAGCACATGTTATATCGAAAGGAAGGACTATTGGGACAGAAATCCTCATTTCGTTATAAATATTTGGTTGACATAGTAAATAAAAAAGGCATTCCATCGCAAATAATATTATTTGCGATGGAATGAGGATTTTCATCGCGAATACTCTATCCATAAAGTAAATAAAAATTAAAAATGGTGTGCAACATTTGCGACGGATGTGGACATTTTCGTAAATGCCCTTTCATTGGTCACCATAACTATTTATGGTGGACAGTATTTGGAACGGTTTCCATCGCAAATATTCTGTCGTAAATAACATAACCAATATAAGCCCCAAGCAGCATCCTTGCATTAGACTTTATGACATCCTCTTCTGAGATCCTTTCTGGTTCCTCACTCACATCTCCCTGTATACATTTAAATATTTACAGAAGCGTTTGCATAATCGCATCAATATCTTTTTTTTGGTAATGTGTCAATTTTAATGTATTTATTTTAAAAAAATCAATTGTTAATTTATTTACAATATTTTATATTAGAATTTAGTAGTAATAATGAATAATTATTATTAATTTACAGTAATGATTAATAATTATAAATAATCAGTAACAATTTGTAATATTTAGGAATAATTAGTATTAATTGGTAGTAATTAGCAGTAATTAATAGTAATTAGTAGTAATTAGAAGTAATTAGTAGTAATTACATCTAATTAGTAGTAATTAGTAGTAATCAGTAGTAATTAGCATTAATTAGAAGTAATTAGAGGTAATTATCAGTAATTACCAGTAATTAGTAACAATTAGTAATAATTACCAGAAATTATTAATAATTAGTACTAATTAGTAATAATTAGTAATAATTATCATTAATTTGTAATAATTATTAATAATTACCAATAACTAGTACTAATTACCGATAATTAGTAATAACTCATAATAATTATAAATGATTAGTAATAAATATTAACAATAATCGGTAATGATTAATAATTACCGATAATTAGGAATAATTAGTAATAATTATGGATAATTAATAATAATTACTGATAATTAGTAATAATTACTAATAATTACTGATAATTAATAATAATTAAAAATAATTAGTAATAATTAATGATAATTAGTAAAAATTATTTCTAATTAGTAACTTATTAGTAATAATTATCGATAATTTGTAATAATGAGTAATAATGAGTAATAATTACCGATAATTTTTAATAATTATGAATAATTAGTAATAATTTGTAATAATTAGCAATATTTTTTAATAACTTGTAATAATTCAAAATAATTACCAATAATTATTAATAATTAGTAATAATTACTGATAATTAGTAATATTTAGTAATAATTACTGATAATTAGAAATAATTATTGATAATTAGTAAAATATTATAGGAACTTAGGGGTATAATTACAACGAAACATAGAAATAAAATACACACAACCTGATAGGCAAGTCATATCCCCCCCCAAGAGATAACCTACCCATTTTTTGATAGGCTGAAGGCCCTCTGGACAAAGAGTCTATTACAAAGTCCATAGCCCATGTGTCCATCACCTGTAGCTATTTCTTGCATCATAATTGTCCACCTGAGGAGTCTCCATGAAGGCACCTGCCCCACATCATGTCCCTGTTGTGATTCTCGTCGCCTGACTGAGCCGCCCTGCATGCCCTATCATGATTCTCATTGTCGTCCATGAAGGACATCGCTTGACCAAGCCACTGCATGTCACAGCCCGCCTCCGCTGCACCAATTGAGCATCACCACCCCTTTCATCCTCAGATTTATTTGAAACTGCCTGGATTTGATTATAGATAATTATCGGTAATTATAGATAATTACCTATTATTTGTAATAATTTGTAAAAATTAGCAATAATTACTAATAATAAGTAATAATTAGTAATAATTACCTATAATTAGTAATATTCACCGATAATTAGTAATATTTTGGAATAATTACTGATAATTCGTAATAATTACTAATAATTAGTATTAATTAGTAATGATTATTAATAATTATCAACAATTATCAATAATTAGTAATAATTACAGATAATTGGTAATAATTATTAATAATTATTGATAATTACTGATAATTAGTAATAATTACTGATAATTTATGATAATTATTAATAATTAGTAATGATTACCAATTATTATTTAGAATTAGTCATAATTTCTGATAACTAGTAATAATATGTAGTAATAACCGATAATTAGCAATAATTAATAATAATTTATAGTAATTACAGATAATTAATAATAATTTATAATAATAATCGATAATTTGTAATAACTTGTAATAATTACCAACAACTTCTGATAATTAGTTAAAATTAGTAATAATTACCAATAAATAGTAATTTTTACTGATAATTAGTAATAATTTTTAATAATTACCAATAATTATTAATAATTTGTAATAATTACAAATAATTTGTAATAATTTGAAATAATTAAAGATAATTAGTAATAATTAGTAATAATTACTGATAATTAGTAATAATTTTAAATAATTATTGATAATTAGTAATAATTTATATTAATTATGAATAATTTGTAATAATTTGTAATAATTTCTGTTAATTAGTAATAATATATAATAATTTGTAATAATTTGTAATAATTACCAATAATTAAAGATAATTCGTAATAATTAGTAATAAATACTAATAATTAGTAATAATTACCAATAAATAGTAATAAGTTTTTAAGAATTACCTATAATTTGTAATAATATGTAATAATAATCGATGATTAGTAATAATTTGTAATAATTACATGTAATTAGTAATTTTCTGAGTTTCTTTTTTTTACCAAATCAATCCTTCCTTCTATCAGATTAATCATAATCAATATTTATATTTTCTATTAATTTTTTTAGAAAACTATGAAACAAGGAAGTAGACAACAATTTTTATTATGAGATCATGATTGGATAAATTGTCATGAACTGACCTAGGTACCATGGTAACTCGACACCCAAACCGGCACTGACATGGCCCGAAGAGCATTCCTGATCCCCACAGGTTGGAGACTATCACCTGGCATCATACAAAATGAAAGTGGGAACAAATTTTCCACAATTATTGTGGAAGAAAGATAAAAAATTTGTATGAATATAAAAGAAACTCCACTGGGAGAAGTGTACTAGAATTAAAATAGGTATAAATAACCCAAAGTACTATAGAAAAGTACCAAAAAAATAAAAATAAAAATTTCCCCAAGTCCAAATGGACAAAACTCTCTAAGTCCATGAATCAACATCTAGAACCACCTCCAAGTGGTGCTTTACCTCTACTCAAACATAGAATGAGATAATCTACAAACACCTGAATGCATGAGTAGGATGTGAGCTAAAATCCCAGTATGGTCTCACCAAGGATTCCATAATAAGATTCCAACATTTAATTAACCAAATAAAGTGCTTTAAATTTTTAAATAAATAGTTTTGGCATTTCTAGAGTATATTTAAACAAATCATGCTTTACATTTCAAAAGATGGAATACATTTCAAATAATGGAAATACTTTAAACAAATGGATTAAATAAAAAAAATTATATAAAATAGTTTATATAAATCATAATTCGTGTGAAATAGTTTACAAATATTGGAATACATTTATATCTCATATATAAACAAGCGAGTAACATGGTCATCTGGAAAGAGGTATGATAGTTCCAGGTTATGGGATCCTCACACACTCATGTGATTATAACCGCAATGTGTTCACATGTCCCTCATCACTGGAAAGAGATGTAACATGTGTTTTTGTTAGTGTTGTAAAATGTCAGTCTGGAGCTAGGGAATTCCCATCCTAGTGTGTTTATCCCAAATAACTCACTAACTACCTAGGCTTTCATCTTCTCTAGTAAAAATAAATGATGTAAAATTTATTTTAAGATTTTTCAAAATAAAATTAAATCTCATTCTCCCATTTCAAAAATTCCAATTTTCCATTTAAAAATAAAAATGGTTTTTTAATCAAAACATGTCTTTTCCCAAGACAAAACCCTAGGTTTCGATCAAAACTAGTTTAATACATTTTCAAAAATATGAATTTGAAATCAATTAAAAATTCAATTCATGTAATTCAATTCAACAATTCAATTCTCCACAATTTTCAATCAATTGCACAATCACACCCCAATTCATTGGAATTGGGGGTTTTACCAATTTCATGCCAAAATTCAATTTCCAACAACCCCAATTCAATAGAATTGGGTTTTTAATCAAATAATTGAATGAAACTTTATTTATAATATTAAATTAATTTAAATCAAAAAAAATGGGTTAATAAAAATTGTGCATCATGATGGAACCACCTACCTTGGGATCATGGGATCTCAAAATGCCAAACCATAATTGGGATTTTACAACATAGAAGTAAGACAATGGAAAACTAATAATCATACCAATTTTTAGATCCAAAAAATGGGTATTAGATCAACAAATCAACATGGTGATATATAAAACCCTATGGAGGAAATATAAGAGAGTGAGAGATAGATAATGGGAAGAAGAAACCTACTATGTAGAGATAAAATGGAATTTTTCAAGCTTTGATCTGCTTACTGGAGGGTGTAGAGGGGCCAAAATCATCCCTTGGGTGATCCAAATGAAGAAGAAACTATAGGGGGTATTGATAGGTCCTTCGGTCACCTAAATGGTAGTTTTCATGATTTTAAAATTATATTTTCAATTTAATTGAAAGTAATGCATGGTTTACTAGATAGAGTCGCATGGTTAGACCAAACCATGTTCCCTAGATGTGTGCCCATTTAAATGGGTTTCACGGTTTCTCCTAAGTGGGTACACTATTTGAAAAACTATACGCCAACTGTGTAAAACCCCACTACCAAGGTTTCCACTATTTTCCTTGAGAGGTCACATGGTTTGGGAAAATTGTGCGCCAACCATGCATTGGCCCAGAATTTTCAGAACCTTTAAAAAATTACCCGAAACAACCCTAAATGAAACTGAACCAAAGAAAAAAATGGGGGGTTGAGGAATAACTGAAAATAGTAATAGTATGTTACAACCTCCCCACCACAGAAACTTTTTGTCCCTAGAAAGCCTACTTAGAATCTTCTATGCCAAAAAGATGAGGCCATTGTTCTCTCATCATTGCCTCCCTCTCCCACGTCTCATGATTATCAAAACTATGCTTCCATAGAACTCGAACCAAAGGTATCATTCTCCCAAAAAGTACCTTGATTTTAGAATCACCTATCCTGACTAGTCGTACAATCATGGATAAATCAGGTTCAACCTCAATATCACTCCACCTCATTACATGAGATGGATCAGACAGATACTTTCATAGATGAGATACATGGAACACATTATGTATCGATGTCAGCTGCGGTGGAAGTGTTAAATGGTAAGATACTTTTCCTACCTACTCAACAACCTAAAAATGTCCCACAAAGTGAGGAGTAAGTTTCACTTGCCTCTTAAGTCGTCGATGACCCAACCAGGGTCAAACATTCAAAAACACCTGGTCACCAACTAAAAATTCCAACAGCCTGTGATGACGATCAGTATAAGATTTATATCAGATATGTGTCATCAACATTCTATAAGGAATCAACTGAATATCTGTGGTAATATATTGAACCAAGGAACTTTCATAAATCTCCAAAAAACACAATGCAGATCTATAATTCTGGCTATACAAGGCCTCAAAATGAGTCATTTTGTTCACTAACTTGTAACTATAGTTATAAGAAAACTCAAAAAACCCTAGATTGAAATCTTAAGCCCCACCAAAGTTGAGAACACATGCATGAAGAAAATACTCAAAAATTTGTATCAATATTTTTATCTGGCCATGCGACTACGTATGGTACACTGTACTCAAATAGACCTGAGATCCCAGTGCCTCTTGAAGGACTCTCCAAAAATGAGAAGTGAACTGAGGGTCCCTATCAGAGACTATATCATATGGTACTTCATTCAAACGAATTACCTATTTCATATAGAGAATTATCAACTCCTCAACTTTTGTTTTATCACGAATGGGTATAAAGTGATTCCATTTGGTCAGTCGATCAATCACAATCCATATCACATTATTCTTTCTCTGGGTACACATCCACCAAACAACAAATTCCATAGAGATCTCATCCCACTTCCAAGAAGGGACTGGAAGTGGATGAAGAAAACTTGAAAGTTTATGGTTCTCTTCCTTGACCTATTGTGATGTATAATAATGAGAGACAAATTTAGAAATGCCCCATCACATACTTGGACACCATAATAAACATTTCAAGTCATATAACATCTTCTTGGTTCCTAGGTTCTCTTCCTACTGGGAATTATAGAAATCCCTAATAACATCTTTCCTTATCACCAATGGCACAACAAAGTGATCCAGATAGTATAGAATGCCCTATTTGGAGAATAAACACTCAAAAATAGTCACCCCATCATAAAGAGGGTCTCTAATGAAACAAAATTAATTTTCAAGTTGTTGTTCCTGAAGAATAATATCAAGAAGAGATGATGTCAACTGAACACTAAAAAAAGAAACCACAACCTCTGATTTCGGGAATCCAATAGGAAACTATGCAAAGAGATTCATCAAGTTTCACTGTTTTGAAGTTTCTTTCACTCCCTATGTCAGAAGTTTCTTGCTCAAATAATCTCCAATTACATTCCCTTTCCCCATGGTATAGGTGATTTCAAATTAAAAAAAATTTAGGTATTCCACCCAATGCCTCTGGTGGAGATTTAGATCATTTTATGAGAAGATATAACTCAATATCTTGTGGTATGAAAACACTATAAACATTTCTCCATAAAGGTAATGATGCTAACTCTTAAGCATGTGCATCACAATTGAAATTTCAAGTTCATGTTTGGGATAATTCTCGAGTGGCATAAGATGATGAGAGCCCTAGGAAACTACATGATCACCTTGCATAAGAATGCAGCCCAAACCTGAACTTGATGCATCATAGAAGACCAAATAGCCATGCTCGGCCTTTAGAAGAGTCAACCCCAATGTAGTAGTCAAAATAATTTTCATCTCAAAAAAATAATTCTATCATTTTTCATAGCAAGCAAACTGTACACCCTTCTAAGTTAGAGTAGTCATTGGAGAGTCCAACTTTGAGAATTCCTTAACAAACCAGCAATAATACCCAGCTAGATTTAAGAAGCTCTAAATCTCAAAAACATTTTGTGGTTGTTCCCATGTCATAATAGACTTTACCTTCTAATGATAAACTAAAATACCATTTTCTAACACCATGTGTCCCAATAATTTCTCTTCCCAAATCCAAAAATCACATTTTTAAAGCTTGGCATAAAGTCAGTGATTTCTCAGAAAACTCATAACTATTCTCAGTTGATGCTCATGATCCTCATTGAACTTAGAGTAAATAGGGATTTCATCCAAAAATAACACCATGAAGGTATCAATATACTCATGGAAAATCCTATTAATTTAATTTATAAAGACTATAGGGTAATTTTTTATACCAAAAGGCATGACAAGGTACTTATAATGGTTGTACCTACTCCAAAAGGCAGTTTTATGAATATTAGATTATTTTATTCTCATCTGATGGTAACCAAAGAGAATATCAATCTTAAAGAATCACATTTCACCTTTAAACTAATAAAATAGGTCATCAATATATAGAAGTGGATACTTTTCCTTTATTTTCACTCGATTGATCTTTCGGTAATCAATACATAGGCAAAGTGAACCATCATCTTTCTTAGAAAAGAGAATCGGAACCACCCAAGGTGATACACTCAGGTGTACAAAGAAATTATCTAGAACATCATCCAACTAAGTCGTCATCTCTTTTATCTCAGTTAGTTCCATATGGTAATATGGAATTGAAACTAGTTGAGAACTAGTAACAAAGTCAATAGAAAACTCTACCTCCCTTACCGGTGAAAAATAAGAGAAGTGAGAAGGAAACACATTGGAAAACTCAAAGACAACTGGAGGTAGATCACCACTCAAAGATTCCCACTCTAGATCAAAATAAAACACTAATATTACTTTTCCAAACTCCGAATAAGAAGGTATGGCCATACTCAACCTTGGGTCCCATTCTCCTTTGAAAAATACGACACACACCATTGAGTGTATTAAAGGATACCTATTGAAGATTAAAATCAATATGGACTTTATTGGAAATGATCCAATCCATCCCAAATATGATCTCAAGTGGTTTCATGTCAAGAACTAAAAACCACCAAGCAAGCTTGACATCTAATATAGAGAAAACCCATGTGGGACTACGAAGACCCTGCTCTATATTCATACCAAGGGGTGTAGAAATATCCATCACATAAGATAAAATCTCCATAGGAATATTTATAAGATTAAAAATATGGGTTGAAATAAATTAATCAGATGTACTGATATCAAATAAATAAGTCACTAATGATGAATCTATAGTGATGTTACCTCTCATGATCGCTGGACCCGTATTCATATCCTCAGGAGACTCTTTCACTGTGTGGATAAGCTTCGTTCTAGATGTCAATGGATGAAACCCTTTGATCCTTAAATAATATTATTTACCCATAGATTTAGAAGGATTTTATGATCTCGTTCCATTATATGGAGTGTAATACACATGGTAGAATTTTTGTAAGTGGCTTGAGCATCCAAAAGAACCACATGCCTTGGATGCTTCATTGAAAACCCACTTAGAATGACTAGGCTTTCCACACTAGTAGCAAATTAGTGGGCCTCTTCTAGGTACTTAAAGAGTTCTAGAATGAAACTTTTATCAAGAAAAACCATGAGAATCATCATGCTTACACTTTACTTTAAAGGAACCCACACTGCTACTAGGAGACAAAGAAACTCTTGATAACCCTAACTTTCCAAAAAAAGTCCATTTTGACCACCAACGCTCTATCCAGAACAACAACATAAGATGGAAGAATCAATAAGAAAACCTAAGAATATATATCATATAATATTCCCAACTCGAACCTTAAATCCTTCATCTTCTCATTTTATGCTATCTCTGGTGCAAAATGCATGAGGTCAGCAAAACGGTATGCATACTCTGTCATGGTCCTGTCATCCTACTCAAGTTTTAAAAACTCTATAGCCTTGGCCAATAGAATCGAATCTGGATAGAAATTTTTAGTAAAAAGAACTTTAAAGTATTTTCCCCTAATCCCTCATGCTTATTCTTCTTCACTATAGTGTCCCACCATCTCCTACTCGGTCCTTCCAGCATAAAGGTGGAACACTTCACCTTGATTTCATCAGGTGTCTCCAAGAACCCAAAAAAATGTTTCATCCTAATTAAACATTCCTTAGCCTCTTGAGGATCATTTTATCCTTTTAAATATGGTGGATTATGGTGAAGGAATTTCTAATAATGATTCTAGAGCTCATCCCACTGAAGTTCCATATCTGGAGCTTGAACGGGAATCAGTGGTGGTGCCTGTCCCAGATCTTGGATAGTATGCACAATCACCTCAACCAGATTTGGGTCTACAAGAGGATTTTCTCACTGATTTTCAGAAGAATATTCCTCCTAGATCTAATTATCATGTCTTATCAGAGGCATGATGCTACCCAACATCATCAGACAACAAGGAAGGCAGTAGATTAACACTCAAACAGAGCAATGATTGAAATTAAACCCAACAGATAGACAAAAAGATTTGGGTTTCAATCTATCCATATAAAAATTAGGGGAAAACTAGAACTAATCCTTAATATGTATTTCCCAAACCACCCCTAGGGGTATAAGTTTTATTATGGTGATATTTGGACAGGCACTCAATCGCAACTACCTCCTAAGTCCGGATAAGATTACATAAACGCATACTAACTTCAAGTCAAGAAGCCCAACCTGGATATCTGATACCACTTTTTCATGAATCAGACCAGATACCCTGGTAACCTGACACCCAAACCGGTACTAACATGGCCTGAAGGGCATTCTCAATCCCCATTGGTTGGCGACTAGCACTTGGAATCATACAAAATGAAAGTGGGAATGAATTTTCCACAAACATTGCGGAAGCAAGATAACAAATCAGTATTCATAAAAAAGAAAATCTACTAGGAGAAGTGTACCAGAAGTAAAATAGGTATAAACAACCAAAATTACTATATAAAGGTACCAAAAAAATAGGAATAAAAACTACCCAAGTCCGGAAGAACGCAACTCTCCAAGTCTACAGATCAACAGTAAGAACCACCTCCAAGTGATGCTTTAACCCTACTCGAACTTAGAAGGAGATAATCTAAAAACACCCAAAGGTATAGGTATGGTGTGAGATAAAAGCCTATTATGGTGTCACCAAGGATTAAATAATAATATTAAATCATTTAATTAACCAAATAAAGTGATTTCAATTTATAAATAAATAGTTTTAGAATTTCAAGATCATATTTAAACAAATCATACTTTATATTTCAAATTATGAAATACATTTCAAATGATGGAAATACAATAAAAATGGATTAAATAAAAACTTTTATATAAAATAACTTATATAAATCATAAGGTATTTTAAATAGTTTACAAAAATGGCATATATTTATATATCATATATAAATAAGTGAGAAACATGGTCATCTACTAAGAGGTACAATAATTCCAGGTTATGGGATCCTCACACACTCATGTGATAATAATTTTAATGTGTACACATGTCCCATGGAACTGGAAAGAGAGGACTCGTCTATGTCCCACTGGGGAATAAGATGTTCTAAATATTGTTTCTGTTAGTTTTGTAAAACATCAATCTGGTGCTAGGGAATTCTCATCCTAGCAATTTTATCCCAAATAAATCACTAACTGCCTAGGATAGTATATTCTCTAGTACAAATAAATGATAGGAAATTAATTTTATGACTCCTTAAAATAAAATTAAGTCCCATTACCCCATTTCAAAAATTCCAATTTTCCATTTAAAAACCAAAATGGGTTTTTAATCAAAACATACCTTTTCCCAAGATAAAACCCTAAGGTTTCTATCAAAACTGGTTTAATCCATTTTCAAAAATAAGAAATTGAAATAAATTCCCAATTCAATTCCCACAATTAAATTCAATAATTTAATTCTCCCCAATTTTCCATCAGTTGCATAATCACGCCCCAATTTAATGGAATTGGGGGTTTTCCCAATTTCATGCAAAAAATCAATTTCTAAAAACCCTAATTAAATAGAATTGGGTTTTAAACCAAAAAATTGAAAAAAAAAATGTATTTATGAAATTAAATGAATTTAAATCAACAAAAAAGAAATTTAAGGTTAATAAAAATTGGGCATCATGATGGAACCACCTACCGCGAGATCATGGGATCTCAAAACACCAAACCCTATTTGGGATTTTCCAAAAAAGAACGAAGACAATGGAAAACCAAGAATGAAACCTAGATTTAGAAGAAAAAAAAAGAATGTATTAGATCCAAAAATCAACATGGGGATCTAAAAAACCCTAGGGAGGAAAGATAACAGAGTGGGATATAGATAACGGGAATAGGAAACCTACCAGGTGGAGATTGAACGGCGTTCGTCATGCTTCAATCTACTTCTGGGAGGGTGTAGAGGGGCCAAAATCGCCACTTGGGTAATCCTGAGGAAAAATAAACCATAGGGGTTCTAGGTTTATTAGGCACCTAAATAGAAGTTTTCAGGATTTTAAAATTAGATTTTTAGATTAATTAAAATTTTCACACAGTTTCCTGGGCAGAGTCGTACAGTTATACCAAACTGTGAGCCCTGGTCATGTGTCTCTTTAAATGGGCCGCATAGTTCCCCCTAAGTGGGTGAATAGTTTGAAAAACTGTGGACTAACCATGAAAAACCCAAATACCTAGGTTTTCATAGTTTTCCATGAGAGGGCACATAGTTTGGGAAAACCATGTACTGGCCTAGAATTTTCAAAACTTTATAAATTTCTCCCAAAACAAACCCAAATGAAACCCAACCAAATCACAGTAAAAAGAGGTGGTTCAGGAATATCGAAAAATAGTAATAGGATGTTACATGAATATTCAATGAAATACAAATAGTTATGGTGTATATATTGAGGGTATAATTTCTAGAAATTAGTAAAAAATATTAATTATTAGTAATTGGTAGAAATTACAAGTAATTAATATTTGTTTTTCTCAGATCATCTATTCCTTATATCAGATTAATCATAAGCAATTTTTTTGTAATTTTTTTTATAAATTTGTGAAACAAAGAAGTAGGAAATAATTTTTATTATAAGATTATGATTGGATAAATCTTCACATAAATCCAAACAGTTCTGGTATAAATCCTATATATATTGGGGGTGTTGAAACTTTTTTATCATTTTCATCATAAAAAAATTAGAAGGGATAATTAAGTGTCTATGTAATAAATGTGATATTAGGAGATTTGAAACATTTTAAAGCATTGAGTTTCATATATTTCATTTTTATTTTAGGAAAGATTATGTTTTTGGTATCAACAGGGTAAACATAATTCAGGAATTTGGTTCTAGATCCATCATAGTTTCAAACTTTAATTCATGAGGTTGTTGGCCCTTCTTTTCGACAAATAGAAAATATGAATAATAATTCAACTCCCAAGTATGAATCATCTAAATTTTATTAGTTTCTAAAATCTGATGAGGATTCCTTATATCTTGGTTTCAATATAAGAAAATTTCATTTTGTTACTAAATTCATGGATATTAAATCAGATAATGGAATGCTAAATATTTGTTTGGTCAGATATTTTCTTTATTTAAATCATTGTTACCATATGAAATTGTGTTTCTTACAAATTTATATGAAATAAAGAGGTTGGTCCTTAATTTGGGTCTTAATATCAAAAGATCCATGCATGTTCAAATGATTTAATCATATATTGTGGTGAATATGAGTCGCTAGTTAATTTTACTACATGTGGAAAATTTAGGTACAAAGGGGAATATGAAGGAAAGTTAAAAAAATCATGTTAAACAATTGAGGTATTTTCCACTTAAAACTAGATTGAATCATTTATTTATGTCTCAAAACACTACCTCATTGATAACATGGTACAAATCTAACATTTCTATAAGTAAAAGTGTAAATCATTATTATGATGGTGATTAATGGAAACATTTTTGTCTCGTTTATTCATCTTTAAATTCAGAAGCACGTAATGTGCGATTGGGTCTTTTTACTAATGGTTTTTATCCATTTGGTTCATACTATAGTCAATATTCTTGTTGGACTATATTTATAAATTTGTTCAACATTCCTCCTTGGATATTGATGAACTATATATATATTTTAAATTACTTTTTCTATAGAATTAAAAAAATAATATTGATATTTATTTGAATCCATTGATTGATGAGTTAAATTTATTGTGGATAAATGGTGTTAGTACATATGAGGAAGTTTAAAAATATAATTTCATAATAAAAGTTGCATTAATGTGAACAATTAGTGACTTTCTTGCATATGAAATGTTATCTGGATAGATTACATAGGTTCCAAAATCATTTTCATATTGTATGAGTGACAACAAAGCATTTAATCTTATCAATGGAATAAAACCTTATTTTTTGACTGCCATCCAGAATTTCTTCCTACATACCATCCTTTTTGAAGGAGAAGATTTACCTTCAGAAAATGTTTGATTGAAAGAAATAGACTTCCAGCATTGATCTAATGTATTGATATAAAATCTATTTTCTCTTCATTACCTCCAATTATCTTTGGACTGACTATAAACCCAAAAAAAATAGTTGGCTTTGGGAAAGATCCTAGTTGGATAAAGCGGGGTATTTTTTTGAATCTACCATATTCGTCTGATTTATTGGTATGTTTCATGTTAGATATCATGAATATTGAGAATAAATATTGTGATAACATATTTTATATACTTTTGGACATGTCAATTAATACTAAAGAAAATATAAATTCACAATTAGATCTTGTATAAATTTACAGGATTCCAGAACTTTAGTTATTTCAAAATTAAAGTTCACTGAATTTAATGAATAAAAAAGTAGCTTATGCACTTTCTAAATAAAATAGTTTATTATTATGTCAATGGGTTTCAGATATAAGGTTACCAGGTAGTAATGTATCCAATTTGAATCGATGTCTCAAAAATGATCATATTACTAGATTAAAAATTCATGATTTTCATGTTATAATGGAAAGACTACTATTTATTATCTTTAGTGGTTTGTTGAATTATTTAATTTGAGATGTTTTCATAGAAATTTCGTTTTTTAGACATTTCTGTGGTGAAAATAGAATATGATTCACTAAGTAAGTTGAAACAAGATGTTGTTTTAATTTTATGTAAATTGGAAAAAAATCGATCAGATTTCTTTGATTCAATAGAACATTTAGTATTACATTTACTACATAAATAAAAATATAGAGGACCAGTAAAGTTTTTATAGATATACCCATATGATAGATACATGTAGAAATTGAATATAAATGTACATAAAAACGCATCGGTTGAATGGTTGATAACAGAAGCATATTTACAAGAGAAATTTTCATTTTTCAACCCTCATTATTTTCAACCTGAATATTCTTCAAAACATAATTTAATGGTTCATAGTTAAGGAAATTTTGATTATGAAACGAACCATAAATTAGCAGTATTTAATCAACCTAAAATTGATTTTGGTGGAGTTCATGAATGATGGAATTCAGATGATGAACAACACAAGACTCATACATATGTTCTTCTCAATTATGAATAAATGACACGATATATAGAGTGAGTGATACTTTCACCTATTATTTTTATTTATTTAAAAGTAAATTAATATTAATTCATTTTTAGATTATATTACAATAATATCAAGAAAAAATTTACACAAATTACACTAGCTACTTTTGAAGAATGTCGAAATCATAATTTTTCCTACTGGTTTCAAACACAAGTAAATGGTTTATGGTTGAACATGTGAAATCAATTTATTATCTATTATTTTTTATTTTTTATTTTTTTTATTTCAAGTATCATGAAATCTAGATAAAATTTATAATTGATTATATGAATTGAATGACCCACCATCCAAATTGTTTAAATCTTATAATGCATATATGGTTAATGGATTTCAATTTCACACACAAACATATGGTGAATCAAAAAAACAATGAACAATGGTGTTTTCTAGAAAGGTTCTCATCATAAAGAAAGTAAAGTTGAATTTTATGGAATACTGGATGAAATAATTAAGTTATGTTATCTAGGATAGAATTAGGCAATGTTGTTATATTCCATTGGTTTGATACTGATAGATGGTTTCACATCCATCAATTCTATGGAATTGTTGACACTAAATAGCAAATCCTTATTGTAGTAAACGAACCCTTTATACTAGATCATCAAGAACATAAAATTTATTATGAAAATTATTACATTGTTGAAGAGATTTAATTAACCATTATATAATAATAAAAAAATTATCATGAAAATCTATTTATGAAAAGTGAAAGTGGTTTTGTTCAAGTAAAATAAATTGAAATTTTTCAAGAGAAAACACTAAATGAAACTTTTACTCAAAGAGATAAAAATATAGATGATGAAACCCCATTGTTATATACTGATTGTATTAATAATTCTAATGATGTAATCAATGAATTTTAAATAGAAATGGATGATAAAGTCGAATCTCCTATAGAAATTTATGATACTAAAGTTGAAGATAGAGATATTGGAACTTTCGAATATGAAAATGAGGATGAAGATAAATAATGACATAATTGCATAATAAAAATAGTCATAATTAATATATAACACATGTTTTAAATTATTTGAGGACAACATTTTTTTTATATTTCAGATGGATGGTGGATATATTCATGAAATTTTTTATATTGTCATAGATGTTGTGCTTCTTAGTGATCATCCCAATAACTAGTCATCTGACCTGTAAATTTCTACCATTACATCTTCGACTTATAGGGGCTTTGGTCTAACCAGATCGATGATTATTAACCCTATTCTTGAGTTATGTCCACCTCTTAATTTTGATTTGTGCATTCATAGGTATGTTTATTTATGTTTTTTAATTATTTTTTATTAATTTTCATTAATTTTCATTATTTTATTTATGTACTAATTGTTTTATTATTTATTATTTTTCCCAAATTTATACACATATAGTTATTGGATAGAGGGTGGGATTCTACATAATTATTTTTCCAGACCATGGGTGACATGGGATCAGATTCTCGTTGATGTTCTTCATCGCATGTTTGATCGTTGGATGGTATATAAATAAATAATATATATTTTTAAATTTATTTAATTTTTAAATTTATTTAATTATTAAATTTCTATTATTTATAGGGTTTATGGTATCTCATCGATGATAACATAACATCCACCATCTGGGATTCATGGTAGATCTTTATGTGTGAGCATTGTCATTAGTTTTTACACAATCTGAGAAAGAAATCCATGAAGAGATCTGGAGCCATAGTTTTTAATCAATACTACCATATTCATTGACTAGATTACATTTCATCCCATTTTTTGGGATGGATTTTTCTCCTAATTGATATGAGATAGTTTTCAAAGGAGATCATAATCATGTTGACAAAACTGGGAGAGACAAGAGGTCACGAATAGAGATATTAGTCGTACCATTAGTATTCATCAATGACATATGGAAATTAATGTTATTAATAATTTATATATACTTTAATTGTAAAATTTTAATTTTATATATATATAGGAAATTTATAATCCTAATTTTATGAAATTTGATGTTTTTTGAGAATCCTAGGTCGACTGATTTCAAGATGCCTCACAAAATCCTGACTCATTGGTGTCCTGACCCTTATTCTCACCATGATACTCAAGTGTGTGATAAGTTGTGGTCTCAGGCCACTTATTATGGTACTTTTACATGTTCATCATCTATCTTTAGGGTGAATGTTCAGTGTCTTCATCATCATTTACAAAGTAATAGGAGAGGTTGAAAACTTAGAATGAAGTTATAGAGATAATGCTAAGAGAGAAGGAGTATCTTCATCGGTAATAGGAGCAGTAATAAGAATATAAACATAGATGGATGGAGAAGTAACATGAGTAGATATTGGAGTATATGTGATGAATTTTTCATGGTATATGGATGGATTTCCCTCCACCTAGTCCTTCAGATGATCCTCTCTCTCCATAGTGATCAATGATATTTTTTCAATAAATATATTATGATAATTTTTGGATGGACATATTATTTATAATATGGTTATTAATTTATATGTGAAAATTTTTATATATTTATTTCTCTTAAATTTTTTTGATTTTTTTTGCAATGGAAATTCCATTCCATTAAAAAGGGTTATCAGTAATAGAAATTTTAACTGTCACTAATAACCTTTTGTGATATAAATACTATTACATTGTGAAAAATAATCCATTAGGCTTTCTAAAAAGCTTCTAGAAAAAAAACTATTTTCAATAAGGAAAGTATCTGGCACAAAAAAGTTGTTACGATTCTATTTTCCTCCAGAGGTCAATCAAGATGGGTTATCATCACAATTGACACATAAAAATACCTCAGAGTCCAGTAGTGAACCAATCCACAATAGTCCTCCTGTTATTCTCTACCAAAATAAAGTATTCCAAAGGTTTTATATCCATACACAACATGGAAAAATACATATAGGAACAACACATCATATCAAGCATGAGTATCATTAACCACACATACAAACACATGTAATTATCATCGAACATGGTTCTCATGGGAAACACACACACACATGTGATTAAACTCAAGCATAGATCTCAATACACAATTTCATACTAACATATCATTATAAAATCATATAAATGGTATCTATATTGTAAGTAACTTTATACCTTTAGTGCGATGAAGACAATTCACAAGATTCATTGAGTAATGACACCCGGATCACTCTTGCGCATCAACACTCCCTAGATCAAGACCCAAACTATCAACATTTAGTATATATAATTTTAATTCCAAGAATATATCATTCCATAAGATGGAATATAGAATGAATTACCAAAAAATATTCACTAAAAATGGTATATTTAAGATCAATCAAGGAGAGGCCACCAATATTTGAGGTCAAATTTCAATCTATCAATCATGCATTAATTCTCCATTATATCTAGTTGGATATTAATATATATGACTAACATAGAATACATCTATGATCAATCCTAAATAATGAGGAATAATTGGTCTTAGAAAGGGTGTATCTAACTTCAAACAATTCCCAGGATCAATATAGACTTTAAGATTCCAACATGATAGGAAGGGGATGCCTAGAGAACCATAAGAGAGCTCTATAAGGGGTTATGTTGATATTAGGGTTGGAATTAGGAGAATATTATATAAATAATCAGGTTTGTGAAAAAAGTTGAAAAATCCATTAATGATGGGAATTTTTGGGTGCCACCGATTGGCTGATGTTCCTAACAAAATGCCAAGATTTCTACCTCAATAACTGGAGGGCTGGTGGACCCCCACCATTTAGCTGATGGTCTTCTTTCAGCTACCATGCCTCCCACAAGCCTCCATCCTCTAGATAACTCACCCTGGTCCCCTTTTCACTTAAGGTACACCACTGAAATAGAAAAATAAGGGAAGATATGTTATTGTTTAAAGAAAACCATACCTTGAAAGTTGAGTACATCACAATTATACCCCTATAACAATTTATCATCCCTGAGAAGTGTTTCTAGTGATCTTGATTAAATAAATCATGCTATTATGCCTGAACATAAACCTCATTCTCCCAAGTCCCCTATTAAATCCTTTTGGGTGACACTATATTCCCTCACAATAATTTATCTCTCCATTCTATTATCCACACTGGGCGCTCCAAAAAATATGTGTTAGGCTCTAGCTCCGCATTGTCAAAGTATATTACATACATAGGATCAATCATGTAACTATAAAGATGTGAGACATAAAACAGACCATTCATATCATGATAATGTGTAGTAAGTTCTAAATGATAGGTCATTATCCCAATACCTTCAGTAATATTGAATGATTCAATGATTCTTTTCTCTGGCTTCCCTTTCTTCTGCAACCACCAATGCCCTAGTTGAGGATTCATCCACAAGAAAACATAATCACCCCTAGAAAACTCTAAGGCTCGCCTCCTATTCTCAATATATAATCCCTTCATGCTCTAAGAGGTGACTAAACACTTCTATATCAACTGTACTCTTTAGGAGGTGCCCTGTACCATGCTCGGTACCATAACAGCTTCCTTACCCACCTCATGACAATATAGTAATGAGAGACATGGCTGGGCATAAGGATCCTCAAAATGTATCATATTTATAGAATCCTGGAAAATATTATTGTACATGAACATAACCAAGTCTAATTGATTATACTAAGATCCATCAAATTCTATAATTTAAGTTTGTAGTATATCCTATAAAATATGGATCATCCTCTTTGATTATCCATCTATTTATAGGTGATATGTTATAATCAATATCATCTAGGTATCCAAATCCTTTTATAAGACCTACCAAAAATATTATGTGAATCGCACATCTATTTTTGATATGATTCTCAAAGGATATCCACATAGTTGTAAAATCTCATATATATACAGTTTCCCCAACTCATCCATTGAAAGGGTCTATCAAATCAGAAATAAGTGAGTCGCTTTCATCAACCAATCAACTTCCACCCATAAGGAATCATGAATCCTCGGGATCTTAGGTAACCACATCTTGAATTTCATCATCACATCATCCCACTTCCACATAGAAATAAGAAGGGGATGAAGTAAACCACCCAAATATAGATGATCTGACATTATATTGGACTACTAATGTTACTCCAAAATATCCCATGTGATTTTATTTTAATGATCTAAAAAATTATTCATATGTTTCTAATGATTTTGTTTTTAAGTCTGTTCATAATTTTTTAATATTATTTAAGTCAATTATGATGAAATCTATAATTCTATTAAAGTTTGTTAAAATTTTCTTAAGTCTATAAAATTAGATACATGAGTAATTTAGCTACATGGATATTTGGATACATTGAGTAATTGGATTCATGAAAATAGACTATGTCAATGAATCAAAAACATGATAAATGAGTACATTGATGAAAGGAGTATGTGAATTGGCTACTTAGATTAATTAGCTATTTGGTTTGAATCTAAGGAATATTTTGTTACGTGGTTATAATCGGCTACATAATTAATTTGGTTGAATGAAATTTGGATACATGAGCAAGATGTCTATGTGATTTGGCTATGTGGTAAATTCACTACAAGAAGAATGACTACGTGGATCAATTCAGCTATGTGAATTCGAATACATGGAATTTGGTTGTGTGGTGATCCAGAATTGGATATGTATTTCTATAACTAGTATATTTCTTACCTTTTGAGAATTTTAAGTGAAAATTAATGTTTATTCCAATAAATTAACCAAAGAAATTATTATTTATAGTAAAATTGATTTACAAAAGGTTACAAGTACTAAGAAAGGAAATATCATAGGTTAATTTATTGTTCAATAGTTTTTTCTAAAGTAGCTTTTAGAAATGGACATATAAAGTATTACCATGTGGCCAGATTTAATGAAATATCATTTTTTTAAATAGTAAGTTAGAAGATATACAATAGTATTCTAAAAAGAATAAAATCAATAACTTGGACTCTCTCTCTCTATCTCTCAAAGATTTCATTACTTCTTCACTATGATAATAAAAAAACAACCAGAACCATAGAAGTAGGGTATCTTAAATGTGAATGAAATCAACCTCATGCCCTATTCCTACCATGCTTGACCCCCACCACATACCACATCACAAAACATCACGTCTCACCCATAGACACCTGGGTAAACATATCAAAACTAAAGACACCTGGTCCAAAACATCACTATTGGGTAATATCCAACACCATCTCATATCATCACCATTGGGTAATCTCAAACACCAACCTGTATCACTATTGATGAAGGAAGATCAGGGGAGAGGGGATAGTTATCCATCCATATCACAACCATCCTAGATGTTGGGGAAAATACTTGGAACTCATAACCTTTGAGCATTGGTAAGGTTATCTAACTCAAGTGGGGTGTATATAAAATAACATAAACATACATGGTATATATATAGCACACAATACCCGACCTATGTGTTCACATCAACTACACTAGTGAACACCACATAACTACCACCACACCACATGTCTACTGTCAAAACTGCTACCACCACTATATCCAACACCACACAAGACACACAACATTTCCCACCTTTAGTTATAGGTTTCACCACATTTATTCATTAGCCATTTCATTTCACATTACAAAACTCATAATTTATTCCATTAATTTAATCCATTTATCAAAAATCTATTTCCATTCCATATCATTCATTTACCAGCCTATTTTTTCAATTATCATCATAGTTCATCCCATGGAAATCTAGGAAACTATCACAACTACACCACATGACAATTGAACCAACTCACACAATCATTTCCACAGCACCATGAATCTACCATAATCATCACACCACATCTCCCAATCCATCTTAACACATCAACCACACATCGCACTACACATCATCACCAATTCACACCAAAACCATTTTGCCACAACCACTACGCCACAACCACTGCACCACAACCACTGCACCATAACCACTATGCCACAACCTTATAGAACCACATCACACAACTTCCCATATATCATCCATGACAACCAACCATCTTATCACTCCCCCACACATCACACAGCCCACTTGGTCACTATCATCACTCTACAACAACCGTAATCTACACAAAGCATCACAAAAAACATAGCCACACACAATAGCAACACATCCCAGCTTCACATTTATTTAGAGTAATTATAAAATTACTTATTTATATTAGTATGAGTATTATTGTACAAACTAGAATCCAGGAGAAACCAATTATTATCCAAATACATGTTCTTTAAAATTTTATTTAGGGTTCAATCACACAATAACATGGTAAGGTCATCACATCATAACAATTACAGTGTAAAAAGGGGTCCTAATAGCCGTTATTTTCATAATTGGCAATAGGCATGCATAATAACATAAACAACATAGATCAAAGTAGTAAATCATCTAATAGCTCCCCATACCCATCAATTTTAAACATGAAATTTAATTATCTCATTATGATGACCCTTACTATCCACCCAAAGGAAAGAAAAAGCATGTAGATCCCACACATAGCATGTAAAAGAATGAGAATAAGGATCTCTTACCTCAATGAAGCTTTATGATCTCACTACACACCACAGGGTGAAGAAGAAACTACCCAAAAACCACAACTGCATCACATGATCACATATCAACCTATATTGCATCAAATGGTTGTCAAAAACAAAGCTCATACACACCCCAAACCAAAATTGCACCACCATAGTGGATATATAAATAATAATGGAAGGAAAACCATGCGAAATAGAGGAGAAATCATTGTAGATCACCAATGATAATCCACTAGAATCCAAGGATAGAAGCATGGGAGAAGAGAACTAGAGCCTCTCCTCAGGGTGCCTAGGGTTCTTCTGAAACAAGATAGAGAGAGAGGTATGACCAAATGAAAATAAATCTTCCAAAAGGGTTACAAAATAACCTGGAACTCAACACTTTCACGTCATGTAACCCATTCACAATGTGGATTCCCATATTTTCAACTCCTATCAAATTTCAAATCGCTTTGACCTTTATTTATTGCATATTGTGAATTCAAATTTCATGATGTGAATCTATTTCATACTGAATATCTCATCCAAACTCAAGCCTTAAATTTTCTAGCTACACAAACCATGAATCACTATCTCACGACATGAATCTGGTTCACATCATGAACCACTATCTGTAGTACTCCTATAACTCCAGCTCCAACGATCCCTTTAGACCTCCTCTGAACACTTCCAACATCCCAAATAGAAAATTAATGGTTTGGGAAGGCATTGAATGTTACGTTAGATACCAATCAAATGATTCTCATCCTTGAGAATCAAAACCAACACAAGGAAATAAATGGGTATGAAAAACCACCCCATGAGATAACCTTTAAGGATCTTGTTACACCTAAAATGCTACCACCGTCCAAACACACCCAACTAAAATGCCCAGAAAACATCTTATGCAGCCACATCACCACACAACTTCATCACCACCTCTCATTGGGCACAACACCACATCCTTCGACACCAACCAAAAACCACCACATTTACATATAACCACACCAACCTATACACAGCCCAAACAAACCATGTCCACAACCAACAAATAGCACTACACTGAGCATATAAATTAAGTAATTCCATCTTGTATATCAAGATTCTATTTGCTTTGGGTATCACTAACTCTCCTGCACGGGTCTATTCACATCGTAGTATAATGCATCTCAATTGGGATTCAGGTTCTCCCCTCTTTATATGTCAGAGGTTTATTACACATAAAAAATCAAGGGAAAAATCAAATCTCATAACACAACAAGGCTTAAAGGTGACATCACAAATAAAACAAAGTAAATCAAAACTCAAAACATCTTCAGGTACTGGTCATGCATCTTCATCTCTCATTCCAAAATACTCTCCTCCATGCCACCATTCCCCTACAACACATGAAAAAGGGGAAGATTAACCCACACAACATCTTCTCTTAATGATCCTAGATCTCTACTAGATACTCCATGAATTTCATGTCATCCTCAATATCCAACTCTCTCTAGTCAATAATGTGGGAGTGATTGTGAAGATACTGATGAAGATCAAACATGTGGATGACATCATGGATCACCTCCAATTGTGATGGAAATGCCAATCATTACACCACCTCTCTAACATTCCCCAACACCTCAAAGGGACCAAAAAACCTAGGAGAAATCTTACTCCCCCCACTAAAACTCTACTACCCTCATCTATGGGAGACTCTCAAGAACACATGGTCTCTAACCTCAAAATCTATGGGGCTCCACCTACGACCATCATAGGCTTTTGATGGTCCTGCTCCACCCTCATCCACTCTCGAACTAAATAGATCTTCTCATTCATGATCTATACCGCATTAAGACCAAGAATTTTGGACTCTCCATCCTCCATACAGTACACCATATAATGACATGGTTGCCTATAAAACACCTCAAATGGGTTCATGCCGATCGAAGAGTGATAATTGTTTTTGTATGAAAACTTGACCAAAGGTAGGTGTTGTTCCCAAGATCCACTAAAGTTCATGATTCAAGCCTGCAACATATCCTCTAGCATCTGTATGTGGGTGGAAAGCAGTGCTAAGGTGCATTTAGGAGCCAAAATAATGTTGAAATCCCCTCCAGACCCATGAGATAAAATGAGGATCCCAATCAGAGATGATGGTACTCAATACCCCATGAATCTTAACCATATCATCCATATACCACCTCGCAAAAACATCCATGGTACTCGACTCATGGATCGCTAGAAAGTGAATCAATTTCATTAACTGGTCCACTATAACCCAAATTGCATCACATCCTCCCTAGGATTAGGGTAACCTGGTGATGAAATCCATCGATATGTCCTCCCATTTCTACTCAGGAACATCCAAAGACTGAAACAAACCTCCCAAAACATAGTGTTACACTTTCACCTATTGAAAAACCAGAAACTTTTCCACAAACTCCACCACCAACCATTTCATCCCATTCCACCAAATATGTATCCTCAAGACATGATACATATTTTTCACATCAGGATGTACCACTAACAGAGAGCTGTGAAACTCAAAGATAACTCCCTCATGCTTCACTTACAGGACAAATAACCTCCCATAGAATAACACCTGGTTCTGAACATCCTCTGAACATCCCTTATGAGCATTATTATAACCAATAAAATCTCACAACACCTTGTCCTTTTATTCTCCCCACTAAGACTCCTCCACCTGCAATATCAAATATGGCACCATAGTCATTTGATAAAGACAACCTTAGTCACTACTCTCTCCATTATGAAGATGCATCACTGCAAGATCCTCCATCCCTTTCCAAACATTCACAAACTCCTATACCAGATCCACTTAGGACTTCTAACTCAACACATCAGAAACTACATTCCCATTTCCTAGGGTGTAAGAGATCTCAAAATCATAATCCTATAGAAACCTCATCCATCTCCACTAGTGTAGATTTATATCCTTCAAAGATAAAATGTATCTTGGGCTCTTGTGGTTTTTGAAAACCACAAAGCGTTCGACGATGAGATAGTGGTTCCACAACTTTAGTACAAACACAACCTCAAACAACTCCATATTATGGGTGTCATAGTCATTATCATGAGGGTGTAACTACCTAGATCCAAAAGAGATCACCACTCTCTACTCGATCAACATGAATCTCAATCCTAGATGAGATGAATCATAGAAAACCTCAAAAAACAAACCCTACTTATAAAACCAAAGCACTGGATCATTGGACAACTTCTATTTCAAATAATCCAACATTTTTTGGTACTGATCGGTCCACTCAAAAACTGGTCCTTCCTAGTTAATGCTGTTAGTGGGGCTGCAACTCGATAGAAATCGAACACAAACATTCTACAATAGATTATGAGACAAAGAAATATACGAAAATATTCCACATTCATGGGTGATACCCAAGAAACAACTATCTCCACCTTATATGGGTCCACTTACACACCCATCTAAGACACCACATGTCTAAGGAAACACACCTCTCGTGTCTAGAACTGACACTTGGAAAATTTCCAATAAAGTTGATGGTGTTCAATGATCTATAAAACATCTCTAAGATGCTTAGAATCCTCCTCCTATGAATTAGATTTGATCAATATATCATCAATTAATATAATGATGAAAATTTCAAAGAACTCATGGCACACAAAGTTCATAATCCCTATGAACGCATGTGGTGTGTTTGTAACACCGAACTTCATGACTATAAACTCGAAGTGACCATACCTACATATGAATGAAGTCTTATTAACATCATCATCTTTCATTTTTAACTGGTGATATCCATACCACATATCAATCTTATAGAACCAAATATCTTCTATCAATTGGTCAAATAGAAATTCTATCCTCAGAAGAGGGTAATGGTTCTTGACCATCACCTGATATATCCTCTGGTAGTCTATACACAATCTCAGAATAATTTATTGCATATTGGAGAGTAATAATGGAACACACCATGGAGACACGTTGGATTGGATTAAATCCCACTGCATCAAATCATCCAACTATAGCCTCAAATCATGCAACTATATAGGCATTATTTGATAGGGATCCATCGAAATTGGAGATGTGCCCAGCTGCAACTCTATCCCAAACTCAATGTTGCATCGAGGAGGTAGTTTCTTAACCTCCTATAGAAAAACATATAGGAACTCTTCCATAACCATGGTAACACCCTCAACCTAATATTCTACTAAAATCTTTTCCAAATGTAATAAAATATTCTCCACTTCACTACCACCCAACTGATAACCTCTCTCACCAATGAACACCACTTGTTGTCTCTCCACATTAGAAAAATTAAACTCATATTTTAAATAAATCAATTATTTCATGTAAATAATACAGCCAATATATACTGAGAATGAAATCATATAGTTTTATCTACAGTAAGAAGAATTTCCCCATAGACTGGTGTTACCCCATCACTAGTCCGCATCCCTTGAACACATCAAACAAAGAAGTTTCACCTCCAACCGATGTGGATAACACCAGGGGAACTAGAATTATCTCCACATATGGTCCCAAAGAAAATATAAAATAGAGAGATAGAGATAGAAATAGTGTGAAGCTCCTGAATCAACCAAATCACACACAAGGGTAAACAATAAATTAATCATACCTCAAACGACTCTTGGATATTCTAGTACTACTGCCTCTAATGTGTGCATCTGACCACACCCATATCCCCTACCTATCTACTGATAACCTCCATGGTCGTATTATGGAAAAGGTACCTATATATGTGGACCATCACGAGGATTCCCTCTACCAACTCCACCTGCCCTCAGCTACTGAAAAATGACCTTCAGTTCTTCTGAAACTACCTCAGAGGCAACTATAGCTGCTAAAAAGGGGCATGAACACCCATCTAAAACTGACCTCCCAAAGTGGTTAGACACTGAGGCCGATGGTTCCCATATCTCCCATATATATATCATAAAAATGAATATCCTTAATAATGTTCTTAGAAACCACCTATCCCTAAAAAATAGGGAAGAAACTATCATGGTCAGTTCCCTACTGAATGGAACCTTGACTACTTGAACACCCAGCCCACTGCCTGAAGCTATGCTCCTCAAAACACCCTATTATCCACTCTCTTGTGGATCAACTCCCAAGGAAATCATCCACTCAATAACCTCATCCTTCTTATGCACTTCTAGATATATAGGGAGCATAAATGGTGTGACCATGTACCTAATCGTTGGGCACAAATCATCCTCCAAACATCGTGCTCTGGACTTCTCATCTGGAAAAACATATAGTGAAAACTACAAGAGGTCCTTGAACTTGATCCCAAGATGCTGCACAATAAATATCCCCTAATGAATAGAAATTATCTCCTGCATCTTGGCTACCCTCATCATCGACGACTGGAACTTCACCTGGAACTCCAACTGAAATTTGGGCCACAACACATTTGCCACCTTACAGTCACCAAGAAACAACATCCACCACTGATGCGTAGCTCCCTACATCCGACTAACTTCTAGTAGAACCTATAACTCATCTCATACTCAGATCAGACCAAATGAAATCTCAAGCTCCTGTAGTCAATGCTCTATATTTAAACTCCTCCACTAAAAGGCACATAAATCCCACTACCATGACTCATCCTCCTCTATCAGTTTGACCTTCTGACTATCAATAGGATCATTATGCTGAACCTCAACTGCCTGAGCAACTCATGTATGATGAATATGATCAATTCCTAAAAACAAGGAGAACAACCTAATTCTGATAACATGGAATTTTATCAAAGATTATTTATTTATTCATTTTATTTTCCCACAAAAAACCCATTTTAGACACAAACACAAAAAATCATGATGCATGTACCACTCCTAGGTCTCTACCCTGCAAATAGGTCCACCTCACTTGGTCATTCCATAATCTCAGATTTCATAAACTGGATCACAAGGGGTCCTAAAATCCAATGTTCTAGTCTATCTCCCTGACCTATATCATGCACCAATGTCAACTAGTATTGTTTCCATGCCAACTCATGCAAATCTCACAGTGCCTAACTCTGAACTTCATCCTATCTCTCAACCAAAATCTTTGATACCACTCTATCATATCCCACTCCTTCCAAAGATACTCTAATGAGGGGAGAGAGATAATAACCCCCAACTCTCGCCTCTAGAAGGCCCTAGGTTTACTACTAGCATCAAGGGTATAAAAATCTTACATTATGGGAGGCATTACCCTCTAAAAAATAAAAAGGATTGGGATATAGGAAAATTAATCATCAAAAAACTCTAGTAGATAATATAAAGGTAAACCAAAAACCATCCCACAATGCATGAACAAAGTAGAAATGATGCATATAAAAGTCTCCAAGGTAAATTCCAAAAATAAAATTCTAAAGTAGTGAATCAACAACAGCTCCAACCTAGTTATTAATGTCCATCCTGGTCCCCAAAGTCCTCCTAGAAACCTAAAAAACAATTTATATATGTAGGGTGAGCATAATAGGTATACTCAGTAGGGACATAACCAAGGCCTCAAGTGCACATGTGAAAACTGAATGCTAATGTACCAGGGAAAAAATAGTAGAACCAACAAGAACCAAAATAGGCCATATAACCATCCCCAACCTCACATAGATCACTCACCAAATCATGGATCTAATATGATAATGTAGCATTGAGTTCATAATAAAGAAATGTTTCCCTACTGCCTCTTCCCCACTGATTTTCCACTCTTACACACCAAAATTGAATTTCATGTGCTCCCATACCTTCCATACATACCATATCACATCACATACCACTCATATACACCTAGTCCATTCATCACATCCCACCTGGAGAAACTTGGGCCACATGTCACCACATCACATCTCTCCTACAAACACTTGGGCCATCACAACACATCACATCACAACCAGAACCGAGGCAGTGTGGTATCATGAACGATAAGAACATCAACCTCATGCCCTACTACTACCATGCATGGCCCCCACCACATACACATCACACCGCATCATGTCTCACATGTAGACACATAGGTCAACTATAATGAACCAACCCAAGTAAACTAGATAATCCACCCAAATGGCTCGTCCTAGGATGTAGGTAAAATAGGAAAACAAAAACTAGTATGGAATATAATAAAAAAAATCCTTTCAACTAGAGTATGAAGAGAAAACAGATGAGATACCACAAATACATACAATACAAGACAAAAATCCTAAACCAAAAAGTAATTCAAGTCCCCATGTGACCAATAGTCACCTCTAAACAAACCTGAACTGGAGTAGTAGAAACAAGAGAAGCTATTATACTAAAATATTATCTTCCCTTTACCTGAATCCTACAATACAACATCTATAATTTCCCAAAGTCACAAGTAGGGTGTGATCCAAATCCTAGTAGGATACCACCACAGTTTCTATACAGGGTCTAATATTAAGAATGAAATAATTATAGCTTTTAAAAAAATAGTTTTACAAAAAAAATCATTAAATAAATCTAGTTGTAAAACATTTCCCCTATGGTTTTCATAAAATCCTTTCATATTCTCCAACCAAAAATATGACAAGTATAAGTAATAAAATAGGAAATAATATCTATACATCAAGTGGTAAACAGGTAAACACATATCCATGAAGCAACTTATCATGCAAATCTATGTGATACAACCTCATATAAAAACCTTTGATAAAAAATCCATGATAAGAACAATCATAAAATAAATAAATAATAATAAAAATTGAAAAATCACCTCATATTGGGATTTAGCCTATGGGACAATGTATACCAGAAACTCATAATCCTTAACAGGAATACATTGGATCCAACAAATATTGAGTCATTCCAATCGATATCACAACAGGTTGCCTCTTGGTGGTGCAAAACACCAACTAAGGTTGTCTGTGTCTCTTTCTCGACACACCCAAGGTTCTAAATGTTCAATTGTATAATAAATTTTCAAAACCATGCTCACAATTTCATAAAATGTTTTCAAATCCAAGATGATCTTATTTAGAGTTTGAAAACCCATTTCCAAATCAAGGAAATTCATTTTCAAAGCAAAACCCCTTTTTGAAAACATTTACTTTTCCCAAGAAATCATTTGAAATAATTTATCACTTATAATCAATGAACAACCCAATGTAATTTATCAAGAAATACATACAATTCATCAAATTAACCCATTGTATAGAAACACCTACCTCAACATGGTAGAAACCTATCTACTTTCAACAATGGTGTCCAAAAACCAAGAGAACAACCTTCAAAAGACAAGTCATTCTAAGAAACAAAAAAGGATTGATAGAAAACACTCTCTGATCACAAGACCACATCCAAACCATATCCGCAACCAAAAAAATAAGAACCATAAGGATTGCATACCCAGAGAGAATCAATCCAACCACAATAGTGATCAATCACTAAATGAAGCAATCCATACAAGAGGAAGTCACCCAAAATCGCCTAGGAAGAGACTCTAGGTCGAGATCAAGGAATCCTGTATGAATTAAATAATAATTTCATCCAAAATACATACTTAAAACCAACCCTCGTGGATTTAAATGGCATGTAATCCCATTACATGTCATGTAATACTCGAGTCCAACATGAACTGAAAAAATAGTCGCTTTTTATTAAAAACCAAATATTTTATCATTACATGATGTGTAACCTTTACACGACATGTAAAGTTCTCACAATGTGTATTTATTTCATGGGTTCTATTTGGAAACCATTACACATCATGTAATTGACCATAAAATAGGAAAAACTATAGGTTTTATGCTGAAAATCCCAACAAATCCCTACCTTCACCATTACAAGTATCCTACCGATTCCTTATCAGTGTTACTCAACCAATGAAAAAGGAAAAATAAAAAAAAAGGTTAAAACATACCTGATAGAATGGTAATGGGGTGTTATAATCTCCCCACCATAAACACTTTATTCCCCCAGAAAGACCTCAAGATCCTGGATCTATACAAAAATAATAATTCCAATGTTGCCTCATCAATGACTCTCACTCCCACATCTCATGGTTATCCTACATTCACTACCACAGTACCCAGACTAGGGAGATCATTTTACCGCGTAGTTTCTTATCCTAGTGATCCATAATCTGATCCAGCTGCTCAACCAAAGTGGTATCGGGATCAATATCAACATCCTCTCATCTAATCACATGGGAAAGATTTTTTATATACCTCCTCAACTGGGAAACATGAAACACGTCATATATAAAAGCAAAGAAATATGATAATATCAAATAATAGGCCACCTTCCCAAGTCATGCAATGATCTCAAAGGGACCCATAAAACTTGGTGCCAACTTACCTTGCTTACCCAACTGATGATCTCCCAAGCGAGGTGAAACTATGAGAAAGACCCGATCACTAACCTCAAACTCCAACATTCGATGAAGATGGTCCGCATATTATTTCTGATGACTCTATGTCATGATCAAATCCATTTGAATCAACTGCACCATCTTTTTCATCTCCTGAACAAAACTCGACCCAACCAAGGACTGCTCTCCTACATTTTCCCAACATAAGGGATATCTAAATGGATACTCATACAAATCCTTATAGGGATCCATCCTGATCGATGCCTCATAACTATTTTTATAGGAAAATTCAACCAAAGGAAAATGTCTTTCCCAATATCCTCTGAAATCAAGCACATAAGACTGAAGCATATCCTTAAGAGACTAGATAACCCTATCTGTCTATTCATCCATCTACAGATGATAATTTGTGCTTAATTTAATCTAGGAACCCATTAACTCATATAATCCTTACCAAAACTTAGATGTGAACCTCATATCCCTATCAGAAACAACTGTAAAGGGGACCTTTTTAGGTATCACAATCTCTCAAATATATAAGTCCCTAAGTTGTTCCACTTTCATCACATCCCAGATAGTTATTAAGTGCATTGATTTTATAATTCAATCAATGATCACCCAAATTTCATCCTTCCCACTTAGAGTCTATAGAAAACCAATGAAGAAATCCATAGAAATATCATCCCACTTCCATGATGAAATGGGTAAAGGCTACAACAACCCTACAGGTCTCTGGTATTCCACCTTAATTCTCTAACAAGTAAGGAACCATGAAACAAAATCCACTATCAACCATATCATCCCTTTCCACTAATGACAATTCCTCAATTCATGGAACATCTTGGTATCCCCATGGTTCACAGACCAACAATAATGGTTTCCAATTTCCAATAACTCATGTATTAAGGAAAACGAAACAACCAACCTTATATGGAAGCACCAAGATCTACTAGGAGAGAGATACCACTCACTCAAGGTCTCCTCACCATAAAGTCTTTCACTAAATCATTAGTACTCGGTGTATGCCACCTGCTTGAGCTGAACTTGCTCATCAAAAATGAGTTAGATTTCATCGAAGCCAAGAATACTTTTCCACCAACCTCTTACACTTCCAAGATCATCTCAGCAAAAAAGATCATCACAAACCACTCCTCAACCAATTCCTTCATGGATTTTTCCAGTAATTTTCTACTCAATGCATTAGAAACCGCATTTCCATTCCCATGGGTATAAGCAATGTCAAAATAAAAAGTCTGAAGATACTGCACCCAACACCTCTACCATAAATTCATATACCTATGAGTAAAAATATATTTCAGGCTCTTATAATCAAAATATTTTGTAAACTTCTCCTTAAAGAGATAGTGACACCACATTCTGAATGCATGCATAACAGCAGCCAACTCAATATGATGGTTAGGGTAGTTCTTCTCATGATGGTGTAATAGGAAAGATCCATAAGCTAAAACCTATTTCCTCTTCATCAAGACACATCCCAAACCCGTACCAGTTTCATAATAGAAAACATCATAACCCGGCCTCAGTTCCAAAAGAATCAAAACTAGTTTTAAATTCAAACTCACCTTTAACTCTTAAGAAGATCTTTTCCACTTATCATTTCATTAAAACATTACACACTTATAGGTTAAAGCTATCATCGAGATGCAATCTTGGAAAAGTCCTGAATAAACCGTCTATAGTAACCAGCCAAACCCAAGAATCTTTAGATCTCAAACACATTTTTGGGATTCAACCAGGACGTAAATGCTTGTACCTTTTCAAGATCTAGTGATATTCTCCTCTCAGATATCACATTCCCTAGAAACTTTACTTCCTGAATCCAAAACTCACACTAGGAAAGCATACCATACATATTATGTTCATAAAAAGTTCAAAGAATGATACCCAAATGGTCCATGTGCTCCTCCTCTGACATGGAGTACACCAAAATATCATCCATGAACACAACAACAAAAAATATTCTAATGACTGATGAAAAATATGATTCATCAAATCCATAAAAACCTTAGGAAAATTGGTGAGACCAAATGGCATAACTAGAAACTCTAAATGACCATATTGAATCCTAAATTTTTTCATAGGTATATCCACTTCTCAAAATCTCAACTGGTGATACTCGGACCACGGGTCAATCTTAGAAAACCAATAATCCCATCTATGTTAATCAAATAGATCATAAATCTTTGGTGGTGTTTCCCAAATTTACCCAAGTTCTAAGGATTAAGCGGTCGCTTGCAGTGTAGCTTGGGTTGTCGAATCCTCAGAGACCTAAGAAGATCCTTAGACATACAATAAAAAGAGATGGGTTTTTGGCTATGAAGTGGCCAACTTGGGTTGATTTTATATGGTTTTAAAAGAGCTCTAAGAGATCTGTGTGAATTCAAATTATGAGAAAATGAGTTTATCCTAGGTTATTGCTTGGGGTGGATTGGATGAATTATTTTTTTCTTTTACAATTTCAATTTCATTATCTTGAGAAGGATTCATACAATGAATTAAAACTAACCTCATAACTTACTAATTAAGCACCTTAAAAAACACATTATAATAATATATAAACTTTTAGGATAATTTTCATGAGCACACCAAGGTAAAGGATCTACTTAGAACATAAAAGTGGGGTGAATAAATTCAATAAGGAAGAGGAAGAGAGAAAATCATTGAATGAAAGAAACTCAAATAAAAGAAATTAAAAACCTTTAGAGAGTGATAAATAACATCCAATACAGCCCCTTTCTAATCCCTTGGATAAACCCATAAAATTTTTAGCCCTCCATTGATGACATTTTGTCAGTGGAAGTGGGAAGTAGACTTACGAGGGTGGAATTGAAGAAGTAAAAACAACAAAATAACGAACACTCCACCGTTGTGTGAACAAAATCAGAAGGTTTGGTGTGAAAAAGTTCACACCTTGAGGCAAAGGTATCAAGGTGATATTAAGAATAACATAATAAGAGAATAAGAAGAACTTTTATTTAAAACTAATGTGATTCGAAAAACTTACATGAGAAGGAAGAACATTACAAAGACAAATTGGCATAATAACATTACAATGAAAACAAAGCTCCAAGATCCCCTAAATCCTCCACCACTACTACCTTAAATAGGAATTTTGGAAGCATTTGGCTGATACCCCATCATATCATGTGCCGTTAATTAATTTTCTGGGGGAAAGGTAGGTGGACAATTAATGGAGATGTTACTTTTCCACTCTTCCCCCGAAATGGCATTCAGCTTGCATCCACCGTAAACATGTGCCGAAATAACCTTCTTTATGGACGAATTAGAGGGGGCCATAAAAGGGTAAAATATATCCCCGGATGTCTTATAAAGGAATGTAAAATTTCAGCCCAAAAAAAGTCTTTGTTGGAGAGATATGATTTAAATGGTGGGCTGTTTTTTTGGGCTGCGAAATCTGGCCCAGAATTACATCTTCAACTTGGGCCACCAGTAACTCCATTAAAACATTAGAATTAGATTGAGAAACTATTTAATGAAATCTTCCTCATGATTTATTCTATATTCAGTTAAATTTTGATACTCTTTGGGCTTGAATCATGGCCTCTACAGTTCTTTTATTGGGATGTTGTCCAAATCACTTTGCCCAGAATGTGGTTGGTTCAAAGCCCACATTGGTGGCCTTCCAAATTGAATCTCCAAGTGATAAAAAATAATGAATTGTTCCTTATATCATGGGAGACCTGAAAATAGAATATGAAAATAAAATCAAGACCATTTGGTGTTTTATGATATTTTCAAGAATGTACCATGTAATAGTGCATTTTAGGAAAGAATTGCAATCATGATGTGAAATGATGTTCAAAGTTTAAAATGCACTAAAATGGTATTTATGAATAACAAATCACATGAAAACTATATAAATTAACAATGAATATTACCCTCTTTCAGTGGCTAATCACACCTCCCAACTTGATTTTTGCTAGTCCCGAGCAAAATATTTCTCAAAAATATGAAATTTGAATTCCCTTTTCCAAAAACATTTAATACACATTTCTCATCTAAAAATATCATACCAAAAAATTATGAAACCCATAAAAATCATTTAAAACAAGCTATTTCCATAGGAATATCCCAAGACGAAGCCCATTCCTTTGTTAAAATTCATCGTCATATTTCATCCAAATTCAATTAAGCATGATGAAGTGTTGTGCATCACAATAGACAAGGGGGTTCATTTTCATTCGAGGGAGAAAAGATGGAAGCGCTATAAGAAATCAAATTTTAATATTAAGATGAGTACTCTTTTTTTTTTGCAATTTTGCCATGGTAATTGAAATTGAACTCAATCGAGTCAACCCATGTAGCAAGACTTTGCCGATGACTCCCAGGCTCAAAGAACTTAGGGCATCAAGTGAATCTCACATACTCGGGCATCATCTCGAGTTAACTCAATCAAAAAAATCAAATTACCACAAATAGAGATAAAATGCCCAACTTCGGGCCAGACAACTATGGAGTCACGATCCCCAAGTTCCAAAATCCACACATTGGGTCAATTCATTGCTCTATGCACAATTGATTTTTTTTGAATACTCATGTTAAAATTAAAATGATCACCAACCCTATACCATTTATTATGGACCCCAAGAATTCAAACTAATACCCCACAATCTAAGGGACGTGTATTGTGTTTTTTTAAATAATGTATGAAAATATAAACTGTGAAAAATCACATCAGACAACCGCACTTTCCAAAATCTATGCACATGAACATAAACATGCATTAAAATCATAATCAAGGCATTAAAAATTATTTGATATCCAATTTTAGAGTTTGCAATGTGTGTTATCATGTTCAAGGTTAATGAAAATTTTCCTTCCATACATTTTTTTTTTCACACAAGATCAAAATTTTTATTTCATCTCCCCCCCCCCCCCAACATAGAATAACATTGTCCCCAGTGTTTAAAGAAAAGAAAAGTTATAAGGGGGTAGGAGAGGAGTTCAAAGAAGAAATTGAAAATGATAAACATGCAACGAATTCACCTAGTTTTTGAAGTTGAAGTTCATGATGCTCCAGATTACTCCTTTGATCTCTTGTGGGATGTAGGCACCCCCTTGATTGAACATGTATCACCCAAAATAGTCCCTGAACCATACAAAGAAGAACAAACTAGACAAAACAAACACCACAACGATTTATTTAATTCCAAGCATCATCATTTTTATGGTTTTCCCTATTTTTTTGTTTTTTTAAAATCAAACTAATGATACATTGTCTTCTTTTAAATTTCTGGGTAAGGTTTTACTCAGGGATCACACCACATGACATAGATGAATACGGTTCTCCCCTCTCATACCCATCCATACTAATAAAAGAAGAGTAGGTCAACAGTATAATTTTTTTAACCTACAAAAACATAAATAAAATAAAACAAACTGATGATACATTGTCTTCTTTTAAATTTCTAGGTAAGGTATTACTCAGGAATCACACCATGTGACATGGATGAATACAGTGCTCCCCTTTCATACCCACCCATACTCATAAAAGAAGAACAGGTCAACAGTATATTTTTTTTAACCTACAAAAACATAAATAAAATAAAACAAACTGATGATACATTGTCTTCTTTTAAATTTCTGGGTGAGGTATTACTCAGGGATCACACCGCGTGACATGGATGAATACGGTGCTCTCCTTTCATACCCATCCATACTTATAAAAGAAGAACAGTTCAACAGTCTAAGGATTTTGTTTTGTATTTTTCCTTTAACATACAAACACATAGATTTAAAACAAACTGATGATACATTGTCTTCTCTTAAATTTTTGGGTAAGGTATTACTCAGGGATCACACCATGTGACATGGGTAAATATGTTGCTCCCCTTTCATACCCATACTTACTCATTAGATAAGAACATTTCAACAGTCTTAAGTTCTAATTAAATAAAATAAAACATGAAAACCACGGGTTACATCCTATGCATTGCTTTTATTTAACGTCGTTAGCCCGACATAGACCCTAAATCTATCAATTTTTTTCTGGTTCATATTTTGGCTCAGTTAACTCCTCCTTGGTTTCTTGTTTATTGAATGATTCAATGAATGGTTTTAACCTATGACCATTGACTATGAAGACATGACCACTTGTGGGATCCTGAATCTCTATTTCCCCATGAGGGTATACATGATGCACTAGTTATGACCGGACCATCTAGACCTTAGCATTCTCAGGTGTAGATGAAGTTTTTAACTATACATGAGCACGAATTTTCCCGGTTCAAAGTGTTTGACTTTGAGATTCCTATATTGGTAGTCCTGAACTTTAGATTTATTTATCCTTGAATTTTCATAAGTCTCCATCCTAAGTTCCTTGAGTTCATTAAGATCTAATTTCATTTTTGTTTCAGCCAATGAATTGTCAAAGTTCATTTTTTTATTGCCCAAAAGGCCTTATGCTCAATTTCAATAGGTAAATGACATGCTTTTCCATAAACCAATCTATACGGTGACATGCCTAGGATAGTTTTGAAAGTAGTTAGATATACCCAAAGGGCATCTAAGAGTTTATCGGACCAATATTTCCTAAAGGGATTGACAGTTTTTTCAAGAATTTTCTTAATTTCTCTATTTGCCAACTCAACTTGACCATTGGTTTGAGGATGGTATGCAGTGGAAACTTTATGAGAAATACCATACTTAGACATGAGTGAAGATAATGGGCAGTTGTAGAAATGGGTTCCACAATCACTGATTATAGCCCTCGGAATCCCAAATCTAGAAAAGATATGCTCTTTTAGGAATTGGATCACAACTTGATGATCATTAGTCTTGGTGGGAATGGCCTCAACCCATTTTGAGATGTAATCAATAGCTAAGAGTATGTATAGATATCCCCTAGAGTTTGGTAAGGGTCCCGTTAAATCGATTCCCCAACAATCAAATATTTCAATCACTAAGATGGGGGTGAGTGCAATTTGATTCCTTTTTTTGATGGACCCTACTTGTTGATACCTAGGACAGCTTTGAAAAAATGTGTAGGAGTACCTTGAGAGGGTGGGCTAGAAGATACCACACTGAAGAACCTTAGCAGAAGTTTTCTTAGAATAAAAGTGACCTCCACATGCTTCACTATGACAGAATTTAAGGAAAGACTCTTGTTCAGATTTCTGGACACACCTCCTAATGACTTAGTCAGGACAGAACTTATAGAGGTATGGATCATCAAACACATAGTTCCTGACATCAGAAATGAATTTACTTCTAGCTTGAGTCCCTAATAATTTTGGAATGACTCCTGTAACTAAGAAGTTGGTTATGTCGGCATACTAAGGACAGTCACTCATAGAGTATAAGTGTTCATCAGGAAATGAATCAGACACATCAAGGTGAGATAATTTTTCATTAAATTCTATCCTATAGATATGGTCAGCTACAACATTTTCAACACCCTTTTTTTCCTTGATTGTGAGGTTAAATTCTTGTAAGATAAGGACCCACATAATCAGTCTAGCCTTAGCATCTTGTTTCTGGAATAGGTATTTCAACGCAGAATGGTCAGTGAACACAGTGATGGGGGATCTTAAGAGGTAGGACCGAAACTTTTCTAAGGAAAACACAACAGCAAGTAACTCCTTATCATTGGTGGTGTAGTTGATTTGGTCATAATTTAAGGATTTTCTTGCATAATCAATGACATAAGGATTTTTCTCACATCTTTGTCCTAAGATTTCACCTACAGCAAAGTCACTCGCATCACACATGAGTTCGAATGGAAGGTTCCAATTTGGAGACTTCATAATGGGAGGAGAGGTGAGAGAGAATTTGAGGGTTGAGAATGAACCCTCACAGCTTTCTGTCCAAACAAATGGAACATCCTTTACTATGAGAGCACAAAGGGGATGGGAGATTGAACTAAAGTCCTTGATGAATATTCTATAGAAACCAGCATGTCATAAGAAATACCTCACTTCCTTAACATTTATAGGTGATGGAAGGTGAAGAATGATGTCAACCTTTGCTTTATCAACTTCAATACCACTACCCGAGACTAGATGGCCTAGAACAAGTCCTTTCTTTACCATGAAATGGCATTTTTCCCAGTTTAGGATGATATTTTTATCCTCACATCTATACAAAACTCTATCTACATTCCTAATACATCCCTCAAATGTATCCCCAAAGACAAAGAAGTCGTCCATGAATACCTCAAGAAAATCCCTTACCATATCTGAGAAGATTCCCATCATACACCGCTGGAAGGTTCCAGTGGAATTGCATAACACGAACGGCATGCATTTGAAGGCAAAGGTGTCGAATGGACAAGTGAATGTAGTCTTCCCTTGATCCTCTAGGGAGACCTCAGTCTGATTGTACCCTAATTACCCATCTAAGAAACAATAGAACTCATGACATTCCACTCTCTCAAGGACTTGGTCAATGAATTGTAAGGGGAAATGGTCCTTCTTGGTGAATGAGTTTAGCTTTCAATAGTCAATTCAGCCCCTCCATCCACTACTCACCCTAGTTGGAAGAATCTCTCCATCCTTATTGGTTATCACTGTGATTCCTACTTTCTTGGGAACCACTTGGATTGGGCTCACCCAATCACTCTCAACTATAGGATAGATGATACCAGATTTTAACAATTTTAAAAGTTCCTTCCTTACTACCTCCATGAGATTAGGATTGAGTCTCTGTTGAGGTTGACGACATGGCTTTGAATCAGATTCTAGAACAATCCTATGAGTCCCTATTAGTGGGCTAATCCCAGGAATATCAGATAGGGTCCAACCAATGGCTTTCTTATGTTTCTTAAGGATATATAAAAGCATCCTCTCATGATTGGCTTCAAGAGAAGAATAAATGACAATAGGTTGTGTTTGATTTTACCCTAGGAAGGCATACCTGAGTGCAGTGAGAAGTTCCTTTAATTCAAGATCTGGTTGGTTCATAATTTCAGCAGAAGATTGGGACATTGGATCAAGATCGATTTTGTTTCCTAGAGTTTGAGATAGAATTGAATCCCAATGTGTAGAAATTTCAGCTACAAGATTGGTTTGATCAGATTTAGGGAATGAAGCTTGATTGGTCTCCATGAAAGTGGTTTCCTGAAAGGTTTCACTGATTGTTGGACCTAATACTTCATCATAAGAGAAATTTGAAAATGATTCAAGCCAAGGAGATAAAATTCCTTCATCTAAAAAAGGAAATCAATCTCATCCTGACTCAAACATCCATCAAATATTCCTTGATGTTTTATGGATTCATTATCAATGCTTCCTATCATGTTTACTTCATGAATTTCCTCATCATCCCCTATTTGTGAGCTTTCATTATAGATGCTTAAGTCTAGACTCATGTTTCCAAAGGTGATGGTCATGTTCCCATTTCAAACTCGAATAACAGAGTTGATTGTTGCAAGGAAAGGACGACCAAGGATGATTGGAGTTTGTTCCTTATTTCCTAAGTTTGTATAGTTGTCAAGGATAATGAAGTCAGCAGGGTAGATAAAGTTTTCAACCTTTACTAGAACATCCTTTAAAATCCCCTTTGGAACTCTAATGCTACGATCAGCAAGTTGAAGTGTGAAAGATGTGGGTTCAAGCTCTTCTAGGCCTAATTGGAAGTACACAGAATAGGGGATGATATTGACACTAGAACCTTGGTCACATAAGGCCTTGACAACTTTTCTCTCTCTAAGTTCAACATTGATGTAAGGGCAACCCAGGTCTTTCAACTTAGGAGGAATGGTCCCTTGAATGGTGGTACTCACATTAGCAGCCAAAAGGACTTAGTTTTTATGTGAAAATTTTCTTTTAAAAGTGCACAAGTCCTTAAGGTAATTTGAGTAGGTAGGTATGGTTTGGATGGAATCGAGAAGGGGAATGTTCAACTTGACTTGTGAGAATATTTACCTCAATGTTTCACTCAATTCAGGCTTGGTTTTCCCTCTCATGCATTGAGGAAATGGTGCGGGTTGTGGGGTTGTTTGTTGAATAGTTGTTTCTTTCACATTGTTATCAGTTTCTACAGTTTGAACTTGTGGTTCATTTGAATTTTCATTAGAGTTTGAAGATTCACATGGTTTTTGACTTATTTGTTCAGGTTTTTCAATTTATTTCCCACTTCTTAGAACATCCACAGCCTTTAGTTGTTCATGAGTTGTTTGAGTACAGCTTGACTCTCCCCTTAAAGTTGGGGATGGTACCGCCTGAGTAGGCATGGGTGCCTTTCCAGTTTTGATGGTTTGAAGTTATTGTTTAAGGGAAGAGACTTCTAAGTTCATCCTCTCCATTTGTTTTCATAGGTGTTCTAGTAGGCTTTTTGGAATAGTTTGTGTTGGTGCTTGAGAAGATTGGTTTATCCCGTGGGGATATTTTGGAGGTGGGATGGTTTGTTAAAGATGGAATGATGGTTGTTGGTATTGGATAGGTTGGATTTGGAACTAGTTATGGGTTTTGTAGTTCTGATGTGGGTACAGATTTTGTCCCTATGGTTGTCTATGTTGTTGGTTATCTCTCTAGTGGAAACCTGGGTGGTCATTATACCTTGGGTTGAATGTGTTTTGGTACTGGGGCTTTTGAAAGTTTAGGTCATTGACTTCAATAGGTGGTCCTCCTAGAAGAACATCCTTGATTTATAGAATGGTTGGGAAGTTGTCTATTTTTTGGTCATGTTTGTCACAAATTGTGCAAACAGGGTCTACAGTTTGGATTTCAGGGATTTTTCTATGGTCTATCTCTTCAACCTTCCTAGTGAGTGCTGAGAGTTTATCCCTGAGGATTTCCTCTTCTCTAAGTGTATGAATTCTAGTAGTTCTTTGTGGATTTTCAGCATAAGGTGATGTTCCTCATGTTTGGTTTTGTTCAGCAAGGATTTATAGATACTCATAAGCATCATTTGGGGGTTTGTTTTTAAAGGTCCCATTACACATCTTGTCAATTAATTGTTTGTTCCCTAAGCCCAACCCTTCATAGAAAATTCTCACTTGTTCAGGAATAGGAAAACCATGGAGTGGAACCATGTTTAGGGTGTCTTTGAATATCTCCCGTGTTTCATAGAATGACTCTCCCTCTTTTTCAAAAAAAAATTTGGATGCTCTTTTTAAGTGCTATTATTTTGTGGTGGGGAAAGTATTTTTTGTATAATTCCATTTGTAATTGGTCCCAAGAGTTTATGGGTGATGGTCTCAAATTGTTTATCCAATTTTTAGCTTTAACCTTTAATTAAAAGGGAAATATCCTTATTTTAGCTGATTCAAGTTGATGTGGGGGATCTACAATGTCATTGAACTCCTTAATGTGAAGGTAGGGCATCTTCGACTCCATTCCATGGAATGTTGGAAGGTGTTTTAGGACATGGGGTTTAAAGATGTAGTTGGAAACCACTAGGGAATTGTGTCTAATGCATGAGGGGAGTCCATGCAGGAGTGAGGTAGTCATTCATGGTTTGATCAACCACATTCTCTATGTTTGGAGCTTCTTGGCTTGGGTTTCCCATTTGATCACCCATAGGGTTTACCATTTGATTTCTTTGAAGACCCTCCATTGGACTTGTTTTAATTGGTGAATTTGGAGTTTCAAGAATATTTTGATCAAATGTAAACAATCCCTTAGATGAACTTTACTCCCCTATCCTAGGATTTTCCACCCTAACTACTCTATTTGAGTTATCATGGGTGTAGGTGGACATGCGCCAAAAGAAAAAAAAGCGAGAAAGGGAAAAGATAAGAGAATTTGGGTGAGAATAGAAGAATGGAGGGAAGAAAAGAAGGTTTTGTTCTAAGGAACATACTTGGTCCCTGGAAACGGTGCCAAAATTTGGTGTCACCCAAATTTACCCAAGTTTTAAGGGTTAATCGGTCGCTTGCAGTGTAGCTTGGGTTGTCGAATCCTCAGAGACCTAAAAAGATCCTTAGACACACAATAAAAAAGAGATGGATTTTTGGCTATGAATTGGCCAGCTTGGGTTGATTTTATATGGTTTTAAAAGAGCACTAAGATATCTATGTGAATTCAAATTATGAGAAAATGAGTTGATCCTAGGTTATTTCTCACGGTGGATTGGATGAATTATTTTTTTTCTTTTACAATTTCAATTTCATTATGTTGAGAAGGATTCATACAATGAATTCAAACTAACATCATTACTTACTGATTAAGCACCTTCCCAAACACATTATAATAATATATAAACTTGTAGGATCATTTTCATGAGCACTCCAACGTAAAGTATCTACTTAGCACATAAAAGTGGGGTGAATAAATTCAATAAGGAAGAGGAAGAGAGAAAATCATTGAATGAAAGAAACTCAAATAAAATAAATTAAAAACCTTTATAGAGTGATAAATAACATCCAATACATCCCCTTTCTACTCCATTGGATCAAACCATAAAATATTTATCCCTCCATTGATGACATTTTGTCAACGGAAGCGGTAAGTATACTTATGAGGGTGGAATTGAAGAAGTAAAAACAACAAAATAACGAACACTCCACCGTTGTGTGAACAAAATCACAAGGTTTGGTGTGAACAAGTTCACACCTTGAGGAAATGGTATCAAGGTGATATTAAGAAGAACATAATAAGAGAATAATAAGAACTTTTATTTAAAACTAAGGTGATTCGAACAACTTACATGAGAAGGAAGAACATTACAAAGACAAATTGGCATAATAACATTACAATGAAAACAAAGCTCTAAGATCCCCTAAATCCTCCACCGCTACTACCTTAAATAGGAATTTTGAAAGACTTTGGACAATCCCCCATAATTCCATGTGCCTTTAATTAATTTTTTTGGGGAAAGGTGGGTGGACAATTAATGGAGATGTTACTTTTCCACTCTTCCCCCAAAATGGAATCCAGCTTGCATCCACCGGAAATACATACCGAAAGGACCTTCTATATGGACTAATTAGAGTGGTACATATAAGTATAAAATGTATCCCCAGATTTATTCTAAAGTTCTGTAAAATTTTAGCCTAAAAAAATTCTCGATTCACGAGATATGATTTAAATGGTGGCCTGTTTTTTTTGGATCGCGGAATCTGGCCCAGAATTGCATCTTCAAATTTGGTCACCTGGAACTCTATTAAAACATTCGAATTAGATTCAGACACTGTTAAATGAAATGTTCCCCATGATGTCTTATATCTCCAGTTAAATTTTGAGACTCTTTGGGCTTGAATCATGGCCGATAAAGTTATTTTATTGGGCCGCTGTCCAAATCACTTCGCCCAGAATGTGGTTGGTTCAAAGCCCACTTTGGTGGCCTTCCAAATTGAATATCCAAGTGCTTCAAAATAATGAATTGTTCCTTATATAATAGGAGACATGAAAATATAATATTAAAATAAAATCAAGACCATTTGGTTTTTTATGAGATGTTTAAGAATGTACCATGTAATAGTACATTTTAGGAAAGAATTGAAATCATGATGTGAAATGATGTTAAAAGTGTAAAATGAACTAAAATGGTATTTATGAATAACAAATTGGTTCACGCCCAAATTTACCCAAGAGAAGAAGGGTAGAACGGTCCTTGTAGTGTAGCTTGGGTTGTCGATTCCACAGAGACCTAAGAAGATACCTAAGATACAAAACCTAAGGGATGGATTTTTGGCTATGAAGTGGCCAACTTGGATTGATTTTGGATGGGTTTTAATGATATCTAAAAGATTTAAGTGGATTCAATTTAAAAGAATGAGTTGATCCTAGGTTATCACTCGGGGTGGATTGGATGTATTTTCTTTTTTAATGATTTCAATTTCTTAAATTTGAGATGGGTTCATTTAAGGAGATAAAACAATATCATCACTTACTGGTTTAATGCCTACACCCTCTAATACTAATCACCTATACACTTGAAGGATCAAAGTTTTGAGCACTTCAAGGTAAAGGATCGTATTAGTACTTGAAGTGTGTGGCCTTAAATTCAACAAGGACGATGGAGTTTAAAAATCATCAAATAAAAATCCCAATTAAAGAAGTGATTATACATTAATTAGGTGATAAATAACATCCAATCCAGCCCCTTGCTACTCCCTTGGATCAACCCATAAGTGGGTTAGCCCTCCATTGATCCCATGGTTTCAATGGAAGCGGAAAGTAGACTCATAAGGGAGGAATGAAGAAGTAAAGAAAACAACAAAAATAAAATGATCACTCCACCGTTGTGTGAATAATTTCACAAGGGTTGGTGTGAATAAATTCACACCTTAATCCAACGGTATCAAAGTGATATTAAGAACAACAGAATAAGAGTAGAAGAAGAACTTTTATTAAGAAACTAAAGTGAATTGAACAACTTACATGTGAAAGACAAAATTGAGGCAACAAAAATGCAGCATAACATTACAAGTAAACAAAGCATCCAAGATCTTCAACTCCTTCACCACCACTGCCTTAAATAGGCATTTTGGGAGCCTTGGGTCGAGCCTTCAACAGTACAAGTCATCCCACTTGAGTATGGTAGGCCTAGGGTGGTGGAAAGTTTGTGGAATTTGGAATTTTCCACATTTGACCCGAGGTGGCAGCCAGATTTCATCCACCGAACAGACGCGTTTGGATGACCTTCTAGATGGCCGAATCAGGGTGGGCCATAGAAGAAGAAAATGGAGCTCCGGATGTCTTCTAACCGCCTGTAAAATTTGGGCCCATTTGGAGTTGTGTATTCCGAGATATGATCAAAATGGTGGACTGTTTTTCTGGACCGCAGAATCTGGCCCAGAATTTTATCTCTAACTTGGGCCGCCTAAATGACCAACATGGAGGCCTAATTAGCATTAACTCCTGAAGAGTGATTTGTTTCTGTACATGTCTTCTATCATCCCACGAAATTTGGGATTAATTGGGCCTGTATGTTGGGCCCCAAAGTCTCATCAGTGGGCTGGTGTCCAATCTGCCTTCTCCAGAATTGCTTCCTTTCATTGCCAAATATCTCCATCGTCCTCCATAAATTCTCCATTGATCCCTGAATCAAACATGTTCATATTTAAGTGTAGATCAATTTCCTAAAAATATCAAATTAAAATATGTAAAATTCAATTCCTTACAATCAGATGAATCATTGGGTACTTTAAATGATGTTCAAAAATGTACCACATAGTAGTGCATTTTAAGAAGGTATTACAAACATAATGTGAAATGATGTTCAAAGTGTAAAATGCACTAAAATGGTGTTTATGAATAACAAAGAACATGAAAATTATGTATATTAACAATGAATATTAGCCTCATTTAGTGGCTAATCACACCCCCCAACTTGAGTTTTGCTAGTCCCGAGCAAAATATATCTCATCAAAAATGAAATTCAAATTCCCTTTTCTAAAAACATTTTAATACAAAATGATCACCAAAAAACCTTATACCAAACAATCATGAAACCCATCAAAATATTTTAATACGAGATAGTTTCATAAGCAGATCCCAATCCCAAGCCCATTCCTTTGATCAAATCCATCATCATACTTCATCCAACTCAATTAGGTGTAATGATGTGTTGTGAATCACAATAGATATGGGGTTCATTTTCATTCAAGGGGGAAATCATGGAAGCGCTAGGTGGAATCACATTTAATCCTAATATGAGCATTCTTCATCCCTATTTTTTTTTTTTTGATTTTTTTTTTTTTTGCAATATTGCTATAGTAATTGAGATTGCAATTAATCAAATTAACCCATGTAGCAAGACTTTGCCGATGACTCCCAGACTCAAAAGGCCTTAGGGCACCAAGTGAAGCCCACATACTCGGGCATCGTCTCGAGTTAACTTAATCAAAAACAAAGTCATATTACCATAAATAGAGATAGATTGAAAAACTCAGGGCTAGACAACTCTGGAGTCACGATCCCCAAGTGCCGAAAGCCTCGCATTTTATCAATCCATTGCTCTACACGCAAATTTTTATTTTTATTTTTTATTTTTTATTTTTTAATAATTTTTTTTTTAATAATTTTTTTTTTTTTTTTTTTGAGTACTCATATTATTCATAAAAATAAAACCATCCTATGCTATTTATTATGGGACCCCAAAAATTCAAATTAGTACCCCACAGTCTAGAGGACGTGCATTGTGGCATTTTTTTTATTTGGATGAAAATATAAATGATGACATATCACATTGGACAGCCACACTTTCCAAAATCTATGCTCATGAAATTATACAAGGATTAAAATCAGAATCAGGGCATGCTAAATTATTTGATATTCAGTTTCAAAGTGTGCAATGTGTATTACCATGTTCGAAGTTAAAGGAATTTTTCCTTCCATTTACTTTTTTTTCAAATCATTCAATTTTTGTTTTTGACACAAAAGCATTTTTTTTTATTTTATCTCCCCCCCAACTTAAAACAACACTGTCCCCAGTGTTTAAAGAAAAGAAAATTTATAAGGGGGTAGAGGTAGAGAATTAAAGTTCAAAAATGAAATTGAAAATGAGGGTTATGGAATGAAGTCACCTGGTGGTTGAAGTTGGAAGTTCTTGCAGCTTGAATTTGTTCCTTTGATATCCATGTCTCTTGCAAAGTTCCCTAGTGGAAAAAGGAAAAAAAAAAACAAAACAAACAAAACAAACAATATATATATATATATATTTATATAATAAAGGAAGTAGAATATAAGAATATATATAAAAATTATAGAATAAGGTAGCACAAGAAGCCACAGGTCAGTGGTAAGCGCGCGCCCCTGTCTCCCTTCGGTCCCGGGTTCGAGTCCCCGCGGCTTCGCCGGTTGTGACGGGGTTTGCCCCATGACCTATGGCGTGGACTTTTTTTTTTGTATTATTATATTTTTTTTTTAACCCATTGAATAATAAAAACAAAATAAACTGATGATACATTGTCTTCTTTTTAAATTTCTGGGTAAGGTATTACTCAAGGATCACACCACGTGACACGGATGAATATGGTGCTCCTCTTTCGTACCCATCCATACTCATAATAGAAGAACAGGTCAAAAGTCTATTTTTTTTATTTTTAAATATAAAAATGATTAAGTAATCTTATTTGAAAAATAAAGATGATTCAGAAATATTAGAAACATAAAAACCACGGGTTGCCTCCCGTGCAGCGCTTTGTTTAACGTCGTTAGCTCGACTTAAACCCCTTATTGATTAATTGTTGGTTTTTTTTTTCATCAAAGGTAGGTTCACTCAGGTCTTCATCAACTTCATGTTTTTGGAATGGTTCTATGAATGGTTTGACTCTATGACCATTAACTTTAAATATTTGACCATTGGTGGGATCTTGAATTTCAACAGCCCCATGGGGGTACACCTTATGCACTATGTATGGACCGGACCATCTAGACCTCAACTTTCCCGGGTGCAAATGAAGTTTAGAACTATACAAAAGCACAGGTTTCCCTGGTTCAATGTGTTTAGTTTTAAGATTCCTAGACTGGTAGGCTTGAACTCTAGCTTTATTGATCCTTGAATTTTCATAAGCCTCCATCCTAAGTTCCTCAAGCTCGTTTAGATCCAATTTCCTCTTTATTCCGGCCAAAGAAATGTCAAAGTTCATTTTTTTGATTGCCCAAAAGGCCTTATGCTCAATCTCCACTGGCAAATGGCATGCTTTACCATAAACCAACCTATATGGGGACATTCCTAGGATAGTTTTAAATGCTGTTCGATATGCCCAAAGAGCATCTAAGAGTTTGCTCGACCAATCTTTCCTAGATGGATTGACAGTTTTCTCAAGAATTTGTTTGATTTCTCGATTGGCTAACTCAGCTTGACCATTGGTTTGTGGGTGGTAAGCGGTGGACACTTTGTGAGAAATTCCATACTTCTCCATGAGCGATGAGAATGGGCGATTGCAGAAATGAGTTCCACGATCACTAATGATTGCCCTAGGAATCCCAAATCTAGAGAAGATGTTTTCTTTAAGGAATCTAATCACAGTTTGATGGTCATTGGATTTTGTAGGAATGGCCTCAACCCATTTTGAGACATAATCGACAGCCAAGAGTATGTAGAGGTATCCCCGAGAGTTTGGGAAGGGACCCATGAAATCAATTCCCCAACAGTCAAAGATTTCAACCACTAAGATAGGAGTGAGTGGCATTTGATTCCTTTTTGTGATGGACCCTACTTGTTGACACCTAGGACAACTTTGACAATATGTGTAGGAGTCCCTTGAAAGGGTGGGCCAGAAAAGACCACATTGAAGAATCTTAGCAGATGTTTTCTTAGAGGAAAAGTGACCTCCACATGCCTCACTGTGACAGAATTTAAGGATGGACTCTTGTTCGGATTCTGGCACACACCTCCTAATGACTAGGTCAGGACAGAACTTATATAGGTATGGATCATCAAACACATAATGCTTGACATCAGAAAGAAATTTTCTTCTAGCTTGGGTCCCTAAGAATTTTGGAATGACCCCTGAAACTAAGAAGTTGGCTATGTCAGCATACCAAGGGCAGTCACTCACAGAATAGAGGTTCTCATCGGGAAATGAATCAGACACAGAAAGGTGATGTGATTTGTCCTTGAATTCCAACCTAGAGAGGTGATCAGCTACAACATTCTCGACACCTTTTTTATCCTTAATGGTTAAATCGAACTCTTGAAGAAGAAGGACCCACCTAATCAATCTAGCCTTTGCATCTTGTTTTTGGAAGAGATATTTTAGAGCTGAATGGTCGGTGAATACAATGATGGGTGATCCTAAGAGGTAGGACCTGAATTTCTCTAAGGCAAACACAACAGCAAGTAACTCCTTTTCAGTGGTGGTGTAATTGATTTGGGCATCATTTAAGTATTTGCTTGCATAAGAAATGACATATGGAGTTTTATCACACCGTTGTCCTAACACAGCTCCTACAGCAAAGTCACTGGCATCACACATGAGTTCGAAAGGAAGGTCCCAGTTTGGAGATTTCATAATGGGAGGAGAGGTGAGAGCGGATTTAAGGGTTGAAAATGAACCCTCACAGCTTTCTGTCCAAACAAATGGAGCATCCTTTACTAGGAGAGCACAAAGAGGGCGAGAGATTGAACTAAAGTCCTTAATGAATCTTCTATAGAAACCAGCATGTCCTAAGAAGGACCTCACTTCCTTAACAGTTCTGGGTGATGGAAGGTGACGAATGATGTCAACCTTTGCTTTATCAACTTCAATCCCCCTACTCGAGACCAGATGGCCTAGAACAAGTCCCTCTTTAACCATGAAATGGCATTTTTCCCAGTTTAGGACCAGATTTTTTTCTTCACATCTTGACAAGACTCTATCCACATTCTGCAGACATCCCTCAAAGGTATCCCCAAACACAGAGAAGTCATCCATGAAGACCTCAAGAAAATCCCCTACCATGTCTGAGAAGATTCCCATCATGCACCGCTGGAAGGTTCCAGGGGCATTGCATAACCCGAACGGCATGCGTTTAAAGGCAAAGGTACCGAAAGGACATGTGAATGTAGTCTTCCCTTGATCCTCTAGGGAGACCTCAATTTGATTGTAACCTGAGTACCCATCTAGGAAGCAATAGAATTGATGACCCGCCACTCGCTCGAGGACTTGATCAATAAAGGGCAAGGGAAAATGGTCCTTCTTGGTACAAGAGTTGAGCTTCCTATAGTCAATACAGACTCTCCAGCCACTACTCACCCTAGTTGGAAGAATTTCCCCATCCTTATTAGTGATCACAGTGATTCCAGCTTTCTTTGGGACAACTTGAATTGGGCTTACCCACTCACTCTCAGCTATGGGGTAGATGATACCAGCTTTCAACAACTTAAGAAGTTCTTTCCTTACCACATCCATAAGATTTGGATTGAGTCTCCTCTGAGGTTGACGACATGGTTTGGATTCAGATTCAAGAGTAATCCTATGAGTTCCAATAAGTGGGCTAATCCCAGGAATATCAGACAGGGTCCAACCAATGGCTTTCTTGTGTTTCCTAAGGACATCTAGAAGCATCCCCTCCTGATTGGCTTCAAGAGAAGAAGATATGACTATAGGATGTGTTTGATTTTCCCCTAGGAAGGCATACTTGAGGGAGGTAGGAAGTTCCTTCAATTCAAGATCTGGTTGGTTCAGAATTTCAGCAGAATATTGGGGCATTGGATCAAGATCAAATTTGTTTCCTAGATTTTCAGATTGAATTGATTCCCCATGTGTAGAGGTTTCAGCCACAAGATTGTATTGACCTGGGTTAGGGAAGGGAGTTTGAGTCGTCTCCATGAATGTGGTTTCCTGAAAGGTTTCACTGATTGTTGGTCCTAAGACATCATTATAGGAGCAATTTGAAAATGATTCGAGCCAAGGAGATAAACTTCCTTCATGTGAACAAAGGAAATCAATCTCATTCTGACTTAAACATCCATCAAATATTCCTTGATGTTCCATGGATTCATTATCAATACTTCCTATCATGTTTACTTCATGAATGTCCTCGTCATCTCCTATTTGTGAGCTTGCGTTATAGATGTTCAAGTCTAGACTCATGTTCCCAAAGGTGATGGTCATGTTCCCATTTCGGACTCGGATAACAGAGTTGATTGTTGCAAGGAAAGGACGACCAAGGATGATTGGGGTTTGTTCTTTATTTCCTAAATTTGGATGGTTGTCAAGGACAATGAAATCAGCAGGGTAGATGAAGTTTTCAACCTTTACCAGAACGTCCTTTAAAATCCCCTTTGGAACCCTAATGCTACGATCAGCAAGCTGAAGTGTGACAGATGTGGGTTGGAGCTCTTCTAGGCCTAACTGGCAGTACACAGCATATGGGATGAGATTGACACTAGCACCTAGGTCACACAAGGCCTTGACAACTTTGCTTTCTCCTAGTTCAACATTGATGTAAGGGCAACCTGGGTCTTTCAACTTAGGAGGAATGGTCCCTTGAATGGTGGTACTCACATTAGCAGCCAAAAGGACTTGGTTTTTATGTGAAAATTTTCTTTTAAAAGTGCACAAGTCCTTAAGGTACTTTGAGTAGGAAGGTATGGTTTGGATTGCATCGAGAAGAGGAATGTTCAACTTGACTTGTGAGAAGATTTCCCTCAATGTTTCACTCAGTTCAGGCTTGGATTTCCCCCTCATGCGTTGGGGAAATGGTGCAGGTTGTGGGGTTGTTTGTTGAAGAGTTGTTTCTTTCACATTGTTATCAGTTTCCTCAGTTTGATCTTGTGGTTCACTTGAATTCTCATCCAAGTTTGAATCTTCAGGTGGGTTCTGAATTAGTTTTTCAGGTTTCTCAATTGATTTCCCACTTCTTAAAACAGTCACAGCCTTTAGTTGTTCATGAGTTGTTTGAGCACAACTTGACTCTCCCCTTGAAGTTGAGGACGGCACCGCCTGAGTAGGCATGGGTGCCTTTCCAGTTTTGATGGTTTGAAGTTCTTGTTTTAGGGAAGAGACTTCTGAGTTCATCCTCTCCATTTGTTTGCACAATTGTTCTAGTAGGCTTTGTGGAACAGTTTGGGTTGGTGCTTGAGTAGGTTGGTTTATCCCAGGGGGATATTTTGGAGGTGGGATGGTTTGTTGAAAATGGACCGGTGGTTGTTGGTATTGGATAGGTTGGGTTTGGAACTGGTTATGGTTTTGGTAGTTCTGATGGGGGTAAGGATTTTGTCCCTGTGGTTGGCTAGGTTGTTGGTTATCTTTCCAGCGGAAGCCTGGGTGGTCATTGTACCTTGGATTGAAGGTGTTTTGGTATTGGGGCTTTTGAAAGTTTAGGGCATTGACTTCCGCTGGGGGTCCTCCTAGAAGAACATCCTTGATGGATGGAATGGTTGGGCAGTTGTCTGTTTTATGGTCATGTTTGTCACAAATTGTGCAAACAAGGTCTACATTTTGGATTTCATGGACTTTCCTAAGGTCTATCTCTTCAACCTTCCTAGAGAGTGCTGCGAGTTTGGCCCTAAGGCTTTCCTCTTCTCTAAGTGTATGAATTCCTGTGGTTCTTTGTGGCTTTTCAGAATAGGGTGAAGTTCCCCAAGTTTGGTTTTGTTCAGCCAGACTTTCCAGATACTCGTAAGCATCATTTGGGGCTTTGTTTTTAAAGGTTCCATTACACATCATGTCAATGAACTGTTTGTTCCCCGGACCCAACCCTTCATAGAAAATTCTCACTTGTTCAGGTATGGAAAACCCATGGTGTGGAACCATGTTTAGGGTGTCTTTGAACCTCTCCCATGTTTCATAAAATGACTCTCCCTCTTTTTCAAAAAAGTTTTGGATGCTCTTTTTAAGTGCAATTGTTTTGTGATGAGGGAAGTATTTTTTGTAGAATTCTCTTTGCAGTTGGTCCCAAGAGTGGATTGATGCAGGTCTCAAGTTGTTTAGCCAATTTTTAGCTCGATCCTTTAATGAAAAAGGAAATAGCCTCATCTTAGCAGATTCTAGTTGATGTGGGGGACACATGGTTTCAACAATGTCGTTGAACTCTTTGACATGAAGGTATGGCATTTCTGACTCCATCCCATGAAAGGTTGGAAGGTGGTTTAGGACATGGGGTTTGAATATGTAGTTGGTGTCTCCTATGGAATTGTGTCTAATGCATGAGGGGGCATTGGTCCAAGCTGGAGTGAGGTAGTCGTTCATGGTTTGATCAACTACATTCCCTAAGTTTGGAGCTTCTTGGTTTTGGTTTCCCATTTGATTCCCCCCAGGGTTTACAATTTGATTTTGTGGATGACCCTCCATTGGACTTGTTTCAAGTTCTGACTTTGGGGTTTCAAGAATATTTGAATCTGATTTAAACAATCCCTTAGGTTCACTTGACTCCCCTATCCTAGAACTTTCCACCCTAACTAGTCTGTTTGAGAAATCGCGGGTGTAGGCGGACATGCGCCCAAAAAAAAAGCGAGAAAGGGACAAGATAAGAGATCTTGGGTGAGAGTAGAAGAATGGAGGTGAGGAAAGAAGGTTTTTTTTTTTTTTTTGGATCTAAGGTACTTACTTGGTCCCCGGCAACGGCGCCAAAATTTGGTTCACGCCCAAATTTACCCAAGAGAAGAAGGGTAGAACGGTCCTTGTAGTGTAGCTTGGGTTGTCGATTCCACAGAGACCTAAGAAGATACCTAAGATACAAAACCTAAGGGATGGATTTTTGGCTATGAAGTGGCCAACTTGGATTGATTTTGGATGGGTTTTAATGATATCTAAAAGATTTAAGTGGATTCAATTTAAAAGAATGAGTTGATCCTAGGTTATCACTCGGGGTGGATTGGATGTATTTTCTTTTTTAATGATTTCAATTTCTTAAATTTGAGATGGGTTCATTTAAGGAGATAAAACAATATCATCACTTACTGGTTTAATGCCTACACCCTCTAATACTAATCACCTATACACTTGAAGGATCAAAGTTTTGAGCACTTCAAGGTAAAGGATCGTATTAGTACTTGAAGTGTGTGGCCTTAAATTCAACAAGGACGATGGAGTTTAAAAATCATCAAATAAAAATCCCAATTAAAGAAGTGATTATACATTAATTAGGTGATAAATAACATCCAATCCAGCCCCTTGCTACTCCCTTGGATCAACCCATAAGTGGGTTAGCCCTCCATTGATCCCATGGTTTCAATGGAAGCGGAAAGTAGACTCATAAGGGAGGAATGAAGAAGTAAAGAAAACAACAAAAATAAAATGATCACTCCACCGTTGTGTGAATAATTTCACAAGGGTTGGTGTGAATAAATTCACACCTTAATCCAACGGTATCAAAGTGATATTAAGAACAACAGAATAAGAGTAGAAGAAGAACTTTTATTAAGAAACTAAAGTGAATTGAACAACTTACATGTGAAAGACAAAATTGAGGCAACAAAAATGCAGCATAACATTACAAGTAAACAAAGCATCCAAGATCTTCAACTCCTTCACCACCACTGCCTTAAATAGGCATTTTGGGAGCCTTGGGTCGAGCCTTCAACAGTACAAGTCATCCCACTTGAGTATGGTAGGCCTAGGGTGGTGGAAAGTTTGTGGAATTTGGAATTTTCCACATTTGACCCGAGGTGGCAGCCAGATTTCATCCACCGAACAGACGCGTTTGGATGACCTTCTAGATGGCCGAATCAGGGTGGGCCATAGAAGAAGAAAATGGAGCTCCGGATGTCTTCTAACCGCCTGTAAAATTTGGGCCCATTTGGAGTTGTGTATTCCGAGATATGATCAAAATGGTGGACTGTTTTTCTGGACCGCAGAATCTGGCCCAGAATTTTATCTCTAACTTGGGCCGCCTAAATGACCAACATGGAGGCCGAATTAGCATTAACTCCTGAAGAGTGATTTGTTTCTGTACATGTCTTCTATCATCCCACGAAATTTGGGATTAATTGGGCCTGTATGTTGGGCCCCAAAGTCTCATCAGTGGGCTGGTGTCCAATCTGCCTTCTCCAGAATTGCTTCCTTTCATTGCCAAATATCTCCATCGTCCTCCATAAATTCTCCATTGATCCCTGAATCAAACATGTTCATATTTAAGTGTAGATCAATTTCCTAAAAATATCAAATTAAAATATGTAAAATTCAATTCCTTACAATCAGATGAATCATTGGGTACTTTAAATGATGTTCAAAAATGTACCACATAGTAGTGCATTTTAAGAAGGTATTACAAACATAATGTGAAATGATGTTCAAAGTGTAAAATGCACTAAAATGGTGTTTATGAATAACAAAGAACATGAAAATTATGTATATTAACAATGAATATTAGCCTCATTTAGTGGCTAATCACAAATCACATGAAAAATATATAGATTAACAATTAATATTAGCCTCTTCTAGTGGCTAATCACTTGGTAAAGTATATTTGTTCTTAACGGTCACCTGATTCAACTTTCAATAATCAATACAAAATCTAAGGCACCCATCTACCTTCTTAGGAAAGAGGATAGGTGATTCCCATGGTAACACACTAGAATGAATAAATCCTTTAGCCTCCAAGTCCTTAATCTAGACCTTAATTTCCACCAACTCATCAGGTTCCATATGGTAAGATGGAATAGAATTGGGAATCGTACTAGTGATCAGGTCTATAGTAAACTCGACCTATCTTTAGGGTGGTAAACCAAAAAAATCATCTGAAAAGACCATGGGGTACATTCACACCACTATAGAAATTTGACCACCAAAATAAGGGTGAATTTCATCAAGAAACATCTCATATAATTGACATGAGATTACCCAAACATAAGGAACAAAAGTCCCAACCCTTCCCGTTCCAGAGTCCCACTTACCTTGGAAAACATGAGTGACTCCATCGGTAGAAAAGAACTAAACCCAATGGTGATAATAGTCTATATGGTCATTAACACTAATAATCCAATCCATTCTGATAATCAATTATAATATGTCAAGATAAAGCACCAAAAAGTACCACTCCACCTCAAAGTCAGTTATCATCACCTGATAGGTGAGACATCTGAAACCTTTTTCAAACCTCTTTCCCAAAGGCATGGAAAGATCCAAAAAATGGAATAAGTTCCAAATGAAATACCAACACTTAAAATAACTTTGATGATATAAAATAATGATTATAACTTGTATCAAACAAATCCATCACCATAGAATATGAGATAAACAATGTAACTCTAATAGTCACTAAATCTACTTTAGATTCCTATGGTGAATACTCCACTGCATAAGGTCATCTAGTCCTAGCCACATGAACATATCCTTTATCGTAAGGATTAGACCCACCACTCTTGTAATCATATACATGAACCTATGAACCCTTGGTGAGAGTGTATCCTTCCTTATTTACCTAAGATATATTTTTACAAAAATATTATAGATGGAAAAATCATCCACAAATATAACAAGTCCTAGAAGACTCCACAAGGTTAGGATTAGTATGATCTCGCCTTCCACACTCATAATAGACAACCTGATACTACCCTTTCATAGCCCCTGAAGCTAGTACTGAAGAAAACTAACCACCCTTGTGCTTCCTTTTCTATCCAAAAGATACACCCTATATAACCACTGAACCAACTAAAGCTCCATCCAAACCTATCTTCCTAGCTATGCCTACCTCATCCAAATTCACCTTGTGAACTACCTCCATAAATGTTGAAAGGAACAATAGTATCAACATCTATGGAATATCAGGCCTCAATCATAACTCAGACCTTCAAGCCTTTAGGTACTCATTAGTGAAAATATCTGGTTCCAGATGCACCGACTTAGTAAAATGGGTAGAATACTCTATAACGGTATGCTCCCCCTGCTCTAAGGTCAAAAAATCCCAAGTCTTTTCTACACACAATGTCTTAGGGTAAAACTGTTGGTTAAATATTTCCTTTAAATAATCCCAGGAAAGATCCTCATGTAAATTAGCTTACACAATAGATTCCCACCATCTCCTTCTCAGACCCTTAAGCATATACAAGGAAAAACCCACCTTATATTATTTATGGGTATTCAAGAAGTTGAAAATCCTCTCTATCCACTCAAGAAACTCCTCATATTCCTAGGTTTCTTTTTCAGTGGAAAATATGGGTGGATTCTGCTTAGTAAATTCCAAGTCATGATCCACCACATGTCCCAGGTTCCCAACACCCACTTAACCTAGAGTCTGAATAGTGTGGATAACTGCTTTTACCAAAGTAGGGTCCATTAGAGTGATCACTAGTGGAACCTATCTCATAGATTCTTCTCTCATATTTGGAAGATCTATTCTCAGAGGCATTATCTAATAAAATACAAAAAACAATCAGTTGTGAGAAAATTCCAAAATCATAGGACCAACTTCTAGTATTGATAAAAAATCCTTAAAACATTAAGAATTTAAAGCAACCATGAAATAAATACCTCACTTAAAAAGGAATAGTAAAATTTAAATAAACTTCATATACAATTCATTCAAATGGCCTCAAAATCCAAGTCTCAAACCTGGTAAAAATCCCTAACCACCAATGGTATCTATGTTTCAATCATATAAGTAAGCTGGCCAGACCCCTTTTTGCACTTAATATCTGATTTTATATGGTCTTTATAACATCCCTAGCCTTTTACACACATTATTTCATGATTTTAATCATAACTATCCTTCAAATACAATCCAAGGATCATAAAGTCTAGTGTCTTTGGAAGATTAGATACATAATTAGAAAGTATTAAACCAAAATAAAAAAATATTTTCTGTAATCATCATAATGAGATACTAACACCCTTTAAGTACTTTCATCTACATAGAATAACCTAGGGAATACATGAAAAAATGGATGAGCTAAAAATCCTTGTAAGGGAATAATCATAATAAATAAGCATAGCACATGGGTTAGAAGACATAACATGATGACATAAAAAGGCATGGAACATGAATAAACATATGGAAGCATAACATATAGAACATGGGATCATGTAATCATGGAATCATAATAATATGGTAGTGACATAAAACATGACATAAGAATGATTCAATTCTCATTTCATATTGAGGCGTACGGGTCAAGGCTAACCACTAAGACCATTGCACATGGAGCACGAGTCAAGGCTAACCACCATGATCGTTGCACATGACGTCTCACGAGACTAAACATTTCCCAATGAATTACAGAGATTTTTGGGTGAACCAATCATAACATATTCATGAATATATTTTCCACATAGATAATCATACATAAGTAATCAAACATAAACATATGGGTTTCCAATGAAAAGAATTGGGTATCATAATCATGTCAAAAGGCATATCAAAAGGTAATATCATAATGGTGTCTATAAAAGAATGGATTTAAATCATACATGGATGTTAATAAGGAAAAATAGTCATAAATAATGATAATTTATGTTAAACTAAAGTTAAAACATGTAAAAATATTGTTAAATAAACTTTAGAAATAAAACATTTTAGTGTGGTTTAAGGGAAAATTTTCAAGATTATTTAAAACAGAAAAGATATAATTGTTTGTATAAAACTAGAAATGAACCAAGATAGTTTTTCATTTTTAAGAGTGATTTTATAAAATTAATGGTGGCTTAAAATATATTATTTAGTGTGCTTGAAAATCAATAATAAATTAGGAAGTTCCTTTTAATCGGGCTTGCTTATCGGGAAGAATTGAGAAGGGAACCTTTTTAAAACATGTATATCCTAGAAAAATAAGGATGAAATGATCTGGATACATGAGTTTGGAACATATAAATAGAATTTAGAAGAATTATATAAAAATAATGAAGATTTACATTGGGTAAGAGAGATATAACGTGTAACCTAAAGGAAAAATGGAGGTTCGGAAAGAATCTCTTACCTTATGTCTGAAAGGGTTTTGCACTTGAACTTAGTGTCCCGGTTAATAAAATTAAATCCATTAATTATTTAATTAATAACCTTTTATATATTAATTTTATTTATTATAATTTTATTAATTTTATTAATTTTATTTATGGCCTTTTGGATAAGTTATAAGTCACAATTTCATCGTTAGGGAGTGTTCGTTTCCTTGGTTTCCATGATCGGTTCATTTGTATGCGTGTGTGAAAGATCATGTAAAATGGAAATATTTGTCCAAAATTGAAATTATATGTTATTAATGAAATTAAAGAGGTTTATTTTTTCTTATATATCATTTTTTATATTTTATTAGGATGAATCATTAGATAAAACGTTAATGATAATCATTTAGATTAATTTGGCGGTTTCTCGATCATCACGAACTAATTTTGTTCTATTATTTAATATTATATATATATATACTAGTTCCATAACATTAAATAAGCTATAATAAATACATTATAATATATTTTAACCATAAAAATGGTTTTATGACCAGCCTTGAAGTTGATAGAGTAAATTGAAAAATCTTCATCCTTGAATGCGATAAATTAACACATCATGGACGATGTTTTCATTTTTAGAAAAAAAAGGGAGGGGAAAGAAATGATGATGTATAATTCAATTAACATAATAAATTACATTATATGTGAGATATTTTAGTTACAATTACACTTTTATAAGGGTATTTTAGGAGAGAATAGGAAAATAAAAGAAATTGGAAAGAAATTAAAAGAAAAGGAAAGAGGTTTGTTTACCTCTTTAATTCTTCTCCTTGAGAACCTCCTTGAGGCACTTGAGTTTGGTATTTTATTGATACCAAATGATTCTATAAATGTGGGAGACACTTGGGAAAGTATATGGTAGAAATTTTAAAAGCTTCAAGTCTTAATATAGGTGTGATGAGAAGAGGTGGTGAGGTGAAGTATTTATAGTGGAGGAGAGGGGTGATTTTTGATTATTTTACTCATTAGTTTGTTATTTTGGATCAAGACTATGAATAGTATGGATTCTTGTGACTAAATACAATAACTAATTAATTTTAGTTTAAACCAATGTCCACTTACATCATCGATGACTCAAGCATGACTCAAAAATGCATTTATTTACCTTATACCGTAAATTACCGTATTTCACTATTCACCAAAAATTAAACTATTTTAGAAAAATCCCAAAAATTCACCCTAAAATTTTTTCAATGTGTAGAATTAAAAAATATAATCCATTTTATGAAAATAATTTTCTAAATATGATAAATTTAATTTTTAATTAAAATCATCGTTTACTCGAAAAATACTGATTTTAAAATTATAACTAATTTTATAACGCTATGAAAAATTAATTAAGGTATCGTAAAATTATGTTATAATAATAATAAAACAAAATATAAATTTATAAATCTATTTTATGAAAATAAATTTTCTTTTAAATCATTATATTAATTATAAAATTGTAAATAAACATTTATGTTTTATAAAAATACCAACACTTTATTTAGCATTTTCAAAACATTTAATTACTTATACTATGATATAATTATATCATGTTTTAATTTATAATATGTATAAATTTTATTTATACTTTCATAGGTGAGGTTACTATTCTATTGGCTGGGTTATAATTCTTAGGGTTCACATTACTGTTCCATAGTTCATGTTACTATTCCATTAGTTTAGGTTCCTTAATTTCTATAAATACTTTTTATTTCATTCATTATTCATTTATAAAGTTTTTATTATGTTTTATATGTGATTTATACTGTATAACATAATTATAAGAAGTGAAATTTCATTAATATAATTTTTGGTCGTTACATTATTCCCCCCTTATGAAATTTTTCCCTCGAAATTTCATTTTACAAACTGAGGGGGAAATAGGTGAGGGTACTTCTCCTTCATCACATCAATGAGGTCTTCAGTCTTTATTATTGGAATTTACTTCAAGGATAAAGGGTTCATGTATCACAATGGCACCTCAGGCTACTTTCAAAATCATATACTTCCTTTATCCAAAAAAATCATGCGTTTTGGATTATATCGATGGAAGCATCGATAAATCATAAAAAAAAGTATTTGTGATATATAATTTTGAAACATCTTCTCTAACTTGCTTTTTATAAAACAATATTACTGATTCATCTTCAAATATTTAAAAATAGGGTTTTGATAAATCAGTTTTTATATTTCCCCAAAGATATAAATTTATAATTTGATATATATAGGCTACTTGGAGGTCTCCCTCTTATGTAGCATCTAGAAAATCATAGAGTTCTTCAAGTGTTTGAAATAAAGAGAAGAATTTGAAAAGACCTTGATGTTACTTCCCATGCTTAGCATGGTAAGAAAGTTGAGAGTGAAATATTATACAATAGACTATACTTGATACTTGAAATAATCGGGTGATGGTAGAGGTATTGGATGCCTCATAAATTTGTTTGCATGTAACTTGGATATTAGAAAAAGTTTCAAAGTCATATGAGCATGACTTCAGGATAATCTTTCCAAGTAGTTATTTAGGAAGAAAGAGAAGAGTTGTTTATGATCTTCCTCCTTCCATATTTTAACTAAGAAAATGAAAGTACAATTATGGGGCTTGAATACTTAGATAATAATCTTATAAAAAGACAACTTTGAACATAAAAGGAAAAAAATTTAAATGGAAAGTATATCCTATCTTGTGATTCCCTAAGTTTCAATCTAAGTTATCCATGGTGATAGAATTATCCATAGGGTTCTTACTAAAGTGCTCTAGTCATCATCTCCAAAAATAACTAGATCATTATATTATACTAACTATAATGACCCTATGCTTTTACACACATTATTACATGATTTTAAGAATAACTATCCTTCACATACAATCCAAGGATCGTAAATTCTAATGTCTTTGGAATATTAGATACAAAATTAGAAAGTATGAAGCCAAAGTAAAAAAATATTTTATTTAATATTCATAATGAGATCCTAACACCATTTGAGCCCTTACATCTGCATAGAATAACCTGGGGAATATATGAACTAATGTATGATATAAAAATCCCATTAAGGGAATAAACATAAGAAATAAGCATAGTACATGGGTTAGAAGGCGTAACATGTTGTCATAAAAAGGCATGGAACATGAATAAACATATAGAATCATAACATATAGAACATGGTAGAATATAATAATGAGATTATATTAATGTTTAAGCAACATAAAACATGACATAATCATTATTCAAGGCTCATTGCATATGGAGGAGCACGAGTCAAGGCTAACCACCAAGACTATTGCACATGGAGCACGAGTCAAAGCTAACCACCAAGACTGTTTCACATGACGTATCATGAGACTAGATATTACCCAATTCATTGGAGTGATATATGGGTGTATACATCATAACATTTTCATGGATATGTGTGCCACATAAATAAACATACATAAGGAATCATACATAAACAAAAGGGTTACCCATGTAAATAATTGGGTATCATAATCATGTCAAAAGACATATCAAAGAGGAATATCATAATGGTATCCATGAAATAATGGATTTAAATCATAAATGGAAGTTAATAAGGTAAAATAGGAATATATATAATGATAAATTATATCAAACTGAAGTGAAAACATGTAAAAATAGTGTTTAATAAACTTTAGAAATAAATCATTTTAGTGTTGTTTAAGGGAAATTTTTCAAGATTCTTTAAAACGGAAAAGGAATCATTGTTTGTATAAAACCAAAACTTAACCAAGATATTTTTTCATTTTTAAATGATTTATTTTATAAAAATAATATTGGATTAAAATATATTATGGAGTACACTTGAAAATGGGTATAAAATTGGGAAGTTCCTTTTAATTGGGCTTGCTTATTGGGAATAATTGAGAAGGGAACCTTTTTAAAACATGTATATCCCCAAAAAAGAAGGATGAAATGATCTAGATACATGATTTTGGAACATATACATATAATTTAGAATAATTATATAAAAATAATTAAGACTTACATTGGGGTAGAGAGAGAAAGCATAACCCAAAGGAAAAAATAGAGGTTCGGAAAAAATCCCTTACCTTATGTATGAAAGTGTTCTATACTTGAACTTAATTTACTGGATAATTAAATTAAATCTATTAATTAATTAATTTGTTACCTTTTATACATTTATTTTATTTTTTATAACTTTATTAAGTTAATTTATGGCATTTTTGATGAGTTATAAGATATAATTACATCATTTGGGAGTGTTCATTTCCTTAGTTTCCATGATCAGTTCATTTGTATACATGTGTGAAAGATCATGTAGAATGGGAATAGTTTTCCAGAATTGAAATTATATGTTATTAATGAACTTATATCAATTTATATTTTCTTATAAAATCATTTGGTTATATGTTATGAGATGAATCATTAGATAAAATGTTAATGGTAATCGTTTAGATTAATTTGGCGGTTTCTCGATCATCACGAACTAATTTTGTTCTATTATTTAATAGTATGTATATATACTAGTTATGAAACATTAAATAAGATGTAATACATATATTATAATATTTTTTAATCATAAAAATAGTTTTATGACAATCCTTGAAGGTTTTAAAGGAAATTGAAAACTAGTCGTCCTTGAATGCGATAAATTAACACATCAAGGATAATGTTTATATTTTTTGGAAAAAAAAAGAGGATGGGAAAGAAATTATGATGGATTATTAAATTAACATAATAATATTCTAGTATATGTGAGATATTTTAGTTACCATTCCACTTAGATAAGGTCAGGTGAGGAGAGAATAATAAAAGAAAATAAATTGGAAAGAAATTAAAAGAAAAGGAAAGAGGCTTTTTTTACCTCTTGAATTCTTATCCTTGAGAGCCTCATTAAGGCACTTGAGTTTGGTCTTTTATTAAGAACAAGGGATCCTTTACATAGGGGAGATACTTTTGAGAGTATTTGGAAAAAAATTATAAGATTCAAGTCTTAATAGGTATGAGGAGAAGAGGTGGTGAGGGGTGGTATTTATAGTGGAAGTGAGGGTATTTTTTTATTATTTTACCCATTAGTTTATTATTTTTGGCTCAAGACTATGAATAGTGTGGATTATTGTGAATAAATACAGTAAATAATTCATGTGATTTTGAACCAATGTCCACTTACATCATCCATGACTCAAGCATGACTCAAAAATGCATTTATTTACCTTATACCGTAAATTACCATATTTCACTATTCACCGAAATTTCAACTATTTTAGAAAAAAATCCAACCTAACCATTTTTTGAAGTTTAGAATTCAAAAATGAAATCCATTTTATGAAAATAAATTTCTAAATATGAAAATTTTAATTTTTAATTAAAATAATTATTTACTCAAAAAATATCGATTTTAAAATTATAACTGATTTTATAATACTTTGAAAAGTTAATTAAGCTCTCATAAAATTATGTTATAATCATAAGACAACCAAATATCAATTTTTGAATATATTTTATTAAAATAAATTTTCTTTTAAATCATTATATTAATTATAAAATTGTAAATAAACATTTATGTTTTATAAAAATACCAATACTTTATTTATCATTTTCAAAACATTTATTTACTTATACTATGATATAATTATATCGTATTTTAATTTATAAGATGGATAAATTTTATTTATAATTTTATATGTGATGTTACTATTCTATTGACTAGGTTACTATTCTTAAGGGTCGCATTACTATTCCATGGGTCATGTTATTATTCCATTGATTTAGGTTCCTTAATTTATATAAATAATTGAAATTTCATTCATTATTCATTTATAAAGTTTGTATTGTGTTCTATATGTGAATTTATGTGATTTATACTATATAACATAATTAAAAGAATTGAAATTTAATTGATAGAATTTTGGGTTGTTACAGTCCTAACTCTGATCTACCCAAGACATAGTACCAAACTCAAGAAGTGCTAACACACTTCAGCTGAGCATTCCATTTGATTCCAAATTGTAATGAGCTTACATGGGTTAAATAGACAAGACAGCCAAACCAGTTTGTCATAGGATATAGGTAAAATAGAAAAGTATAAACCAATCCCAAATATAAGAAAAAAAAGACATACAAAAAGAGTATGAAGCAAAAGCAAATGAGATACCAAAAAGACATACAATCCAAGCCAAACAGGCTAAAACAGAAAGTAAGTCAAGTCCCCACATGACCAATAATCACCTCTAGACAAACCTGAACCAAAGAAACAGCATCAAGAGAATCCAGCATACTACAATATGTTCTTCCCTTTACCTGAATCCAGTAATACAACATCTACAAGTTCCCAAAGTCACAAGTAGGGTGTGATCCAAAGACCAGTAGGATACCCCCATAGTTTATATACAAGATCTAATATCAATAATGAAACAATTCTAGATTTTAAAACAAAATAGTTTTACAAAGCATTTTCATAAAATAAATCTAGTTGTAAAACATTTCCCTATTGGTTTTCATAAAATCCTTTCATATTATCAAACCAAAAATATGACAAGTATAAGTGATAAAATAGGGAATCATATTCATACATCAAGAGGTAAATAGGTAAACACATATCCATGAAACAACTTATCATGTGAAGATTTGTGATACAACCTTGTATAAAAACCTATGATCAACAATCCGTGATAAAAACAATCATACAATAAATAACCAATAGTGTAAAATGAAAAATCACCTTCTATTGGGATCTATACTATGGGAAAATTTATACTAGACACTCACAAGCATAAACAGACATACATTGGATCCAAAATATATCAATTCATGCCAGTAGATATCACAAAATTTTACCTATTAGTGGTGAAAAACACCCATCGAAGCTACCTGTGTCTCTTTCCTGATGCACCCAAGGTTCCCAACATGAAATTTTCCAATACATTTTCAAAACCATGATCAAAATTTCATAAAAAAATTTCAAAACCAATCCAATCCACTTCATAATTTTAAAACCCATTTCCAAATCAAGAAAATTCATTTTCAAAGCAAAACCCCTTTTTGAAAAAAATTTCTTTTCACAAGAAATCATTTGAAACAATTTATCACTTAAAATCAATGAATATCCCAAAGGAATTTATCAATAATAACATGATATTCATCAAATTAACCCATTGTATAGAAACACCTACCAAAACATGGTAAAAACCTATATGCTTTCGACAATGGTGACCAGAAACCAAGAGAACAGCCTCTAAAAGATAAGGTATGCCAAGAAACTGAAAATTATCAATAGAAAACACTATCTGATCACAAAACCACAGCCAAACCACAGTCGAAACCAAAACCAAATAAGAACCAAAAGGATTACATACTTTGAGAGAAGCAATCCAACCAAAATGTTGATCAATCGCTGAATGAAGTGATCTGGATGGGATGAAGTCACCCAAAATCTCCTAGGAAGATCCTCTAGGTAGAGAGAAAGTAAGCTTGTATGAATGAAATAAGAATTTCATAAGAAGTGATTGATTAGAAAAACCTCAAGAATTTATATGGCATGTAATCCCATTACATGTTTTGTAATCCTTAAGTCCCACACATGCTGAAAAATATGTCGCTTTTTATTAAATACCTGATATTTTCTCATTAACGACGTGTAACCATCACATAGTGTGTAAAGTTCTCACATTGTGTATCCATTTAATAGGTTATGTCTAGTATCCATTACACATTGTGTAATCCCATTACACATCATGTAATTATCCATCGAATAGAAAAAACTACAGGTTTTAGCTGAGTGATTATAGGTATCCACCAAATTCCTTGTCGACATTACTCAACCTTTAAAAAAGGAAATCCAAAACAAAGATTAAAACATACTTGAAAGAAAGTTAATGGGGATTTACACTAACACATCACACCCCCTCCCCCCGAAGACGCACTATTGAAAATCAGGCCTTTAACAGCACTAATAAAAGGGCTTTATCGGTGCTATAGAAGCGTTGATGATGTAAGTGATGTTAAAGGGTTAGCTTTAACAGTGCTTATAAAAAGAATTGGTAAAGGACCCTTTAACAGCATTGATAAAGGGGGCCTTTATCAATGATTTTTTTAGCACTATTAAAGGTCACCTTTATCATTGTTTTTTTAGCATTGTTAAAGGACCCATTTAACATCACTAAAAAAGAGATGATAAAGTGTATAAAAAAATTAACACCCCACCCCTATTTATTTGTGCTTCCCCCACCCCTTTATCAGCACTTTAGATAATCCCATCCCCCAGTGTGCGGCCCTACCTCTAACGAGTTTCAAACCTAATACCTAGATCTTATACATGAGCACCCTTTCCACTCCCCTGTACTATTTTTTTTCAGTTTATGATATATCTATATATATATATATCATTATATTTTTTTATCCATATATTTATATCTATGTTTATATATTTACATTTATATATATATATATATATATATTTATTTATTTATATTTATATTTCTTTAAATGAATATATATTTATATATTTTTTTAAAATGGATATTATTTTTTATTTAGATAAATTTTATATATTGAGAAATATATTTTATATGTAAATATGTTTAATTATTTATTTATAAAATTAAATTTTTATGTGTGAATACATTAGAAAATATGTATATATTGTTATATATTTGATTATAAATAACAATACATTGTGAAAAAAGATAAAATTTCAAATCCATAATATCAATTTGAATGTAAGACCTGGGAATAAATTAAGTTCCCACTAAAAAAGGGTGGAAATACCCCCTTAAATGAGGCGTAAAATCTATCAAATGTTAAAAAATTAGGGTACCCCAACTAAAAACTCAATTTTGGTGTCCTTTGGGGCATTCTTGGAGATTGAAAAATGTGATAGAGGTTTACCTATGTAACTAAGGGTGTAGATATCATCACAATATTTGATTTGATATGTGGTAGATCCCAAACGGACATCCAGATTAAAATTTATGGTCATTTGAAGTTCGAGTTACGTTTTCAACTTAATTTAGATATTTTATTGATTTTTTGATTTTTTTTTTATCTTCAAATTGTTATTAAATAACTATTACTCAATAATAATTATCAAATTATTAATTAAAAATATTTTTTTAATTACTTTATATGCCATTTTCACTAAATATATTATATATTATGTGTAAATTCCCATTTAGCCTTGTCTAAAACATATTTAAAAAATACATATTATATTTATATCAATATAAATATATTTATATATTATTATATTATTTTTAATGAAATATAATTTTTTTTGAAATATAACCTTTATCGATAGTGGTAAAAAAGTGCTAATAAAGACCCCCCTTTATTAGCACTTTTTTAGAAGTGATGATAAAGGTCCTTTTTATCAGTGCTTTTTTACTAGCACTGATAAAGAGTGGGTCTTTATCAGTGCTTTTTTACAAGTGGTGATAAAGGGACGCCTTTAATAGGGATTTTTTTAGCACTTTTAAAGGCCCCTTTTAACAGAATTTTTTTTGGTGCTGACAAAGGGGGTTTTAACAGCACTTTTAGCTAGCACTGGATAAACCTTGTTATATAGTAGTGAAACCTAGGCCAGTACATCACTACAAGTAATATCCAACACTAACCCTTATCATCACCACTGGGTAATCTCCAATACCAACCAGTATCACTATTGCTGAAGGAAGAGTGGGGGAGAGGGGGTAGCCAACTATTTGTATCACTACTATCCTATATATTGGGAAAAACACTTGAAACTCAGCACCTCTGAGCATTGGTAAGGTTATCCCACTTAGTTGGGTCATGTATAAAATAACCAAAACATAGATGGTATATATATATAGAATAAAATATTCAACCTATGGGTTCACATCAACTTCACTAGTGCACACCACATCACTACCATCATCCCACAAATTAACCATCATAACCATTTCCACCACTATATGCAACACCACATAATATAGACAACATTTCCCACCATCAGTTATAGGTTTCACCACATTTATTTGTTAGCTATTTCATTTCAAATTATGAAACTCATCATTTATTCAATTCATTTAATCCATTTATCAAAAATTTGTTTCCAATTCATCTCATTTTGTTACCAACCTATTTTTTTCATTTATCATCATAATTCATCCCATGGAAAATCGGGAAATTGTCACAACTGCACCACACAACAACTGACCCAACTCACACAATCACATCTACAGCACCACGCATCCACCATCATCACCACACCACATTTACCAAGCCATCTTACCACATAAACCACACATCACACTACACAATATCGCCACTACGCACCATAACCACTATTCTACAACTGTTGCGCAATAACCATTGTGCCACAACCACTGTTCCAAAACCTCATAGAACCACATCACACAATTTCCCATATTGCATCCATGCCAACCAACCACCATAAAACTACCCCACACATCACACAGCCCATCCGGTCACCACCATCACCACACAATAACTACAAGCCACACAAAGCATCACAACAAGCATAACCATACACAATAGCAACACATCCTGGATTCACATTTATTCAGGTGCTTTATCACATTACTTATTTATATTAGCATGGGTATTATATCACAAACCAGAATCTAGGGGAAACCAGTTATTATCCAAATATACATTATTTAACCTTTTATTCTAGGTTTGATCACACAACAACACAGCAAGGGTTATCACAACATAACAATTATACCATAAACAAGGCTCCCACCAGCTGTTATTTTCATAATTGTTAATAGGTATGCATAATAACATCAACAAAATATATCAAAGCAGTAAAGCATGCGATAACTCCCCATACCCATAAATTTTAGACATTCCAATTAATTATCTCATTACGTCAACCCTTACTATCCACCCAAAGGAAATAAAAATCATGAAGATCCTACACATATCATGTAAAAAAGTGATAATGAGGATCCCCTGCCTCAAGGAATATTTTTGATCTCATTGCGCACCACAGAGATCATGGATCAACAACCTACACTGAATCAAAGGGTTGTCAAAAACATAGCCCATACACACCCCAAACCAAAATCACACCACAACAGTGGATCTCTGAAGAAGAAAATAAGTAAAACCATGGGAAGGAGAATAAAAGTCACCATGGATCACCAACAGGCATCCACTAGAACCCAAGGATCTAAGTAAGGGATAAGTGGGCTATATGGTCTCCTCAGGGCACCTAGGTTTTTGCTATAATGAGAGAGAGAGAGGTATAATCAAATGAAAATAAATTAGATGAAAGGGTTATAAAATAACTTGGAACCCAACACTTTCACATCATGTAACCCATTCATGATGTGAATTCCCATATTTCCAAATCCTTTCAAATTTTTTGTCACCTAAACCTTTATTTATTACATGTTTTGAATTCAAATTTCACAATGTGAATCTATTTCATGTTACACACCTCAACCGAACACAAACCATGATTTTGACTAATACACAAGCTATGAATCAATATCTCATGACATGAATCTGGTTCACATTGTGAACCTCCACCTGTAGTACTCCTACATCTCTAACTCTAATGATCCCTCTAGACCTCCTCTAAATGCCTCCATCTTCCCAAACAGTAAAGTAACGGTCCAGAAAGGCACATACTGTTACAAACTCTCACTAGACCAAGACTCAAACCATCATTATAGAGTCTATAGAGTTGGAATTATAATAATTGATCATTTAAAATGATGAAATCCACAACAAATTACCAAAAAGGATTCTCCGACAATGGTTGATCTAAGATTGATCAAGGAGATACCACCATTATTCATGATCTAATGTTGATATATCAATCTTTCATAAATTCTACATTAGATCTATATGTAGATCTATAGATATAATAAACATGGCTTATATCTATGATCAATCCCAAAGAAAGAGGAAGAATTAGTCTTAGAAAGGTTGCATCTAACCTCAAACGATGTTTAAGATCAATATAGACTTTGATATTTCAAGAGGAGAGGAAGGGGAAACCTAGAGAACCATGGGAGAGTTATCTAAGGAGTTCGATTCACATTAGGGTTGGAATTAGCATGGGAATAGATAAATACTCTCAATAGTGAAAAAATATGAAAACACCATTAATGTTGGGAATTTCCAACCACCATTGGTGGGTAGGTGGGCCTCACCACCTGGATAGTGTGCCTAGTAGAATACTAGGCATTCTGGCTCAGGAACTGGTCGGTCGGTGGGTTCTATAAAAATGAAGACCCACTGCCAACACCACTAACTGGATGTCAAACCCCCACTTGTAATAAGGTGGTTGTGTTTCAGTCACCATGCACCCCATAAGCCTCCATACTCTAGAGGACTCACCCTTGATCCCCTTTTAACCTTAATATGCACTGCTAAAATAGAAAAACAAGGCAAGACACGTTACAATTTTAAGACATCCATGTAAGTTCAGGGCACAGAAAAATTGGGTGATTGGTCATGCCCAACTTTTCTTTTTTTCATGATCGATGACCAATCCAAGATTTACACAATGATAAATGTCATGATCAATATAATTTAATCAAAGAAAAACATACAAGGGATAGAATGTTGGAACCAAGTGTAGGATCATCACATATTATTTATAATTAATTAAGAATTACTTTGTGAGAATTATTTCCTCATTGATGGATCTGACAACCAATCTATGTTGTATCATATTTTCATTGAAGTAATCAAGAGTTGATTTCCTCTAGTGGTGATCCACACGTGTTCCACAAATCTTTGAAAATCATTGTAAGAATCTTTGGGTGCTAGCACGGAAGATCCTATGGCTTTCGTCATTCATATTTGATCTCTATGAGAATTATTTTCAAAGTGTTCTCCTTGATATCTCTAGACTTGAGAGTGATAGGTGGAGGAAGATCACTCTCCATTCTTGGGAGCATTCTTGGAGAAGGGAGCTCTCTAGGGATTCGAGATTATTCTTCATATGCATTGTGTAAAACACAAAAAAAATGAATTGGATCTCTTTGAAAATAATATAATTGGGTTTATATATCACTAGGTTTAGAAATAAATAATTGAAAAAGTGCCCTTTATTATTTATTTAATCCCTTGTGGAACCCCATATCTATAATAATATTATTATTATTATTTCTCAACTTATTCTTAACTTATGAATTAAAAATTAAATATTATTTATTCAAATAATATTTAGTATATATATCATTTCTCACTAGACCATTAAACTCAATCTGTCATTACTTCACAATATTTATCAAGCTTTGAATAATTTCTATTTATTTATTAAATAAATATCACTACATTATTCACTAATAAATAAATAAATATTATATTCACTAAATATCAAATAAATATTCATTAAATATTTTTCTCACATAATATTCTCTTAAATAACTGGTGATGGAATATATGTGATCAATAAAACATGAATAATAATTAAACCACATGAACGATTAATATTTATTAAACTTGGTAAATAATAAATAATAATATATTATTTAATTGAGATTCTAGACACACTTAGTGTGTGATCCTTTAGGCCCCTTTCTCGGTGGAATTAGGTGAAGCATCCAAGTCCAAGGTTAGAGTCTTGCAACACGCCAAGGCACTCATCGAGAAAGTAGTTATTGTCTTAATGACATAATACCTCATATAGACACTCACTATGTAATATAATACCTTAATCATGATATCTCTAATCAAGCAGGTTGTATGGTGGTGCCATCAACCTATGTGTTCAATGTCTCTTTCTTTGACTTTCCAAAAATAGAACTTACCTATAGAACACCATGTGCATGGATTTATTTATGCTATATCATTTCCATAGAAAGGAATAAGATATCAACTTCTGTTAAAGAACATAAATGATAAATCCTTTCTCGCATTATTCATTAATGCAATATTACTTGTGATGCACCCAGCATATCTCACCTCACCACGAACATATATCATCACGGTTTTCATCAATACATCAAAGTATGCAACTCATAATACTTATTAATAATATTATTAAAGTATAAGGATCAATACATACATCTGCATATAGTAACATTCAATGACACATATAAATCCAGATTTCCTTCTGGCGGGTCTCGTTCTCATAATATCCTACACTGGATATTTCTAAGGGAATACACCATGATAAGATGCCTCAAAAGCCCTATGAGTCTCCACACCTGATAGACTATATTATTTTTGTCCCTAAAATGATATTATCTAGCGATAGAATATATATTTAAGAATAATTTCATGACACTTCTGGGTTCTCATCATAGCGGGGAGCTGTTATGACCTTTTAGTGTGATAGATGCTCTTAGGACATTATCACATACTATGTTATATAGAAAAATAATCACGATGTGATAAGGTGTTTATTAATATTTAAAACTATAAATATAGATAGTCATAAAGTATATAGAAGTTGGTTTTAGGGCACCAACTCCAACATACTCCCACCTGCACTAGAGCTAACTACTAACAACCTTCAGTTAGCTAGCTCTCGCATGATACTTATGCTTCTGCTGAGAGAGGCCTTTAGTCAATGGGTCCACCTTGTTTTCTCATGTGGGAAATCTTATTATTATAATTCACCCCTCTGATGAAAATCCCTCAAGAGGTGATACTTCCAGAGTATATACTTTATTCATTGGTGTGACCTTGGCTCTTTTGTATGATCCACCGCTGCAGTATTATCACAATACAATGTGATAGGATCTTTACTGTCAGGTACCACATAAAGATCCTATACAAAGTTTTGTATTCAAATAGCTTCCTTGGCTACATCAAAATCCACTATATGCTCAGGATCCACTATAGAATCAGTGAAAACTGATAGCTTTGAACTCTTCCATCTCACAGCTCCTCTGTTGAGATAGAAAACATATCCTGACTTCAACTTCAGATCATTATGATCTATTTTAAAACTTGAATTGGTATAACCCCTAATGACCAGATCCTCATCTCCTACATACACTAGGAAATTATCCTTGGTTCTTCTCAGATACTTGATGATAGCCTTAACATCATACCAATGTTGTTCTATTGGATCCACTTGATATCTACCTACCATGCCCAATGCATAGGCAAAATCAAGTCTAGTACATAACATGGCATGCATGATTGATTCTATTGTTGAAGGATATGGGATCTTACTCATTATCTCTTTCTCATGTTGTGTCTAAGGAAACATTTTCTTAGAAAGGTGTATACCATGTGACACTGGAACCAATCCCTACTTGTATTGTTCCATACTAAATCTCTTTAGTATCTATTTAATGTATCTAATTTGACTTAGTTCGAGAATCCTCTTGGATATATCACAAATGATCTTGATCTCTGTAATATAGGCAGCTTCACCTAATTCCTTCATGGAGAAACATTTGATTAACCATTCCTTAACAGATTTTAAGGCTGGTATTTCATTTTCAATAAGTAATATATCATCAACATATACTACTAGGATAACAAACTCATTTCCACTAAACCTCTTGTAAACACATGGCTCATATTCGTTCTTAATGAAATCAAATTCTTTTACAACTTCATTAAATTGAATGTTCCATGTCACGACCCGCCCTCGGGGTCCGTGCCGTGACTACCCCAAGCCCGCCTTCCATAGGCCAGGGGTTGGCGACTAGCACCAAGGCGTAAATCCCGATAAAAAGGGAAGGCATTGCCTTTGAAAAGTAAACAAACACCACAGAGTAAGCAAGCGGAAAGTAAACACTAAACAAAAGCAGAGTACAACTGAAAGTGCGGAAAAGTAAATGGGCCAGAATACAAACCCAAACTGAAAGTAAAGTACAACTCGAAAGGGAAAACAGCAACTGAAAAGTAAAAGCCGCTACTCCGAGCTGTCCACTGGAAATACCACCTAAAGGATGGGTACAGATAGCTCCTCTGCTCCACGGGTTCCACCGTCCGCTCCGAGCACGTCCCGCCCAGTGGTCCACCTCCGGGTACCGTCCCGCTCTGCAAGCCCCAGCTAAGGTCAACGCTGTCCGTCGTCTGCAACCAACACAACGTAGTGCGGGCAAAGCCCGTGCAGGGGTGAGTATAAGCTACTCAGTAGGGACCCCGAGACCCCTGAAGGTCTCTCAAATCCACAAAGGATAAACCACGAATAAAGGTATAATCACGAAGTAACAACCGACACTGCTTAGGTATATGCCCATACATATACCTAAGTCATCAATTCAAATACGCTCCAACCTCCGAGCCCAAGTACAACTCAGTCCACACAGGAAAGTAAACGTATTCCACACAGGAAAGCAAAACGTAATCCACACAGGATTGCACAACACAATCCACACAGGAAAGCAACAGGATTCAGCTCACACAGATATACTTCTTCGAAAGACGATAAAGATGATCACTGATCCATCTAAGTCGTCGGACCCACGAAGGATCGATAGGTAACTAACCCCCGCAAAGACCCACACAGGATCGGGCCCACACAGGACCTGTAGGCGCTGGTTCACACAGGACCGCTGAGCGCAAGGACCCACACAGGATCGGACCCACACAGGATCGGGCCCACACAGGACCTGTAGCACTGATCCACGTAGGACCGCTGAGTGTTGTAGTCGTCGTCGTCGAATCCACACAGGATCTCTGTACTGTCGTCGTCGCAGTCACAGTAGCAGTAGTAGCAGTAGCAGTCACAGTAACAGTCGCAGCCAGCACTAGGGTTCCTGCACACAGCAAGCTCGTTCGGAGAGTCCGCTCCACGAGCCGAGAGTCTGATACATCAACTGTCACGAAGACCAGAGTTGATGTATCCAAAAGTTTTGTATCGTCAACAGGAACTCAACGCAACAGACGGTGCGTCGATCAGACGCCCGGTCTGAGAGTTATTGGCATTTTCGTCCCCGGGGCCCGGTTGGTTTTTAAGGCAAAACCAACCCGACCGTACTCCACCTGCGTCCAAACCTCGGGCGGAGTATGCCAAAAGATCCGTCTCACTAAGAGGAACACAACACGGCTGACGGCACGTCATTCGGACGTCCGTAGCTCTAGATATGAGTGTTTCCGCTCCGAAGGCCCGGTTGGTTTCGTGAACGAACCAACCTGGCCGAACTCAAAGTAATCTGAAACCTTGAGTGCAATATACTGAAATGACCGTCTCGATCCAAGGATCGCGTTTCCGCAGACGGTTCGTCAATCGGAGGTCCGAGGCTCAAGTTATGGCCAAAAGACCGAAACTGGTTCGAAACGGGGGGGTCCGGGTCCGGGCCGACCCGGCCCGACCCCCCCCCCTGGGTCGGCCCGACTGGCTGGCCGGCCGGCGGCGCGGCGGCGCGGCGGCGCGGCGGCGCGGGGGCCGCGGCGGCCAGACGCCGCACGGGGGCTGCACGCGGGGGGCTAAGCCCCCGCTTTCTTGGAGGCGGCGGCGGGGGAAATCAATCCCCCGCGGATAAGGGGGCGGCGCGGCTTATAGTCGCGCCCCTTTTTTTAAAACGCCCCCCCACGTGGGGGGCCTGTTTGTGCGGAACCGGGGGGCCGGCTGCCCCCCTCCCTTCAAAGAACCGCCCCCCTCATAAAGAGGGGGGTTTTGTGTGTTGGCCGGGGGATTAATTCCCCCGGTTTAATGCCATCCGGCCGGCCAGCTGGCCGGCCGGTTTTCTCCAACGGGACCGGAAATTCCGGTCCCCCCTTCGGCTTCCGACGCCGACGGCCCGGCCGCCGGTCTTCTCTTCCGCCGCGGCCCGGAACCGGCCGCGGTTTTCGTCATCCGGCGCGGTGTGACGGCACCGCGCCCCTCCGCCGCACCTCGATTTCTTCAACGCGGTGCGACGGCGTCGCGTTCTTGATGTTTCTTTCATGGCGCGGCGCGACGGCGTCGCGTAATAAGGATTGGGCGAATATCCGCGTGGTGCGACGGCACCACGCCACCTTGATTCATCCACCCGCAAGCAATACAACAAGAACGATGGAGGGGGTTCGGCCGTGTTCATGCGGTCCGGCCCCCTCACGTTAAGCAATAACGCAACTTAAAATATTTCAAAGCCACACGTTAGACTTGCTAAATTCATGATCAAGAATATAATAATTAAACAATAATCAACAACCCCTACCTCGGGTATAGGTTCGAAGATTTGACAACGTCCGCGGAAGTCAACGTCGCGGAGATCGGGCGTCGCGGTCGTCGTTCGTCAATTCCGTTGACGAAGAAATGTGTCCGATGTGATACGTCGTTGGCGAAACCTCTTATGTCGACGAAGGGAATCCGAGGAGGAAGCGGCATTCCCTCTCGTTGACACGGAAGACGAAGAAGAGCGGAGCGGCGTTCTTCGTCGGAACTTGAGCGTTCTTCGTCAAGTTGAGCGTTCTTCGTGTTCTTCGTCAGAGTTGAAGAAGAAGAAGAAAATCTCCCAAAAGCTCTCAAGGTGGCCAAAGCTATTAACCAAAATAAAATAAGACACTATCTTATTTTATTAACACATCAACACAAAAGAATTTCCAAAGTTTGAAATTCAAAAGGATTAACTCCAAATTAAATAACTCATGTCATTTAATGAGGGGTTAAGTAAGTTGGGAGAAGATGAAAGGTTTAGGGGTTCGTGTGGGCCCCACCACACTTAATCCTCCCAAGGGAGGTTAAGTGGGTGTGGGTCCCACTTCCAACCCCCTTTGGTAGGTTTTATCAAGTTATAATAAAATTTGTTCTTCACAAATTTTATTTAACTCAAACTAAAAACCCCAAAACTAACTTTCAACCCGCAACAAACGCAACTTCCGAAAAGGTCTCTTTAAGCGAAAATCGGTGCTGCGAGTTCATCGGTGCCCTCGGATTTCAATTCCGGGCACCGAATCAAAAGTTAGGAAAACCCGCTCGTTCGTTCACTGAACGTACCCGAGCCAAACTTCAGAAATTAATTCCGGGCACTCCGGGCCTCGGAATCAGGTGCCGTCTGAAACCGCGCTCTTGTAAAATTCTAAAGAAAATTAAGAAAAAAAAATTTCCCTTAAATTTTACGGCTCTTTACATTCCATGACCTGGATATTTTATTTAATACATAAATGGATCTCTACAACTTGAAAATATTTTTTTCATCCCCTGGAGTCACAAATCCTTTTGGTTGTTTCATATAGACATTTCCTGAAGGTTTCCTTTAAAGAGTGAAGTTTTGACATCCATCTTCCAAATTTCATAGTCATGGTAAGCTATTATAGTAAGTAGAATTTTGATGGAAAAAAAACATTGAAACTGGTGAAAAGGATTCATCGTAGTCAAATCCTTGATGTTGGTTAAACCCTTTAGTCACTAGCCTTACTTTATAGGTATTTACTTTACCTTTCTTGTCCAGTTTTCTCTTGAATACCCATTTTCACCCTACAGGCTTTACATCAACTGGAACATCGACCAAAACCCAAACTTGGTTATGATACATGGAATCCATTCAAAAATTCATGGCTTATTTCCATCTTGAAGCTTCTGAGATATCTACTGCCTCTTTATGGAGAGAGTTTAATCATTTTTAACCAATAATTTTTCACCATCTTCAGTGACTAGAAAACCTTATCTCTCTAGTTATATTACCTCTCTTGTGCTTCTATGCGATACTTCTATTTTATGAACTACTTATTCCATGGGAACCTGTGGAATTTTTTCCTATACCAACTCCTGTGTATCTTGATCATCAACTTCATCAAAGTCAATCATTTCCCCACTATCCTTTTTGAGTATGTTCTCCCTCTCAAGAAATATGGTGTGTCTGGCAATAGTCACTTTCTTATCTGATGGGTTGTATAGGTATTATCCCTTTATTTCCTTGGGATACCCTATAAAGATACACTTTGTGCCCTAGGGTGCTAGTTTATTTCTTTATAAGGCCTTAAAAATTCCTCGCAACCCCATACACATGTATGAGACAAAACATGTTTCTTTCTACTCCATAAATCAAAGGGAATTTTTTTTCACTTTAGTTGGTACTTGGTTTAATGTGTATGCTACAGTTTTTAATGCATATCCCCAAAAGGATAATAGAAGATCTGCATGCCTCTCATCGAACTTACCATGTTTAACAAGGTACGGTTTTCCTTTCACTAACACCATTCTACTATGGTGTGTAAGGTGGAGTGAGGTGATATAGAATCTCAAAATCCTATAGAAAATTGATAAACTCTTGGTTAAGATATTCACCATCTCGATCCAATCTAAGCTTATTTATCTTCTTTCTAAGTTGATTCTCAAATTCATTCTTGAATTACTTGAATTTCTCAAAGGAATCAGACTTATACCTCATCAATTAGACATAACCATATCTACTCAATTCATTAGTAAAAGTTATGAAGTAAGAATACCCACCTATAGATTCTAATAGATATAGTCCACACACATCAGTGTGTACCAATCCTAGAATATTTTTGGGCCTTTCAACCTATACACTAAATGGTGGCTTGGTTATTTTTCCTGTAAACAAGCATAACATATTTCAAGTGGTTTTAGCTCAGAAGAGTCTAAATAACCATCTTGATAGAGATTTTTCAAACACTTCTCATTTACATTACCAAGAAAGTGATGCAATAGATGGGTGTTATATGATTCATGTGAACGTGATTCGTTATCAATTTCCAATACTTGGTTTTCATAATTTAATATATAAAGACAATTATTTAAATGTTTCATACCATAATATATGTTGTCTTTATAAAATAAAAAACATTCATTTCCAAACTTGAAAATAAACTCATCTTGTCATGAACCAGCCTGAGTACCCTGGTAACTCGATAACTGATCCGGATCTAACGTGACCCTAAGGGAGTTCCTAATCCCCATGGGTTGGTGACAAGCACCTAGCATCATACAATATGAAAGTGGGAATGAATTTTCTAAAAACACAACAGAAGCATGATAAATAGGTTAGTATGCATACAAGAAAAACTCCACATTGAGTAGTGTACCATAAGTCAAATAGGCATATACGGCCCAAAGTGAAACCACAAAGTACCAAAAAATAGGATAAGTTACCCAATTCCCAATGGAAAAAACTCTCTATGCCCAAGGATCAATAACCAAAACCACCTCCAAGAGGCAATTTACCCTTGCTTGAACCTAGAAGAAAATAATCTACAAACACCTGAAGGCATGAGTAGGGTGTGAGATAAAAGCCTAGTAGGGTCTCACCGAGGATTCTATAATAATATTCCAACATTTAATTAACCAAATAAAGATTTCAATTTTAAATAAATAGGAATGGTAGTTCAAAATAATATTTAAAACAAATCATGCTTTACATTTTAAATTATGGAAGTACTTTAAACAAATTTCTTAACAAACATTTTATATAAAATAGTTTATATAAATTCATGAGGCATGTGTAAGACTACTTACAAAATAATGACATATATTTCAAATACAAAAAAACGAGCAACATGGTCATCTTCCAAAAGGTATGGTAGTTCAGGTTATGGGATCCTCACACACTCACGTGATAAAAGTGGCAGTGTGCACACATCCCTTGACACTGGTCAAAGTGGAATCATCGGCATCCTATTAAGGAATAAGATGTGCCTATAATGTTTTTGTTAGAGTTGTAAAGTGTCAATCTGTTTTTAGGTAAATTCCAACCGATTGTTTTTGTCCCAAATAACTCACTAACTACCTAGGATTGCATGTGCTCTAATACAACCAATGATGGGAAATTTATTTTAAGACTTCTTAAAATACAATTCATCTCATTCTCCATTTTAATATGGGAAATTTCATTTTAAAACCCAATATGGGTTTTTAATAAAATAATGTCTTTTTCTAAGATAAAACCAATGGGTTTCTATCAAAACCATTTTAATCCATTTATAATTTGAAATCAATTTAGAAAATTCAATTTCACAATTCAAATTCCACAATTTAATTTCCACAATTTAATTTAAACAATTTCCATCCAATTTCACAATCAATCCCTAATTCAATGGAATTGGGGGTTTTACCCAAATTCATGTCAAATACAATTTTAAATTCCCAATTCAATTGAATATAGTTTTTAATAAAACAATTGAAATAAATTTATTAAGAAATTTAATTTAAATAAAACAAATGAATTTAAATTAAGCAATTTAGGAATAATCAAACTGGCTAATCACAATAGAACTACATACCTCGGGATCACGGGACCTCAAAACACAAATCTCTAATCGGGGGAAATCCAATAAAGAACGTCGACAATGAAGATCCTAGAATCAACCATAGATTAAAGATCTAAAATAGAGGATATTATATTCTCAAATAGTGAAGATATCTATAAAACCCTAGGGAGGAAAGAGAAGATAATGGTAGAAAGAGAATGAGAAGAGGAAACCTACCGGGTAGAGATCGAGCGTCATTCTCCAAGATTCAATCCGATTTTGGGAGGGTGTAGAGGGTCCAAAATCACCTCTTGGGAGCTTCTAAGGAAGAAGAAAACCTTTGGGGGTTGTACAGGTTTTTCGAGTATCTAAAAGGAAGGTTTTGGGATTTTTAAAATAATTTTCAGATTAATTATTTACCGTACTCATGGTTTCCTGGGCAGAGCCATGCAACCATGATCCCTAGATGTGCACCCCTTTTTGTATAGGTGCATGGTTTCTCCCTCATGGGTGCATAGTTTTTCAAATCATGTGCTAGACATGAAAAACCCCATTGTCTGGGTTTTCATGGTTTCCACTGAGAGGGTGCACAATTTGAGAAAATCATGTGCCAACAATGCACTACCCAAAAACTTCCAAATTTTTCCAAAAAAATCTTCTGAAACATCCCTAAATGAAACCAACCAAAGAATGGTTAAAATAGGGGTTTAGGAATACCTGAAAATAGTAACAGGATGTAATAGCCTCCTCACCATAGAAACTTTTTGTCCCCAAAAAACCTACTAAGAAGCTACCATTTTAAAAATATGAGGCCACTACCCTCTCATAAGTGCCTCCCTCTCCTACATATCATGAGAATCAGAACCATGTTACCATAGCACTCGAACCAAAATTATCATCCTCCCACGAAGTACCTTGGTTTTAGAATCAACTATCCTAACTGGATGTTCAGTCATGAATAAATTAGGCTCGACCTCAAGATCACTCCAGCTCATAACATGAGATAGATCATAAAGATACTTTTAGAGCTAAGATACATGGAACATGTTATGTATCAATGTCATCTATGATGGAAGTTCTAAATGGTAGGAAACTTTTCTTGCCTTATCAACAACCTCAAAAGGTCCCACAAAATTAGAAGTGAGATTCTCATGCCTCCCAAACTATCAATGACCCAAATGAGGTGAAACTTAAAAAAAAATAGGTCACCAACTGAAAATTCCGATGGTTTACGATGGTGATCAGTATAAGAACATACCGGATCTGTTCTGTGTTGTCAACGTTTTCTGATGAATCAACTAAATCTTTATTGTCATCTCTTGAACCAAGCTCAGTCCAACTAAGAAACTTTCCCCAATTTCTGACCAACATAATAAAGATTTAAAATTCTGGACATATAATTCCTCAAAAGGATTTATTATGATTGAAGACTGGTAACTATTGTTATAAGAAAACTCAACCATCCACATATGGTCATCCTATTCCCCCACTAAAGTCAATAACACAAATGCAGAGTATATCCTCAAGAAACTGTATAGGTATTTCTATCTGGCCATCTGACTCTAGATGTTATGCCATGCTCAAGCAGACCTGATATCCCAGTGCCTCCTAAAGGCCTCTCCAAAAGCAAGAAGTGAACTGAGGATCTCTGTTAGAAAATATAGCATATGGAATTACGTGAAAACGAACTATCTCTTTCACATAGAGATTTCCCAACTCCACAACTTTGGGTATATCATGAATGGGTATAAAGTGATCCGATTTAGTCAACCTTTCAATCACATCCCATATCATGTTCTTCTTTATCTCGATACATGGAAACCCAACCACAAAGTCCATAGAGATCTCATCCCACTTCCTAGTTGGGACTAGAAGTGGATGAAGCAAACCCAAATGTTTTTAGTGCTCATCCTTGACCTGTTGGCATGTATAACAATGAGAGACAAAATCAGAAATGATTTGCCTCATACTTGTCCACCAGAACTATCATCGCATGTTATAGAATATCTTTATGGTTCCTGGGTTCAATGCCCACTGAGAACTATGGAAATCCCCCATAACAACTTTTTTGACCGATAACGGTACAAAAAAAATGATTCTTATAATGTAGAATTCCCTCAGTGGAGAATGAATAGTCAGGCACAGTCTCCCCACCATTAAGAGAGTCTATAATTCTACGGAACTCATCATCAAGCTATTTTTCCTGAAGAATCATTTCGAGAAGAGTAGATGTGAATTGAAAACTTTACTAAGAAACTTCATCCCCTATTTCCTGAACTCCAATATGAAACTTTGAAAAAATATCCATCAGGTTCCACTCTTTTGAATATTCTTTCATTGCCTAGGTTAGAAGTTTTCTGCTCAACGAATCTACAAGGAAATTCCCTTTCCCTGGGATATAGGCGATGTCAAAGTTGAAAGATTGAAAATATTCCACCCAATGCCTCTTGTGGAGATTCAAATATTTTTGAGAGAAGATATAACTCAAAATCTTATGGTCAGAAAACATGGTAAATCTTTCTCTGAAAAAGGTAATGTCACCAAATCTTAAGTGTGTGCATCACAGCTATGAGTTCAAGGTCATGGGTCAGATAATTATTCTCATTTAAACTAAGTTTATGAGATCCATAAGTAATGACATGATCACCCTGCATAAGAACATATCCCAAATTTGAACCTGATGCATCACAAAAACCACATAGCCCTGCCTGACCTTTGGAAGAGTCAACACCAGCACAGTAGTCAAAATGCATTTCATCTCGACAAAAGAACTCTAACATTTCTCATCCTAGGTGAACTTTACTCCCTTATAAGTTATAACAATCATTGAAGAAGCCAACTTTGATAATTCCTTAATGAACTGGTGATAATACCAAGCTATGCCCAAGAAGATCTAGATATTGAAAACATTTCTTGGTTGCTACCATCTCATAATAGCTTTCACCTTATCATGATCAACTAAGATACCATGTTTTGACACCACGTGTCCCGGTAATTTCACTTCCTGAATCTAGAAATCACATTTTGAAATCTTGGAATAAAGTTGGTGTTTCCTCAAAAGTTCCAGAACTACTCACAAATGATGCACATGATCCTCTTTGGGATTAGAGTAAACAAGGATGTCATCCAAAAATACTACCACAAAGGTATCAAGATACTCATGGAAAATCCTGATCATTAAAACCATCAAGATTATAGGAGCATTGGTTAGACCAAAATGCATGGCAAGGTACTCATAATGGTTGTACCTACTCTGAAAGGAAGTTTTATGAATGTCATATTCCTTTATTCTCGACTGATGGTAACTAGACCGAAGATCAATATTCGACAACCAATTTTCCCCTTTCAACTGGTCAAACATATCATCAATCTGTGGCAACGAGTACTTGTTCTTTCTCGTGTCTCTATTGAGTTTTTGGTAATCCACACAAAGGTGAAGTGAGCCATTATATTTCTTAGCAAAGAGAACTGGCGCCGCCCAAGGTGACACACTCGGGTGTATAAAGCCTTTCTCGAGAAGATCGTCCAACTGAGTCTTTGTATCTTTCATTTTAGCTGGTGCCATGTGATAAGAGGGAATAGACACTAGTTGAGTACTAGGTACCAAATCAATAGAAAACTCTACCTCCCTTACCGGTGGAAAACCAGAGAAGTATGAAGGAAACCCATTGGGAAACTCTATGACAACTAAAGGGCGATCACCTCTAAAAGATTCTCACTCCATGTCAAAAGAAAACACAAATATCACTTTCCCAAACTCTAGATAAGAAGGTCAGTCTCTAAATGACCTCATATCCCATTCTCCTTGAAAGATATGGAAAAACTCATTGGGTGCAGTAAATGAGACCCATCGAAGATAATAATCAATTTAGGATTTATTAACAATGATCTAATCCATCTTGAATATGATGTCAAATGGATTCATGTTGAGAACTAGAAAATCCCAAGCAAGCTCTACATACGATAAAGAGAAATCACAAGCGGGGCTATGGAGACCTTGCTCTCTCTTGGTTCCAAGAGGTGTAGTAATATCCATCACATAAGATAAAATCTCTATAGGAAGATTTAGAATATTAACAATGCGGGTTGAAATAAATGAATGAGTTGTACCATTATCAATTAAAGTAGTCACTAATGACAAATCTATAGTGATGGTACCTCTCATAGTCACCAGACCTATATCTGCTTCCTCTTGAGACTTTTCCACCATGTGAAGAAGCTTCATTCCAGATGCCTATGGATGGAACCACTTTGTTTTTGAAGCGTAAAATTACCCCATGGTTTTAGAAGGTTCTGATGATCTTGTTCCACTATTCAAAGTGGAATAGATATGGAATAATTTTTTCAGGTGAACTGAGCATCCACAGGAACCACATAACTTGGATGACTCAGTTCCAACCCGCTTCAAATTCCCCAGATTTCCACACTTGTAACAAATCAAAGGGACTCTTCTAGGCACTGAAGGAGGTATATAATGACCCTTATATCGAGAATCACTATGAGAATCATCACGCTTACTCTTTCCTTTAAAGTAACTCATGCTACCACTAAGAGAAAAAGGAGCTCCCATCAACCCTGACTTGCCATCTAGGTCCATTTTGACCATCAAATATCTATCAAGTACATTAGCATAAGAGGGAAACTTTAGCAAGAAAACCTGAGAATGAATATCATATAGAAGTCCCAACTTGAACCTTTGATTCTTAATCTTCTCATTTGATACTATCTCTGGTGAAAACTACACAAGATTTGCAAAGCGATTTTCATATTCTATCATGGTCTCATCACCCTAATCAAGTTTGAAAAACTCTATAGCCTTGTCCAACACCATAGACTATGGATAGAACTGGTCAGTGAAAATAACTTTGAAGTCCTTCCACTCTAATCCCCCATGCTTCTTTACTATCACCATCATGTCTCACCATCTCATGCTCGGTCCTTCCAGCACGAAAGTGGCACACTTAACCTTGATTTCTTTAGGTGACTCTAAGAACCCAAACAAACACTCAATCCTCTCAACCATTACTAAGCCTCTTGAGGATCATTTGAGCCTTTAAACACGCGTGGCTTCTGGAGAAGTAAATCCTAATAAGGATTCCATAAAACATCCCCCTGGGGTTCTACAGTTGGAGCCTGGATAGGAACTGGTGGTGGTGTCTGTCCTAGTGCTTGGATAGTACACACAATCACCTCAAGTCCACAAGAGGATTTTCTCACTAAGGTTAAATAGTATCTTCCTCCTAGATCTAATTCACATGACTTCTCAGAGGCATGATGCTACACAACATTAATATACAACATTGAAGGCATCATATTAACACTCAAACAAAGCAATGGGGGAAATTAATTCTAATAAATAGACATACAAGATTTAGATTTCAATCTATCCAAATCAAAATTAGGGAAAATACTAAAACTAATCCTCATTAATTCTTTCCTTAACCACCCCTAGGGACTGAAGGTTCATTATGGTGAGATATGGCTAGGCACTCAATTGAAACTACCTCCCAAGTCCTGACAAGATTACTCAAACTGCATACTTACATCAATGTAAGATGCACAACCTGCACCTTTGATACCACTTTTTCATGAACCAGCCCAGGTACCCTAGTAACCTGATAACCAAGCTGGATCTGACATTGCCTGAAGGGCATTCTCGATCCCCATGGGTTGGTGAAAAGTACCTATCATCATAAAATATGAAAGTGGGAATGAATTTTCCACAAACACAATGGAAGTCAGTATGCATACAATAAAAACTTCACTTGGAGAAGTGTACCAGAAGTCAAACAGGCATAAACAACCTAAATTGAAACTGGAAAGTACCAAAAAAATAGAATAAACAACCCAAGTCCCAACCTACAAAACTCTCCAAGCTCAAGGATCAACAACCAGAACCACCTCCAAGCAGCGTTTTACCCTTGCTTGAACCTAGAAGAAGATAATCTACAAACACCCAGAGGCACAGGTAGGGTGAGATCTAAAATCCCAGTAGGGTCTCACCAAGGATTCCATAATAAGATTCCAACATTTAACTAACCAAATAAAGCTTCCAATTTTAAATAAACAGGCATGTCAGTTCAAAATCATATTTAAAAAAAATCATGCTTTACATTTCAAATGATGGAAATACTCTAAACAAATGGATTAACAGACATTTTATATAAAAAAGTTTATATAAATTCAGAAGGCATGTGTAATACTTCTTACAAAACAATGGAATATAATTAAAATACAAAAAATGAGCAACATGGTCATCTTCAAAATGGTATGATAGTTCTAAGTTATGGGATCCTCACACACTCATGTGATAAAAGCCAGCAATGTGCACACGTCCCTTGACACTGGTCAGAGTGAACTCGTCAGCATCCTACTAAGGAATAATATGTGCTTATAATGTTTTTTTAGAGTTGTAAAGCCCCAATCCATTACTAGGGAAATTCCAACCTAGCGTGTTTTTCCCAAATAACTCAATAACTACCTAGTATTGTATGTGATCTAATACAGCCAATGATTGGAAATTTATTTTAAGACTGCTTAAAATACAATTCATCCCATTCTCCATTTTAATATTCCAAATTTCCATTTAAAAACAAATATGGTTTTTAATCAAATAATGTCTTTTTCCTAGATAAAACCAATGGGTTTCTATCAAAACCATTTTAAGCCATTTTCTCAAATACAAATTTGAAATCAATTTCAACAAATAAATTTCACAATTCAAATTCCATAATTAAATCTCCACAATTTAATTTAAACAATTTCCATCCAATTTCACAATCAACCCCCAATTCAATGGAATTGGGGGTTTTCCCAAATTCATGTGAAATCCAATTTCAAATCCCCAATTCAATGGAATTGGTGTTTTAATAAAATAATTGAAATTAATTTATCAATAAATTGAATTTAAATCAAACAAATGAATTTAAATCGAGCAATTTAGGGTTAATCAAATTGGGCAATCAAAACAGAACCACCTACCTTAGGATCATGGGACCTCAAAACACAAAGCCCTAATAGGGGAAACTACAATGAAGAAAGTCGACAATGAAGATCCTAGAATCAACCCTAGATTCAACATCTAAAACAGAGGATATTAGATTCTCCAACAACATGGAGATCTGTAAAACCTTAGGGAGGAGAGAGGAGAAAGCGGGAGAAAGAGAACGAGGAGAGGAAACCTACCATGTAGATATTGAACGCCATTATACAAGATTAGATCCTCTTCAGTGAGGGTGTAGAGGGGCCAAAATCGCCTCTTGGGAGATTACAAAGAAGAAGAAAATGTTTGGGGTTCATACAAGTCTGTCGGACACCTGAAAGTAGGATTTTGGAATTTTTAAAATAATTTTTTGATTAATTATTTCTTGTATGCATGATTTCCTAGGTAGAGCCACACAGTTAGAAAAACCATGTGCCCTAGTCATGAACCCCTTTTTTCTATGTTCATGGTTTCTCTTTGGAGGGTGCATGGTTTTTCAAACCCTATGCTACCTGTGAAAAACCCCATTGTTTAGGTTTTCATGGTTTCCACTAAGAGGGTGCATGGTTTGGGAAAATCGTGCGCCAACCATGCACAGTCCAAAAAATTATAAATTTTTCCAAAAAAATTATCATGAAACATCCCTAAACAAAACCCAACCAAAACGTGGTCAAAAGAGGAGTTTAGGAATAACTAAAAACAGTAACAGGATGTTATACATCTACATTTGGCAGATCGTGTGTCAAGCTGGCTCAATCAACAAGCGGTGTATAATTAAATGCATCACATGTATTCAATAAACACAGTTTGAAATAATTCCGAATTAATTTTGGTGCATTGAACACTAGTGCACAGCGTGTACTCTTGTGTTATCCGGTCAGAATCCTTGACGCCTCCGGATGAGATCTTCGATTTTATCACATTCATAAAATTAATCGATTTGATTATATTTACGAGAAACAAAAGAGGAAGTAGAAGATCTCACAATTCGGATTAAAGAAAAATTAAACTTGAGTTAAAAACTAAATGATAGACGCATAAATCAATCAACGATCTTTTAAATAATTATAAATAATTATGTGACCACTCTGATACCACTTGTAAGTTCCAAGTATAGTGAAAGCGTGTGATGGGTCATGCTTAACTTTATTTTTTTCATGATCGATGATCAATCCAAGATTTACACAATGATAAATGTCATGATCAACATAATTGAATCAAATAAAAACAAACAAATGACAGAACATTGGAACCAAGCACAGGATCATCACATATTCTTTATAATTAATTTAATTAATTAAGAAATACCTTGTGAGAATTCTTTCTTCCTTAATGGATCTGACAACAGATCTACGTTGTATCGTCGTTGCGTTGAAGGCATCAAAAGCAGATTCCCTCTAGCATTGATTTACACGTGTTCTATAAATCTTTGAACATCGTCGTAGGAATCTTTGAGTGATAGTACGACGGATCATATCGCTTGCGTCGTTCACCTTTGATCGCCATGAGAATCACTTCCAAAGTGTTTTCTTTGATCTCTCTAGACTTGAGAGTGGGAGTTGGAGGAAGACCGATCTCTATTCTTGAGAGCATTCTTGGAGAAGGGAGCTCTCTAGAGCTTCAAGAGGATTCTCCAAATTCATTGTGTACAAAAAAACAAAATGAATCGGCTCTCTTTGAAAATAATATAATTGGGTTTATATAACGCTAGGGTTAGAAATAAATAATTACAAAAGTGGCCTTTATTATTTATTTAATCCCTTACGGAACCTCATGTCTATAATAATAATATTATTATTATTTCTCGACATATGCTTAATTTGTGAATTAAAAATTAAATATTATTTATTCAAATAATATTCAATATATATTATTTCTCACCGGATCATTAAACTCGGTCCTTCATTTCGACATAATATTTATTGGACCGTGAATAATATCTATTTATTTAGTAAATAAATATCACTGCATTATTCTCTAATAAATAAATAAATATTATATTCACTAAATAGAAAATAAATATTTATTAAATATTCTGCTCACATAATATTTTCTCGAATAACTGGTGATGGAATATATGCGATCAAGCAAACATGAATAATTATTAAAGCACATGCGGGAATAATATTTATTCAACTTGTTAAATAATAAATAATAATATATTATTTAACTGAGATTCTGAATACACTTAGTGTGTGACTCTCTAGACCCATTTCTCAGTGGTATTAGGTGAAACAACCTAACGTCCAAAGTTAGGGTCTAGCAACACGGCAAAGTAACTATAGAGAAAGAAGTTAATACCACAACGACATAATACCTGATAAGAATGCTCACTGTGTAATATAATCATTTTATCACGATATTTCTAATCAAGCAGGTTGCACGCTAGTGTCATCAACCTATGTGTTCAATGTCTCTTTCTTTGACTTTCTGGAAATCGAAGTTGTCTATAGAATATCATGGTCATTGATTTATTTAGGCTATATCATTTCCATCAAATGGTCTGAGATATCAACTTCTGTTAAAGAACAGAAGGGACAAATCTTTTCTCGTAATATTCATTAATGCAAAATCACTCATGACGCACCCAGTGTATCCTACCTCACCGCAAACATATGTCATTATGGCTTTCGTTAATACATCAAAGTATGCGACTCATAATACTCATTCATAATAATCTCAAAGTCTAAGGATCAATATATATGTTTGCAGATAAGAACATCCAATGACACATATAAATGTGGATTTCCTACTGACGGGTCTTGTTCTCATAATATCTAACACTGGATATTATCAAAGGGCGTACACCATGAGAATGTGTCTCAAAGTCCTATGAGTCTCCAATCCTAATAGCTTGTGACATTTTGTCCCTCAAATCATATCATCCGGCTATATAACATATATTTGGGAATATTATCGTGCCACTTATGGATTCTTAACATAGCAGGAAGCTACTATCACCTTTTAGTGTGACAACTACTCTTAGAACATTATCACATATTATGTCATGTAGAAGAACAATCATGATGTGATAAAGTATTTAGTAATATTCAAAACTATAAATATAGGTAATCATAAAGTATATAGAAGTTGGTTTTAGGGCGCCAACTCCAACAAACCGTACCTTGAAAGTCAGGACGTCACGCATCATTTTTCATATTTTCTTTCTGAACTCCTCATGGTGTACAATTCAATCATATAAAAGCTCAATTTAATAAATAAGGGAACCAATGAATACAATGAAATTAAAATGGAGTCCAAAGTTTGAGTATAGACTATGTCATTCTCAAGTTAAACTCAGCACAAGAGCCTCAGCCCAGTTGGTGAGGACTTGGCAAGTGCATTTAAGAGACCCGAGTTCAAAATTGGATGGTGGCACATTTTCTGGTACTGTAGCAGATAATGTAGCAGGTACTGTTCGGTACTGTAGCAGCTGGAACTATTCATCTGTTTGGGCTTTTCGGACCACCGGTTTGGTCCTCGGGTCCTTCAAGGCCTTCGGGCCACCCAAGGTCTTTGGACCATTAAGGATTTCGGGCCACCTCAAGGCTTTTGGGCCACCTCAAGACCTTTGGGTCATCTCAAGGCTTTCGGGCCACCTAAAATTGTGCTTAATGGATCAAAGAGACTCTACAAGGAGCAGACTATAGATGATGATTTAGAGTAGGCGTATTCACCAGAGCAGAAGCTAACAGATGTGGAAGAAAGAGAAGGTATGATGTTGCCATCGGGACCAGCTTGTGTATGCACGGGAAGCCTAGCCGAACAACAATGCAAAGGTGGAGAGCTAATATCACGATGCAGATGCTAGGAGGAGCAGTTCCATGTAGTTATAGTTTGGATATTTCCTCTAAGACATACGGGTTATGTAATCTCTAAGTCTACGAGTCTTGTAAGGGTTCCCCTTCATCTCTTGAAAGGTGGGTTATCAAAATCAATAAAAAACTAGACCTTCAGGCCATTCGGGTAAGTTAAACTCAGGTTATTATACACTTTTCGTTAAGCGGATGGACAAAGCCTTAAACTAAGAACTTATTTGTTCATAGAATGGGGAGCAGTATGAAAAAAGTTTACAGTAGAAGGTTCTTGTTCAATTTTAAAGAGAGGTAAAACTTTACAAATGATAAGGCCCAAAGAAGAAAAACACATGATGAAAGTTAAGTGCAAAGACAAATAGCTTGTTTTGGCTGTTGCAAGTTCTCAATTGCGTTGTTGTAAATAATAGAGCTTATTTGGTTCCTTTTATAGGTGTTTGGATCCAATCATTGGAAGTTGTGACCGAGTATCTACTTCAATTGTTGGTCAAACATAGATGTTAAAAGTCATGGATAATCTTTGGCGAAAATCTGGGTGATCAATTTATTATGCTTTGCGGTCCAACTTTGATAGATGATAAGACATTATAAGTATTATAGAATTGGACCTTCCATTTGTGGGAGAAAAGTTCAGATAATGTTACCTTTTTATTTTTTAGTACATAAAACATCCTCTTGAATCTGAAACAAAGGTCAATGAAACCATTAATAATAAAGATATGTGTAATGTGTTTATAAAAAAATGAATCATAAGATCTCATTAAAGACACGAGTCAACCGATTTAGAGGTAAATAATTTGTTTGATTTAGAGGTAAATAATTTGGTTTTTTCGATATCTGTTAATGTTATGAAATTTAACATATTAAACCACATTTAATCATTTTTTTAATTATTGTAAAAATAATGTTTTCTCCTATTCTTTTATTGGTGGGAAATAGATTTTAATTTGTTTCCTAAAGCATTATATGATTATCCAGAAAAATAAAATAAAGACGCAAATTGAAATGAAAGTAAAAACAGGTGATAATAAATTAAATAATTGGAATGAAAATCAGGGATGAGCCTATTTCATCGGATGATTCTATAAACAAATTAAATCCGGTATATCCTCGAAATGAACACGTTGTTCCAAACAGTGACGCCAAACGGGGGCGGCCGGTGGATCGCCGACCTCATCGAAAACTTCCCACCGCTCCGTAATCACGGTCTTCAATCCGTCGCCCTTCTCCTCCTCGCCGCTGTGACCACCGCGACGGCGCGACTCACGTTGTTCCGCCGCGTTTTCGACATTTCCACCGCACTTGGACTTCGACCGATCCGAGAGTCCCCTGATGATCCGCTCCACCTCCACGATGTCCTCCTCCGGGATCCGCTCCAGCCTGGGGAGCTCATTGGCGTTCCGCACCCCGATCTCCCTGCACAGCTCGAAGTACGCCGACAGCTTCTCGCTCTGAACCGCCGCCTTCTTCAGTACCTTGAGCGCCATGCTCGCCTCGAACACCATCGCCCTGTAAATCCGAACCAGGATCCTGGCGATTCCGTTGCAGATGCGGCTGTAGACATCGAAGATCTCGACGATGACGCAATCCATGGCATCCAGTACCAGGTCGCTTCTCATCGCCGCGCCTATCGGACGTATCCGGACGATCAGATCCATGAGGTGCTGCCATTTCTGGAGCTTCAATAGCTCTTCCCCAATCGACCCCTCCGCCTCCGACTCCGTGCTCAGGTACACCGCTCGCTGGTCCAGGAATGCGAAGTAGCCGCGGACCAGGGCGCTGCAGGCGCAGGTGTTGGCCGCCCGGGAATGGCCGTCGACGAAGCTTGACAGGTCGAAGGGCAGCCGCCCGATGCGGCGGACGGCAGGGATCTTGCAGCAGAATACGCCGTGGAGGAGGAGCAGGCACTTGAGGGCAACGGCCCAGCTGCGCGTTCTCTGGGCTCGCCGGGACAGCGAGTAGACGAGGGGGCGGAGGCAGGAGGATGGGGAGGCTCGGAGGCACTGGAATACACGCTGCGCATTCCGGTAGTCGAGGGTGAGGTCGTCGTGGCTTGTGGCCTTGATAATCGCCGCCTCAAGCTCCGGGTGCCGATTCGCGGTCCGCCGCGCGACGCCAGCGAGCCAGATGCTGTTCCGGTCCTTGATCACCCCGGCGGCCCTCCGCCATAACTTCATTGATCGGCGGTCCGATCGACCAGTCGGGATCGCAGCGCACACTCTGATCTCTGATCGGTTGTGATTTCATAAAATGCCCGTTCAGAATGACAGTTTCACGGTTTGACGAAACGAAAAGATTGCTCCTCCACCGAAGAAGATTGATTTTCTTTTTCCGTTTTTATCTTTCGATTTGATCGGAATTCTTTAACGGTCGCCATTGTTATTATTTTTTAATTATTGTATAATAATGGGGTGTGGACCCCGTCAAAGCCATTTTGGCCGTGGTGTTAGGAAACCCGCAACCCCGCGTGACGGATAAGACTGCCGGGTGTCTTCGGGTCTGCTAGCCCCGCAATAATCATAATAAATATATTAGATTTAAATAAATAAATAAATAAATAACGTATTGTAAAATCTACCATATATACAAAGTCTTGTGTGATTTCCAACCAACACCACGTCAATCCGTTGGAGCTTGTACTTTTTCAGGTGCTTTAGTAGGTGACTGGTGCTTCAACTCCACCCACCATAGTAGATGACACCCACAGGGAGTCCATGGTGGGTGGGGGGATTGGTGGAGAATTGGTAGAGGAGTTGTGTCAAACTTGACACCCCCACCATGGCTATATAAGGAGGTCAATGAAGCTTCCATCATTTAGATCCAAGCCAAAGATCAGTTCGAGCCAAGAGAACTCCATCCTTGAGAGAGCCTTGAGAGCTCCTTATTTGTGAAAGAAAGGGAGGTGTGGGAGGGGTCATTGTAATCCTTTGTTCTTGTGAATTTAAGTTATGTTTTCCCTCCATTCATCTCTCTTAGTGGTAAGCGAACCACAACAAGTGGTATCATAGGAGGTTCCGGTGAAACGACGATGGGCAGTGGAAATTTTCCGGTGACTAGAAAATTCAAGTTGCCCAAAATTGAGTTTTTGAAGGCATATTTTGAAAGTCTGTGTCGAGACGATTCCAACGGCGCAAACAACATTAAAAACGGAGCTAAAACGAGCTTCCTAGACCCGATTAAAGTTTGGTCAAACTTCGAGTGCTACAATATCCCTTTGCCGGAGAAGAAGGTATTGTTCCGGCACCGATAATTTTCCAGCGAGTTTCCACCCACTACTCCAGCCCGCCACGTCATCGCCACGTCATCACCATGTCATCGGACGATCTCAACCGTTAATATTGTTTTGATCATAACTTGATCAATCGGTATCCAATTTTGACAATCCAGGAGTCGATTCCACCATTTTCGACTATTCCAGATGCAACAGTGGGCTCCATTTTTTCAGCTTCTATACCAATTTTAACTGAATTGAAATCCAATGGAGGGATCATCCACGAAAGGGATGATCATGTTGACTTCTTCGAACTACTCCATTTGAAAGTCTCGAATGGAAGATCTCCTCAATGCTAAGGATCTTTTTGACCCCATTGAGAATAAGGGAGTCAATCCCGATGCCATCAAGGAAGCGGAGTGGAAGAACCAGAACAATATGACGATCACCCAAATTCGCCAATGGATCGATCACATCGTTTACCACCATGTTGCTCAAAAGACTTGTGTGTAAGAACTTTGGACAAAATTGGAAAACACGTACCAGTCAAAGACCGCTCGAAACAAGATCCTCTTGTTGAAGCGGTTGATGAATCTTCGACTACAGAGTTGAAGCTCTATAGCTAAACACATCAGCGAATTCCAAAGCCTGGTGAACTAGTTGGTGGATGCCGGTAAGAAACTAAATGATGAAGATCAGGTGAACCACTTACTCTGCACACTTCCTGATAGCTGGGATACGTTTGTCGTCTCACTTAGAAACTCGGTGCCCGAAGACAAACTTACCATGGCGATGGTAAAGGATGCACTGTTCAAAGAGGAGGCTCGAAGGAAGGATGCACATTACAACCAAACGCAAGCTCTCATTCTGGAGAAGCGAGGGAGACAACAAGGAGGAGGTCGTGGGGTAGGAACCAGAGGTCAAAGTAAGAACAGAGGAAGGTCCACAGATGACAAGAGGCCAACATACAAATGCTACCATTGTGGCATGGAAGGACATGTCACGACTCGTCCCTCAGAGCCCATGTTGTGACTACCCCAAGCCCGCCTTCCATAGGTTAGGGGCTGACCACTAGAACCGGAAAGGTGTATCCCTGAAACGGGAAGACATTGCCTTTTTAACCTGAACAAACTCACAGAGTAGAATGTAACAAGAAGCAACCACATAGACTAGAAAGCAACAAGGTGCAACCACAAAGTAGACTGCTGTAGTAAAAGAGTGTTGAAAGTAAGGGACTGGAAATACAAGCCCAACTGTAAAGTACAAATACAACTGAAAAGTACAACTACAACTGAAAAGTACAAAGCAGCTCCTGGATCGTCCGCCGAGGGTCCTACCTGAAGGGTAGGTACAACTCATGATCAGTAATCCCTGCGTCATGTCACGCCAAATGGTCCAGCTCCAAGCTTCGTCCAGTCCTAGCTCCCTCAGCCTCAATCAACATTGTACGTTGTCTGCACATGACATAATAAGGTACGGGTATAGCCCATGCAGGGGTGAGTATAACAATACTCAATAGGGACCCCGAGACCCCCTTAGGTCTCCTAGAGTTCCACAAAGGAAAAATCCACAAAGCAAGTCATCAACTCTACTTAGGTATATGCCCATACATATACCAAAGTTGTCAAGATATACTCATCTCATACATGAGGGAAAGATACCACATAGGTATCACCACGAAGGTAGAAGTACCACACAAGTAACACCACAATATAGAGGTACCACACATGTAACACCACAAAGACACCACCACAAAGGTAGAAGTACCACACAAATAACACCACGAAGCTAGAAGTACAACACAGGTAACACAACGAAGATTGAAGTACCACACAGGTAACACCACGAAGACAATACCACAAAGGTAGAAGTACCACACAAGTAACACTACGAAGCTAGAAGTACCACACAGGTAACACTACGAAGATAGAAGTACCACACATGTAACACCACAAAGACAATACCACAAAGGTAGAAGTACCACACAAGTAACAACACCAGATAGAGGTACCACACATGTAACACCACGAAGATTGAAGTACCACACAAGTAACACCACGAAGACAACACCACAAAGGTAAAAGTACCACACAGGTAACACCACGAAACTAGAAGTACCACACAGGTAACACCACGAAGATTGAAGTACCACACAAGTAACACCACGAAGATAATACCATAAAGGTATAAGTATCACATAAGTAACACCACAAGATAAAGGTACCACACATGTAACACCACGAAGATTGAAGTACCACATAGGTAAAAGACTCGGCTCACAATCAGGTATAACTTAAGTATAGAAGTACAAATAATTAGTCGTAAGCTAGATCATCTTATTCAGTTAAGTAGCACTGCTGCTGACCCACACAGGATTGCTGAGAGCTGACCCACACAGGATCTGACCCACATAGGATCTGACCCACACAGGATCTGACCCACACAGGATCGCTGAGCATGGACCCACATAGGATTGATGTTCTTCCTTCACGTTACAGCCTGCCATAGGATTCCTCGCACCAGGTGCGCTCGAGTTCCGTGGAATCTGCCTCTCAAGATATCGGTCGTACCTCGACTACCACTAAGCTCCAAAAAGGAGTAACCCAAAGGACCGCCATGTTGTAAGGGTTCCAACGCGACAAGCGGTGCATCAATCGGATGCTCGGTCTGTAAGTTTTAAGCATTTTAGTTCTGGGGGCTCGGTTGGATTTGGGTTCGATCCAACCCGACCAAAGTCCAACTGTCTCCAAAACTTAGGGGAAGTATACCAAAAGGACCGTCTTGATCCAAGGATCCCAACGCTGCATACGCTTTATCAAACGGACATCCAGTTCTCAAGATATGACTATTTAAGTGTTTCTAGGCCCGGTTGGGCCCGACTCCGGTCCGACTCGATATGGGTCCAACCTGAATGGGTTGGGCTGAGGTCCGGCTCGGCCCGATTCGCAAGTGGGAGGTCCGACCCGTGATGGGGCGGCCCGGCCCGTAAGGGGGCGGCCCGACCCACAATGGGGCGCAGCCCGAGCCGCGATGGGGCAGCCCGACCCACGATGGGGCATGGCCTAGACCGCGAAGGGGCGCGGCCCGACCCGTGGTGGGGCGCGGCCCGGCCCGCGGTGGGGAGCGGCCCGACCCACGGTGGGGCGCGGCCCGGACCGCAGAGGGGTGCGGCCCAGCTCACGATGGGTAGGCGGCCCGACCCACGGTGGATAGGCAGCATGGCCTGCTAGAGGCAACCCGCTGGGCAGCGCAGTCCGCCAGAGCTGGCGCCGAAGGGGAGCGGGCCCCCTTCTGTTCGGAATACCTAAGGGCAGCACCATTAAGCGCTACCAAGTCACCCGTGGGACCTCAGTGGTTCCCACCGATCCATTGTGGCCGGCCGTTGGGTCGACCGAGTCTCTAGCGGTGCACAACGGCGCGCCGTTCCGCCACCTGTGGCCGACCGGTGTGCCGACCGCCTTCCTCCAGTCCGCCGCGGCTAACAAGCTGCGGCCCGAGTCCTCTGGTGGTGCGCGACGGCGCGCCACACCTCATCTGTGACCGACCAATGCCAACCACTCCGACGACCGTCGTGGCTTCATGCTGCGGCCTCCTCTTGAGGCACGCGTCGGTGTGCCGCCTCCTTCGTAGCTGGTCGGTGCCACCGCGCCAACAGTCTTCCATGGAGGTGTAAGGGTGGCAAAGTTGCGGAGGGTTCATGCCGGGTTTGTTAGGCTCGCGCCCTCCGCGTTAGCTGGAAAACAAGAGGGGGAAAAATAAAGGGTTCAAGAAAATTCACTTGAATTTAAAACAAGAATCAACCCCTACCTCGTGAATGATGGAGAAACGCCCGCGGTTGAGGAAGTGGGTCGGTGTTCGCCATTCCTGCAATAGCCTCCAATGACGTCGCTTGATCGTCGATCCTCATTCGGGGTTTCAGTGTCGATCGCCACCACTCGCCGGAACCGACTCCATCTTCCAAGGGATCGATGTCACGACACTCCTTCTGCACTTTGTTGCTTGGTGAAGCTGTCCCAACACCTCTCCCCAAGCTCCATATATATATGAGAGGGGAGTGTCTAACGGTGTCGGGAATTAATGGGAGTTCATTTATTAGGAAGCTTCCCAAATTCTCCAACGAAGCAGTTACTAGGATTGATGGGTCCAGCCATTTAATGGCTTGACACATCACTGGTCCCACCACCGTTTGTCCGTTGGAGGATAAGATAGAAACAAAAATAAAATAATAAAATAATTTTATTTTCTTTCCTTAAAAAGTCTCAAAACCTAACTTTTCCTTCGGACCTACTGCGGTCGAAGTGAAGCCTCCCTTAAGCGAATCTCGGCGCTGCGAATTCAACGGTGCCCTCAGATTTTTAATCCAAGCACCAGTTCAAATGTTAGAAAAACGCTTCTCACGCATTTACTGAACGTACCCCAAAAAAAGTTCAGAAAAATTATTAAGAGTCACCCTTGACCTGTGCCGGTCGAGGTTAGGTTTTTCCTAAGTGAAACACACCCCAATGAACCCAACGGTACTCCCGGATTTTTAATCTGAGTTACCGTTTAGAAGTTATAAAGTTTACAATAAAATAATTGTCACTTAATTATTTTATTTACGGCCAAAAACTAACTTTCACTGGTGGTCCGCGCCAGCCAATGTTAGATCTGCATAAAGAGAGCATACCCTCACAAGTTCAGCGGTGGTCTCGGATTTTTAATCTGAGTTACAATTCGTGACTTATAAGCATTTGAAAAATAAAAATAACTTTATTTAATTATTTTATTTACGGTTATTCCATTTTCAGGTTTTCTCATAGGAGGCTTGCGCCGACTAAACTTAAGTCACGCCTAGGGTAAACTCGCCATCATGAACGCAACGGTGCCCTCAGATTTCTGATCTGGGCAACCGTTTAAGATTTATTCCACTTTTTTAGGAAAAATAATTACGTGCGCTAATTAAATCTTAACAAATCTTTAACGGATCATTCCGGGCACTCCAGGCCTCAGAATCACGCGTCATTAGATTTATCAGTCTCGAAATAACTCCATATAATTAAAAAAAATATACGGAATTTCTGGGACATTACATTCTTCCCACCTTAGGGCTTCACATCCTCGAAAGCCAAAACAAAGACAAAAAAACCAAAAGAGGGTACTGAGCAAGAATCTGAGCCTCCTGCTCCCATGTGCTCTCCTGGAGGTTCTCATGCTACCAGCGTACACGCACTAGAGGTATCGACCGCCCACGAAGGACCCGCTCCCGTTAATCCTCAATCTCCATTGGAACCTCCGTAAACATCACCCCATCATTGAAGTCCAGCTTGCCGTGGTCGATTATGTGTGATGGGTCATGCACGTATCCCCTCAGCTGGGATACGTGGAAGCCGTCGTGAACCCTCTCCAACTGCGGTGAAAGAGCCAAGCGGTATTCTACCTCGCCTATCCTCCGAAATATCAAAAAAGGACTGATAAACCCCGGTGATAACTTGTCGCCTCAGCCAAATCTCCACAGTCTCCTTCGAGAAGAGACTCACAAGAATACGTGGCCCCCCTCCTGGAACTCCAAGGGTCTTTGTATCCTGTCGGCATAAGACTTCTGCCAACTCTGTGCAGTCTTCACTTGCTGACAAGTGAGACATCATGATACAAACTATGCCACTGCTTTCTTCATCTCTGGCCACTGGTACTAATGTCGGAGGTCCTGGTACATCTTCACCACACCAGGATGTACTGCCATAGGGGACATATGGAACTCCCTCGACACCTCCTCCCAAAGCGCCACCGGTACCATGGTACGTCCTCTGAAGAGGACGACGGGCTCCCCACCTTCAAAAAATCCATCAGGTGCCTGCCCTGAGGATATCTGAGCATGTGGAGCCTCACAGTCAATGCCCCCAAGTTGTACCTCCCTGACTTGCTGAAAGAGTGGGGGAGTGACGGTCAAATACTGGAGATAAGCAACTTCATCTCTATCCACGAAGGATATCTGCAACGCGACTAGCTATACTGACGCCTCACTCAGCAGTTGTAGACTAGACCTCCTGCTGAGTGCGTCTACTACCATGTTCCCCTTATCAGGAGTATAGACTATCTCAAAGTAATAGTTCTGGAGGAACTCTAGCCACTCCTGTTAGGAACTGAAAACTGAAAACTCCTGCTACCACGAGGGTAAGGCTGGCCGACTCACGAGTGATCGACCGCACCCTTCTATGCAGGAGTTTATCCTGTGCTACCTGGGTTTTCTTTTTCACTGACTAAGGAAAACCTCATCCCAACATTGTAGATAAAACACAACCTTTTTGCCTAATATAGTCAATCTGAGTATGAAATGTGGATGTCTAGTTATACCCAAACTAACGTCATAAGGCCTCGATGCTGTCACCAAGAGGTTCCAACCGAAACTCTCACCTCAAGGGTCAGATCACACCATCAGCGTAAGTGTGATTATCGAGTCTCCTCCCAAAGGTATTTCAATACGTGAGGGTCAAGTCAATAACTTAACCGAAAACTCTAGGTCTTGAACAAGATCCGTGGTAAGAAAGAATGATTAGTTTCCATGTCTATTAATATGACAACTAGTAGTAGACACAGACCATACCTCTAACCATTCCTAGAGCCCTTGGGTCACACTCCTTGACCGCATGTAGCTACTCCCTTTCTCTATCCTCTAGCTCTCCAGTCCTGGTGAGGACCACATTGAGGTGGTGGTTATAACATGTCAAAAGGTACACCACCTCATGCTGCTCTCCTAGCTTCACTCCCACATCTGCAGCTCTGTAGATTTTTTTCCCCTATCACATCCTCTTCTCGAAACGTTTTACACACCCAAGTCTCTGAGACTGGTGCTAGTTTCCTGCTTTTCCACTGCTAACATTCACTGTTTGTATCCACTCATCCAAAGGACATTCAACCACAAAGGTTTTATCTAGAACCCCAACATAGGTAGGAATGCATAGAGGAATAGTACTAGATCAGATGTCCCTAAAGACACATCGCTCGGAAGTCTGAGCCATGAAGCAATGATCGTATCATATTCATGGAGTACCAGGAATGGTCGATACGCCTCGATGAATACTCAACTACCAGCATGTCGTCCTGCTGAAGCTGTAGAAGCTCTAGGGAACTCTCTCAACCACCTCCTCAAGCCAGTCCTTAGCTTCCTGTGAGTCAGGATCTCCTCAGAACCTAAGGGGTATTTGATGCTGAAACACATGTAAGGCACTAAGCATACATGTGTCCTCTACCGGTACCACCGGTTTTAACTGCTGACCAACAGGCAGTGATATAGCTGGCACACTACTCGAAGGCACCATCTCAGGAAACAGTCCATATATCAAAGCCTCATCACTATGTAGACCATCCTCATGGTCACTCACTGGAAAAGATTAGAAGCTAAGATCACCATATGCTCTACTGGTATCTCAACTAGGTGGAAAACTCTAGCCATTGCCTCCAGCCAACCCTCAGATGCTTGGGAATTTGTCTTGCCTCGAAACCTCGAAGTCCTCTACCACTAGAACTCGTGCAACGTGCTCAGTCAGCGTGCACCCTCTACTGGTGGGGCTGGTGGCAACATCTGTCCAACGGGTAGTGGTGCTGCTGGTACACCACCCAAAGGTGCTAACGCCGTAAGAGGGACCTGTACTGAGGCCTCGTTGCTCAGTGGGCCGTCATTGTGTACTCTCTCAAGAATCCTAGCTGGCCATCTACACGGCAGCATCCTGATAAGGAACAGGTGCTCCATGGTCATTAAGTTATACCTGGTGAGCTGACTCCAAATAAACTAAGGAAAAACATTTCCAAAACACATGCAATCAGTGTTTCCGTGCACTGAGTCGGAAATCAGAATTCAGGGTCCTAGTGTATGGATACGTCAGCCGCCGCACCAACACTGGATTCCCCAAATTGAAAACCACACTCATAACACTTAACACTATTTCCACACAGAAAAGATCAGAGTCCTAGTTCTTCGGTAGAATCGAACTCCTTTGATACCACTTTGTCACGACCCGTCCCTCGGAGCCCGTGCCGTGACTACCCCAAGCCCGCCTTCCATAGGCTAGGGGATGACGACTAGCACCGGAAAGGCGTATCCCTGAAATGGGAAGGCATTGCCTTTTTAACATGAACAAAATCACAGAGTAGAATGTAACAAGAAGCAACCACACATACTAGAAAGTAACAAGGTGTAACCACAAAGTAAACTGCTGTAGTAAAAGAGTGCTGAAAGTAAGAGGCTAGAAATACAAGACCAACTGTAAAGTAAAAGTACAACTACAACTGAAAAGTACAAAGAAAATCCTGGATTGTCCACCGAGGGTCCTACCTGAAGGGTAGGTACAGCTCACGATCAGTAGTCCCTATATCACATCACACCAAATGGTCTAGCTCCAAGCTCCATCCAGTCCTGGCTCCCTCAGCCTCGATCAACACTATACGTCGTCTGCACATGACACAACAAGGTGCGAGCGTAGCTCGTGCAGGGGTGAGTATAACGATACTCAGTAGGGACCTCGAGACCCCCTTAGGTCTCCTAGAGTTCCACAAAGGAAAAATCCACAAAGCAAGTCATAAAATCTACTTAGGTATATGCCCATACATATACCTAAGTTGTCAAGATATACTCATCTCATACATGAGGTAAATATACCACATAGGTTTCACCACAAAGGTAGAAGTACCACACAAGTAACCCCACAAGATAGAGATACCACACATGTAACACCACAAAGACAACACCAAAAAGGTAGAAGTACCACACAAGTAACACCATGAAGCTAGAAGTACCATACAAGTAACACCATGAAGATTGAAGTACCACACAGGTAACACCATGAAGACAACACCACAAAGGTAGAAGTACCACACAGGTAACACCACGAAGCTATAAGTACCAAATAGGTAACACCACAAAGATTGAAGTACCATACATGTAACACCATGAAGACAACACCACAAAGGTATAAGTACCACACAAGTAACACCACAAGATAGAGGTACCACACATTTAACACCACGAAGATTGAAGTACCACACAAGTAACACCATGAAGACAATACCACAAAGGTTGAAGTACCACACAGGTAACACCATGAAGCTAGAAGTACCACATAGGTAACACTATGAAGCTAGAAGTACCACACAGGTAACACCATGAAGATTGAAGTACCACACAGGTAACACCACGAAGACAATACCACAATGGTAGAAGTAACACACAAGTAACACCACAAGATAGAGGTACCACACATGTAACACCACGAATATTAAAGTACCACACATGTAAAAGACTCAACTCACAATCAGGTATAACTTAAGTACAGAAGTACAGATGATTAGTCGTAAGCTAGATCATCTTATTCTGTTAAGTAGCACTACTGCTGACCCACATAGGATCAATATGTAACTAACCCCCATTGACCCACACACGATCAGTATGCGCTGACCCACACAGGATCGCTCAGCACTGACCCACACTGGATCTGACCGACACAGGATCGGTATGCGCTGACCCACACAGGATCACTGAGTGTTAACCCACATAGGATCGATGTTCTTCCTTCACATTACGGCTGCCCCCTTACTAGCCGCGGCCTGGCCTGCGATGCGGCGTGGCCTGGCCCGCAAAGGGGCACGACCCGACCCGCAGTGGGAAGGCAGTGCGGCCCACGGTGGGCAGGCGGCCCGACCCGCAGAGGGGCGCGGCTCGGCCCGCGAAGGGGTGCGGCCCGGCCCGCAGAGGGGAACGACCTGGCCCGTGGTGGGCAGGCGGCCCGACCCACTGGGAGGCGTGGCCCAACTCGTGAAGGGGTGCGGCTCGGCCCGCGGTGGGAAAGCGGCTTGGCCCGCTGGTGGCAACTCGCTGGGCAGCGCGGTCCGACTGAGCTGGCGCTGAAGGGGAGAATCCCCCCTTCCATTAGAAATACCAAAGGGCAACGCCATTAGGTGCTTCCAAGTCACCCGTGGGACCCGAGCAGGTCCCGCCGATCCGTTGCGGCTGATCGGTGTGCCGACCGAGTCTCTAGTGGTACGTGATGGTGCGCTGCTCCACCACCCGCGGTCGGCCGGTGTGCCGGCCTCCTTCCTCCAGTCCGCCACGGCTAACAAACCGCGACTTGAGTCCTCCTGCGGCGCACGACGGCGTGCCACACTTCCTCCGCGGCCAGCTGGTGCCGACCCCTCTGACGACCACCGTGACTTCCTGCCGCGGTCTCCTCTTGCTGCGAGTGTCAGTGCACCGCCTCCTTCGTAGCTGGTCGGTGCCACCGCACCAACAGTCTTCCATAGAGGTGTATGGGTAGCAAATTTGCGGAGGGTTCAGGCCGGGTTCGTTAGGCCTGCGCCCTCCGCCTTAGCTCGAAAACAAGAGGGGAAAAAATAAAGGGTTCTAGAAAATTAACTTGAATTTAAAACAAGAATCAACCCCTACCTCATGAATGATGGAGAAACGCCCGCAGTTGAGGAAGTGGGTCAGTGTTCATTGTTCCCACAATAGCCTCCAATGACATTGCTTGATCATCGATCCTCGTTCGGGGTTTCGGTGTCGATCTCCACCACTCGCCAGAACCGGTTCCATCTTCCAAGGGCTCGATGTCGCAGCACTCCTTCAGCACATCTTTTCTTGGTGAAGCTATGCCGACACCTCTTCCCAAGCTCCATATAAATAGGAGAGGGGGGGGGGTGTCTAATGGTGTCGGGAATTAATGGGAGTTCATTTATTAGGAAGCTTCCCAAATTCTCCAATGAAGCAGTTACTAGGATTGATGGGTCAAGCCATTTAATGTCTTGACACATCGCTGGTCCCACCACCATTTGTCCATTGGAGGATAATATAGAAACAAAAATAAAATAATAAAATTATTTTATTTTATTTCCTAAAAAAGTCCCAAAACCTAACTTTTCCTCCAAACCTATTACGGTCGAAGTGAAGCCTCCCTTAAGATAATCTCGGCGCTACGAATTCAATGGTGCCCTTAGATTTTTAATCCGAGCATCGGTTGAAAAGTTAGAAAAATGCCGCTCACGCGTTTACTGAACATACCCAAAAAAAATTTGGAAAAATTATTAACAGTCACCCTTGACCGGTGCTGGTCGAGGTTAGGGTCTTCTTAAGTGAAACATACCCCAAAAACCCCAACAGTACTCCCAGATTTTTAATCTGAGTTACCGTTTAGAAGTTATGAATTTTACAATAAAATAATTGTCACTTAATTATTTTATTTGCGGCCAAAAACAAACTTTTACTGGTGGCCCGTGCCAGCCAATGTTAGTATCTACCTAAATAGAAAATACCTTCATGAGTTCAATGGTGGTCTCAGATTTTTAATCTGAGTTACCGTTCATGAGTTCTAAGCATTTGAAAAATAAAATAACTTTATTTAATTATTTTATTTATGGTTATTCCATTTTCGGGTTTTCTCACAGGAGGCCTGTGCCGACTAAACTTAAGTCACACCTAGGGTAAACCCGCTATCCTGAACGCAATGGTGCCCTCAGATTTCTGATCTGGGAAACCGTTTAAGAGTTATTCCACTTTTTCTTGAAAATTGCTTATGCGCGCTAATTAAAGCTTAAGAAATCTTTGACGGATCATTTCGGGAACTCCGGGCCTCGGAATCGCGCGCCGTCAGATTTTGTGGTCTCAAAATAAATCCATATAATTAAAAAATATTATACAGAATTTCTGGGACATTACAAGACACATGAAGAAGAATTGCCGAAAGTTATTACAAGAAAAGGGTTAAAGTAGCAACCAACAAAGAAGAAATGAAGACACACATGTGAGTGTCACCAGAGAAGTTATTATTTTATCCAAAGAAGAAGAAGAGACATGCTTTCATACATCAGGCCAAGACATAGAATGAGTGGTTGATACTGCAGAATCGTACCATGTCACGCCGCATCGTGAGTATTTCTTGACTTATCAAGCTGGTGAATTTGGTGCAGTCAAGATGGGGAATACTATTTTGGCAGAGATTGTTGGCATGGGTGATATCCAAGTCAAGAAGAATGTTGGATACAAAATCACCCTAAAGGATGTTCGGAATGTTCCAAGTCTTCGACTCAACCTGTTATCAGGTATAGTATTTGATCAACAAGGCTATGACGACATCTTCAGCAATGGAGCATGGAACATGAAAACATGATCCATCATCATCACCCAAGGACACATATATGGTACGTTGTAAAAAAAACATGTGAAAATATTTGCAGACAGCCTCAACATGGTGTAAAGAGATACGTCATCTAATATGCGACATATGAGACTTGACCACATGAGTGAAAAAGGGTTATCTACCATAATGAAGAAGAAGTACATCGGTATTGACAAGGATGCATCACTTGATCCTTCTAAATACTGCTTGTATGGGAAGCATCATAGAGTCTCATTCAATACTGCTTCATCACGGAGATCAGAGTGTCTGGATCTGGTGCACTCTAATGTATGCGGAACCATGGAGGTGGATTCACTCAGAGGTAACAAATATTTTCTATCCTTTATTGATGATGCATCTTGAAGGGTGTGGGTGTTCTTCTTGTAGACGAAGGACCAAGTACTGGACTACTTCAAGATGTTCCATGCCATGGTGGAGCGTGAAACTGGAAGGAAGCTGAAGTGTCTTCATTTAGACAACAGAGGAGAGTACACATCTAGGGAATTTGATTCCTATTGAAGGAGTTGTAGGTTCTGGGCGCAATGGAAGCGCGTTGGTGGGTTTTCCCAACTTTGATTTTAGCGTTAACAATGATCAATCTGAGATCCGTCACGATAATAAAATGCCAGATCTTTGGAATAGAATGAAGAACCGAAAAGGAAAGAGGGAGTCCTATAACCATAAAGACATGATCATCATATGTTGGTTATAATTAATTTAATTAATTGACAAGAATTACCTTGATGGAAATTCTTTCTTCGTTGATGTCTCTGGTCACAATCTGATGTGATTCGTCATTGTGTCGCAGAAGCCAAGTGTAGACATCCTCTAACAGTGATCCACATGTGCACCACGTATCTCTGGACATCGCCAAAAGAATCTCTAGGTGCTAGCGTGGAGAAGCCTTTGCTTGCGTTGTCCGCCTTAGATCGCCTTGATCCGATGGAGGAGTATCTCTCTCGATCTTGAGAGCTTTCTTGGAGGAAGGAGTTCTTTCGGCCTTGAGAGAATTCTCCATAATTGTTGTGCACAAAGATTCTCTATGGAAAAGTGTTGGGGTTGTGAGGATATTTATAATCGGGTTTGAGATATAGAGTTATGACAATAAATAAACGCATTACACATTTTATTTATTTAATTAACTCTTATTTAAAACCCCTATGTTGAATAATTAATTCCTTAACATGCGCCCATGCTGATTATAATAAATATCATTTAATAAAACAATATTATTTCTTTAAAATCCCAACTAGAAAAACTACACGGCATGTAATCATTAATACATGACGTGTACTCATTTTCCATGAAAACTACATGACATGTACATTCAATCTACATGACGTGTTTATCTTGTTTTCATTTTTCTTTATTTCATCCACCACATTTATTAGACCTTGAGTAATGTCTATTTATTTCTTAAATAAATGTAAATGAAATACTTGCTAATAAATATATATTATTTTGCCCACAATATATTCTCTCGAATAACTAGTGTTGAAATAAATGCGATCAAGCATCCTTAAATAATTATTAAACCACAGTTAGGAATAATATTTATTTAACTTGTTAAATTAATATTTAACTGAGATATATGGACACACTTAGTGTGTGACCCTCTAGGCCTCTTTCTCAATGGCATTAGGCGGAGCCTGCCTAAAGTCTAATGTTAGCGTTTAGAAACACACCAAGACACCCATAGAGAAAGAAGTTAACGCCGCAATGACATGTCACCTCATATGAATGCTTACTGTGTAATATAATCCCTTTGTCACAATATCTCGAATCAAGTGGGTTGGATGCTAGTGCCATCAACCCATGTTCTCGATTATTCTTTCTTTGACTTTCTAAAATTGAACTCACCCATTCCTTACCATGGCCATGGATTTATTTAGGCTATATCAATTCCATCAAAGGTCCTGAGATATCTACTTCCATTACAGAATAGAAGGGACAAATCCTTTCTCGCATTATCTATTAATGCAGTATTACTCGTGACACACCCAACATATCCTACCTCACTACGAACAGTGTGTCGTCACAGTTTTTGTCAATACATCTACGTACATGAGTTGTAATACCAATTAATAATAATCTTAAAGTCCAAGGACCAATACAAACGTCCGCATATAGGAACATCCAATGACACTCTGAAATGTGGATTTCCTACTGGCGGGTTTCATTCTCATAATATCCTCCTGGATATTACCAAGGGTTCACACCATGAGAAGGTTCCTCAAAGTTTTATGAGTCCTCACCCCTAATGGCCTGTATTATTTGTGTCCCTAAAAAAACATCATCCGGCCATAGAACATATATTCAAGAATAGTGTTATGGAACTTCTGGGTTATCATCATAGCAGGGATCTGTTATGACCCTTTAATACAACAGTTATCCTTAGGACATTATCACATGAATTGTCACACAGAATAACAATCAAGATGTAATAAGATATTTATTTAATGAATAAAGTACAAAGTAGTTGGTTCTAGGCCACCAACTCCAACATACTCCCACTTGGACTAGAGCCAACTGCTAACAACTTTTAACCCGCTAGATCTCACATGATATTCATGCTTCTGCTGAGATAGGCCTTTAGTCATGGGGTCCACCACGTTCTCTTCCGTGGATCTCCAACTTCACCCCTTTGATAGAAATCCCTCAAGAGGTGATACTTCTGGAGTATGTGCTTTTTCCGTTTATGTGACCTTGGTTCTTTTGCAAGAGCCATCGCTGCAGTATTATCACAATACAACGTGATAGGATCTTTACTGCTAGGCACCACATCAAGCCCCTGGAAAAAGTTCCAAATCCAGATGACTTCCTTGGCAGCATCAGAAGCCGCTATATATTTGGAATCCCCTATAGAATCAGTGAAAACTGGATGCTTTGAACTCTTCCAGCTCATAGCTCCTCCATTGAGACAAAAAACATATCCAGATTGCGACTTCAGATTGTACTGATCTGTCTGAAATCCAGCATCAACATACCCTCTGATGACAAGTTCTTCGTCTCCTCCATACATCAGGAACATATCCTTAGTTCTTCTTAGATACTTAATTATAATCTTAACAATAATACAATGCTGTTCTCTTGGATCTACTTGATATCTGCCTACCATGCTCAGTGCATAGGCAACATCAAGCCTGGTACATAACATGACATACATGATGGATCTTATAGCCAAAGTGTATGAGATCTTACTCATTCTATCTTTCTCTTGTTGTGTCTGAGGACACATTTTCTTAGAAAGATGTAGGCCATGTGACATTGGAACCAATCCCCTCTTGGATTGTTCCATACTAAATCTCTTTAGTATTTGGTCGATGTATGTACCCTGACTTAGTCCAAGCAGCCTCTTAGTTCTATCACGAATGATCATGATCCCTAAAATGTAGGCTGCTTCACCCAAGTCCTTCATGAAGAAACACTTGTTCAACTAGTCCTTAACTGATTGTAAGAGTGGTACATTGTTTCTAATAAGCAATATGTCGTCAACATATACTAATAGGATAATGATTGCATTCCCATTAAACCGCTTATAAACACATGGCTCACATTCATTATTAATGAAACCAAATTCCTTTATAGCTTCATCAAATTGAATGTTCCATGACCTGGATGCTTGCTTTAATTCGTAAATGGATTTCTACAACTTGAAAACCTGTTTGGATTCAGCTGGTGTCACAAACCCTTCTGGTTGTGTCATATAGACATCTTCCTGAAGGTTCTCATTAAGGAATGCTGTTTTGACATCCATTTTCCAAATCTCATAGTCATGGTAAGCTGCTATGGAAAGTATGATTCTTATGGATTTAAAAATGGCAACTGGCGAGAAGGTTTCATCATAGTCAATTCCTTGATGTTGTCTGAATCCTTTAGCCACTAGCCTTGCTTTATAGGTACTAAATTGACCTTCCATGTCCAGTTTTCTCTTAACTACCCATTTGCATCTAACATGATTTACATCAACTGGCTCATCGACCAGAACCCAAACTTGGTTCTGATACATGGAATCCATCTCATAATTCATAGTTTCTAGCCATCTTGTAGCTTCTGATATTTCTACTACTTTCTTGTAGGAGAGAGGTTCATCATTGTCCAACAATAATGATTCACCATCCTCGGTGACTAGGAAACCAAATCTCTATGGTTCCCTTACCTCTCTTGAGCTCCTATGTAGTACTTGTGTTTCTGGAACCTCTTCCATAGGGACCTGTGGAATTTGTTCCTGTACCAACTCCTCTGTATCTTGAGCATCAACTTCGTCGAATTCAATCTTACTCCCACTATCCCTTTTAAGGATGTACTCCCTCTCAAGAAAGACGTCTTGTCTGGAGACATTCACTTTCTTATCTTGGGGGTTATATAGGTAATATCCTTTTGTTTCCTTGGGATATCCTATAAAGATACACCTTGTAACACCCCGAGATTTCATGAGATATATTCTTTTTAATTTCTTTCATATCTTCTATTATACACTTCACCAAGATTATCTTGCACTATAAACAACACCGTATTAGCTTGCAGTATACGCAATACTATTCTTGGATCGTGTTACACACAATTTCAAGTTCATTTGATAGTAGTTATTCTACGCAACATTGAGTGTGTATATATATATATATATTCAATGTATAAATGAAATATGGTTGGATTCTCTTTTACGCAACGAAAAAGGAGTCTTTCACTACATGAATCTCTGACTTGGATTGCATTACACGCCATCACAACCTTCCTCGATAGCGTGTGTTGTACGCAATACCGGGTTTCACTAAAAAATGATATATAATCATAATATTATTATGGACTAGCCGTTATGAATAATATTAACTAAATTTTGAATTTTATAACACTATTATTCATCTTACACATTTTCTAGAACATGGTATGAGAACAAGATAATTTTTTCAGGTAAAATAAGTATTTTTGTCGCTTTTTGATGGCGCACCCACTTTAAATCTAGTTTTTGACATTTTTATAAGTTCAATTTGACAAAATAAAATTCTTATTTGGAATCAGGATATAAAAATTTACTTTGGATAAATTTTTCATATTATTCTGATAACTTTCATATTTTAATGAATAGTAACAACACGCTATATTTTAATTAAAAACAAATTTTTTCATCGCAATAATTTATATGGTTAAATTATAATATTGAATGGTTTTAAAGTATAAATAGAATATATCTTTACCATTTAATATAATGAATGTCATTACCATTAATTTTACATTGAATTTATAGGTAAAAACATTTCAATCTTTGACAATGTTTTAACTTTTAAAACCCGTTTTCTTAACAACAGGATTAATTTTAAATTACTTACTGCAACCTCTGTGTTTTGAATTTTGAAAAATGGATTCCATATTTGAATTCAGTGGGCCCAAATTATGTTAATAGGTTACTTTTTTTTGATATTATGAATAGTAATTACGGTAATTTTTATTTACTACAATTAAAGGTAAATCTGGTAATTAAGGGTAAAAATAAAATTATAAAATTACCCTAATACATGAAAAAATCCTATTGGATGAATAAAAGTCGACCCATATCACCTAAGGGTCGGACTAGATTCATTTCATGGACTTTTGACCATGAAATAATATAATTATTATTAAAACCAAAGAAAGAGACAACATGTCACTCTCTTAAATATTATAAGTATAATGATTTTAATTTAGTGATAATTTTCATGAAAATTAGAAAATGAATAGTATCCAGAAAGCTAATAAAATTATCTACACCATGTTAATTTATTTATAATTTTTAGGGATTAAATAAATATTATTAAGGGTGACACAATAGTGATGTTGAAATTATTTTATTGATTGAAATTTCAAATAAACGGTTTTAAAAATATTAAAATAAATATTATATGATCTAATTAATGTGCTCCACGAATTTTCTAGATGGATATTACTTTTTATTAATATATTAAATAGGTTTTTTTGAAAATAAATTCTCTGTGTATTTTATTTAAATTCAAATAAATTAATTGTGTCAAAATTGACACTATTGATATTTTATATTATTAAATTGTTTAAAAATATCAAAAATATTTTAAAAATTACAAATTAAAATTTATATGACCAAAAATTTCATAAAGTATCAAATTATGTATAATTAACAACACATAAGTAAGTATTTGTAATCATATAAAATTTATAACATTATTACCATAAATAAAATTAAATAGATTAAATAAGGATAAATCAAAATGATAAGGTTTAAAATAAAATCAAAACATGTCTAAATTTAATTGGTTGATGAGATTAAAACCCTATCTTATCTAATATTCTAATTTTAGTCACTTTGGAAGTTTTTAGGTGGGGTTTGAATTTATATTAAATTAATATTTTTTGAGGTTTCCAAAGGTGCCCCTCTCCTCCCTTATAAAAAGGGCACCCCTTACCTCTTATCTTTACACCCTTTTGAGCCTTTAATCTCAGCCAACCCCTACCAATTTCCCTTCTCAACTTCCCTAGAAACATTATAGAGGTTCTGGTCTCCTCAAAAGACCAACTCTAGTGCCTTAAGGGGAAGCTTAAAAGAGGTGCGTCGAAGAAGAGGTAATCTCTTCTACCGATTCTTTCAAGTTTATTTCTTCTTCATCTTATTACTATTTAGTTGTTTCATTATAAAGTAATAACATAAGTATCAATAATATACTGATATTTTATTATAAATAAGAAACATCCCCATTTTACCTTCTATCCATCCTACGGAAAATGAAATCACCGCGCGTGCGTACGTACAGAATACCGTCTCCACGCCGTGGTGTAATCTGTTTTTCCACCACCACCTTAATTGGATGGGTATAATGGTGTAAAGAAAAACTATATATGGTTATTATAACATCATACTGATTCTGAGACATTGTATGATCCACTCCAATTCAATTCAATAATTATGAGAAGGATATCATCGCTCGTGCGTACGTACGGATTACCGTCTCCATGACGCGATGTGATTCATTCTCTATGTTAACCACTCAAGAATGATTATGAAGTATGTATAATGAATAATAATGAAATATATTACATGGTAAAGCTACTGTATATATATATATGTCATCTACTTACTTCCATTCAGGTCAATAAGGAAAGGAAAACAGCGTTCATGCGTACGTACGGCCTACCGTCTCCATGAACGGTGTATTTAATTTCATTTATCTATATATTATATATATATAATGAATATATATGATATATAAATAATTATTTACATTCTGGAAGTAATTAAATCATGATATAAGTAATAATAATATCAATAACAACAAGTCCAAACACGTATGATAAATGAAATGATTTTACCCAAAACGTTGCTTTAACATGGAATTTATAAAAGAACGGGTAATATAGGTCATAAGTGAACCATATATGATATCATAACAAAGAATATGATTCTATAATAAGTCAATGAAATTATTTAAATCATTATACAGGAGTTTTGGATACGTACGAAGCATATCAGACCTAAGGTAAGAGATAATTTTGCAATCTCATTTTTATCCGAGATCGCTTATACGTAAGTATTTACTGGGATTATATTTTTCATCCATAACCATAAAATGTTTTTCATAAAGTGTTTAATATTCTTACATGTATTTTTAATGGCATGTTTACCCCTCTTTGACTTTTACTTTGTGTTATGGAAGGAATCTTTCTTTTGTTTACCATACGTGGTACTTTTTGACTTTTCTGGAAAAAGTACGAGGAAAATGTTTTTTTAACTTATATGGAATGAATGAATTTTTATGATTTCATAGAACATTATTTCAATTAATATTCCTTTAAAAGTTTTAAAATTTATTTTTAATCAACTTCTTTTAATTTAAAATTGTATGACATGTTAAGAAAGGAAAACTTTTTTGAAGTAGAAATGATATTTTCCTCAAGAATGGAGTTCAAGTGTTTTATCAAAATTATTTTCCATATAAGATAATATAGGGTTCTGTTTATATCCCTATTTTTACATTTAATTGATTATGTTATGATGGAATTATTTTTATGATGTCCTTTTATGGAATATGTTATGATGACATGATGTTTAAGAATCCCATTTTTATTACATGGGTTATGTTATGATGTATGATTTATGATTTTGTGGCACACATAAGAATGGTTTCATTATGAGATGGGTGGGACCTATATCTCCCTCCAATGCATTGGGTAAAGATTTATATCTCATGAGATAGACATGGCTGAAACAGAAAGTAAATCCGGTTCAGTAATACAGGGTTGGAACGACAAGTAAACCCAGTTCAGTAAGGGACTTTGTCCACTAAGATGGTCTTGACAGCAATGCCTTGGCTACTATGGAAATCATATCATGTACTTAATGTTTTTCCACAATTACATGTTTTATTCCCATGCTATTTTATCATGATTGATGTTCCATTATGATCTATGCCTTACGTACTACCGTGTTTTATGTCATTTCTCAAGATCTTGATGTTTAAACATTATGTTCATGTTTTTAAGTTCAAATATATATGGTTTGTTTTATTTTCTCCATGATTACCCTTACTGAGCATTTGAGCTCACCCTTTTTATGTTTTCTTTTCCCCCAGGATTAAAAGAAAGGTTTTAGGTAAGGAAACAAAAAGGGGAAGATCATTATGGGAAATGTTGAAGATCATTCAACATGATTAGAAGTTTATATTCCAAGTTTCCAAAGACACTAAAATATTACGGTCCTTTGGTGTCTATACTTGTTATGTATTAGATATTACGCAAGAGTAATGTAATGTCTATGTACGTCAAGCTTTGGGTCTCTACAGTTGGTATTAGAGGAAAGGTTTAGTCAACCTTTAGAAACTAGGATGCGAGAACTTTAGTGAGAACCCTAGAGATATTTATAAGGTATGTCTAGGGATTTCCCTAAGGTTATGTATAATAATTTTTTATAATTCTATAATTACGGTAAAGATCTTAGAATTAACCCTAAGATGTTATATATTGAAGGTACTCCCCCTTTATTATGTTGTTTTCCCTAGCATGATTTTTTCCTCTCACACTATTCTATTTGGGTTTTAGACGATGGCTGGAACCCAAAGGAACCGTGTTGATCAATGTAATGGACAATGCAATGATTGTCCTCCTGAACAAACCAATGTTATGGGAGATGGAGTGAAAAATATTATTGCTATACTTACACAAGCTATGAATCATTCTGTACTTCCGAATGAGCAGAGAAGGGAACAATATTCTATTGAGTCCTTCATGAGGCAATGTCCACCTTCTTTTAATGGGTCTTCTAATCCACTTGTTGCTGAATAATGGATCAGTACCATTGAAAAGATATTTTCCATACTTCGCAGTTCGGAACATGAAAAAGTCATTCTAGCTATTTACTTTCTAGAAGGTGAAGCAGATCAATGGTGGACTCTAATTAAGAATACGAGGCCCTGAGATGAAATTGAATCCATGGAATGAGATGAGTTCAAGAACTTATTTTTCAATAAGTACTTCCCTCATATTCTTCGAACAAAGATGGAAAAGGATTTCCTTGAGCTTAATCAAAAGGATGATGAATCTGTTGGTATATACGAAGCGAATTTTACAAGGCTTACAAGGTATGCATCTGGCTTTATCATCCAACCTGAAAGTAAAGTTAATCGATTCTTCAGTGGCTTAAAACCAAGTCTTCGAAGGGCATTATCTATAAGAGACTTCAGTAGCTATGAAGAAATTGTGCGTTGTGCTATCAAGGTAGAAATGAAAGTTGGTATTACATATTCATCTCATGTTTTTGACAAGAAATGAAAGATGAAGTTCAAGGATAAATCTCAGAATAATGGTGAAAAGAAGATGAATGTTTCTTTATTCTCAAATTGTGGAAAGAATCATGGAGGAGATTGTCTTAAAGGGACTAGAAAATGTTTTAAGTGTGGAAAAGAAGGTCATCAATTAGCTGAGTGTCGAAGTAATGGAAAAAGGGTTGCTAATGATGTGAATAAAGAAAAGACTGTAGAGAACGCACCACTAACACTTTAATGCTTCAAGTGAAAGGAAACAGGGCATTATGCTAACCAATGCCCTAATCCAAGGGTTAATGATGATCGATGTGAGCAACCACTTAAGGCAAAGGACAAAGGGAAGTCACATGCGATCACTATTGGCGATGTTGAGTATGACAACGATGTAGTGGAATGATTATGTGTTTATGTAATGAGATTCCAAAAATAATGTTGTGGAATATAATTTATAGTATTGTGGAATATTGGAATATCTATGTATTGGTTTATTATGGTTTTCAATAATTATATGGTACTGGTAACCATGAAAATTAATTCAAATATTTTGTAAAGCAGATGATATGATAAGGATAAAATGAAATGTTTAATAGTATTCATGAGCTCATGAATGATATAAGGACAAATTGATATCATGGTTTGAGTATATAGAAATTTTGGGATTTTGGTATGTAGAAAGAGTTAACTTTTGACAACATTCATGTTTTCACTAAGGTTTAATGGGTATTCATTTTTCAAGAGAATACATGATTAAGGTATTCACATGTTTGGAATGTGACCAAAAAGATATATCTTGTGATATATGAGGGATAAATGATGGTATTCACATGCTTGTTATATGACTTTTTTAGTAATCATTCTCTTTATACTATGAGTTTGGAAAAAAGTATTTTGGATAAGCCTAAAGATTAGAATAGATTATGTTGAACATAAGTTAGTATTATTTAAGGCTAGAATTTATTTCTATATTATTGATGCAATGTTATAATAGTGTAGTTTAAGAAAAGGGACAAGCTTCAGAATGGGCGACAACCCGTCACGTCGGACAAGGTTGCGGGAATCGAACCCACAACCGAAGTGCAACAGGCCTTTATCGCTTACCACTAGCCTACAGGAAGTCCCTGGTTAGTAGAAACTAGTTTTATTTTATTAATTGGTATGATAGATGAAGTATAAGTTCATATTGGAATCATATATGATTAACCTCAACATAGATGGACTTATGTATATTTGATAACTTTTGCTAACCTTTTGTTTGAAACAGATGGAATGACCCATCGTTCTATCACATGATCTGCTAACACTTCACGAATAACAAATTGAACTTCATTTCTTTAAGAGATGAAGTGGAAATTGTTCAAGGCATGAACAATAGTGATATTGTACCAAAATCATGTAAGTATTTCTTTTAATTCATCAACTTTAGGGAAATGATCTTGAAAACCAAAAATGTTGTCCTAGTGCTCTTATATCTGATGAATCAGATGGTACCTTAGATCATCACAAATTTATGGCTTTGTGATTGTTGGATTTTTCATATCCATGTTCTCTACCACTCTCCATCAGAATTTGATGATTAGATTTCTCTTCTATATCCATATTTTCACCTATGTTCTCCTATGTGGAAACCCAGTGATTAGTTAATTTGGGTAACCGTTACATTTCATACTTTAGTTTTAAAGATAAATTTTGGTATTTCTTTTTACGATGTGAGTTTCTATGAAAGAAACTTTCAAGTAGTAAACCATTTATAACCCCGATGAATTTCGAGGGCGAAATTCATTTTAAGGGGGGTAGAATGTAACACCCCAAGATTTTATGAGATATATTCTTTTTAATTTCTTTCATATCTTCTATTATACACTACACCAAGTTTATCTTGCACTATACACAACACCGTATTAGCTTGCAGTATATGCAATACAATTCTTGGATGGTGTTACACACAATTTCAAGTTCGTTTGATAGTAGTTATTCTACGCAACATTGAGTGTGTTTGTGTATATATATATATATTCAATGTATAAATGAAATATGGTTGGATCCTATTTTACGCAACAAAAAAGGAGTCTTTCACTACACGCATCTCTGACTTGTCTTGCATTACACGCCATCGCAACCTTCCTCGATAGCGTGTGTTGTATGCAATACCGGGTTTCACTAAACAATGATATATAGTTATAATATTATTATGGACTAGCCGTTATGAATAGTATTAAATACATTTTGAATTTTATAACATTATTATTCATCTTACACATTTTCTAGAACATGGTATGAGAACAAGATAAATTTTTTAGGTAAAATAAGTATTTTTCAAAAAATGTAGTTTTGCCGCCTTTTGATGGCGCACCCACTTTAAATATTATTTTTGACATGTTTATAAGTTCAATTTGAAAAAATAAAATTCTTCTTTGGAATCAGGATATAAAAATTTACTTTAGATAATTTTTTCATATTATTCTGATAACTTTCATATTTTAATGAATAGTAAAAACATGCTATATTTTAATTAAAAACAACTTTTTTCATCGCAATAATTTATATGGTTAAATTATAATATTGAATGGTTTTAAAGTATAAATATAATATATTTTCACCATTTAATAAAATGTATGTCATTACCATTAATTTTACATTGAATTCATAGGTAAAAACATTTCAATCTTTGGCAATGTTTTAACTTTTAAAACCCGTTTTCTTAACAATGGGATTAATTTTAAATTAATTACTGCAACTTCTGTGTTTTGAATTTTGAAAAATGGATTCCATATTTGAATTCAGTGGGTCCAAATAATGTTAATATGTTACTTTTTTTTGATATTATGAATAGTAATTACGGTAATTTTTATTTACTACAGTTAAAGGTAAATCTGGTAATTAAGGGTAAACATAAAATTATAAAATTACCCTAACAAATGCCAAAATCCTATTGGATGAATAAAAGTATACCCATATCACCTAAGGGTAGGACTAGATTCATTTCATGGACTTTTGACAATGAAATAATATAATAATTATTAAAACCAAAGAAAGTGACAACATGTCACTCTCTTAAATCTTATAAGTATAATAATTTTAATTTAGTGATAATCTTCATGAAAATTCTAACATGAATAGTATCCAGAAATATAATAAAATTATCTACACCATGTTAATTTATTTAGAATTTTTAGGGATTAAATAAATATTATTAAGGGTGACACAATAGTGATGTTGAAATTATTTTATTGATTGAAATATCAAATAAACGGTTTTAAAAATATTAAAATAAATATTATCTGAACTAATTAATGTGCTAAATTAATTTTATAGATGGATATGACTTGTTATTAATATATTATATAGGTTTTTTTGAAAATATATTCTCTGTCTATTTTATTTAAATTCAAATAAATTAATTGTGTCAAAATTGACACTATTGATATTTTATATTATTAAATTGTTTAAAAATATAATTTTTTTTTAAAAATTACAAATTAAAATTTATATGACCTAAAATGTCATAAATTATCAAATTATGTACAATTAACAACACATAAGTAAGTATTTATAATCATATAAAATTTATAACATTATTACCATAAATAAAATTAAATAGATTAAATAAGGATAAATCAAAATGATAAGGTTTAAAATAAAATCAAAACATGTCTAAATTTAATTGGTTGATGATATTAAAACATTATATTATCTAATATACGAATTTGAGTCACTTTGGAAGTTTTTAGGTGGGTTTTGAATTTATATTAAATTAATATTTTTGAGGTTTCCAAAGGTGCCCCCCTCCTCCCTTATAAAAAGGGCACCCCTTCCCTCTTCTCTTCACACCCTTTTGAGCCTTGAATCTCAGCCAAACCCTGAAAATTTCCCTTCTCAACTTCCCTATAAACATTATAAAGGTTCTGGTCTCCTCAAAAAGACCAACTCTAGTGCCTTAAGGGGAAGCTTAAAAGAGGTGCGTCGAAGAAGAGGTAATCTCTTCTACCGATTCTTTCAAGTTTCTTTCTTCTTCATCTTATTCTTCTTTATTTGTTTCATTATAAAGTAATAACATCAGTATCAATAATATACTAATATGTTATTATAAATATGAAACAACCCCATTTCACCTTCTATCCATCCAACGGAAAATGAAATCACCGCGTGTGCGTACGTACGGAATACCGTCTCCACGCCGTGGTGTAATCTGTTTTTCCACCACCACCTTACTTGGATGGGTATAATGGTGTAAAGAAAAACTACATATGGTTATTATAAAATCATACTAATTCTGAGATATTGTATCATCCACTCCAATTCAATTCAATAATATGAGAACGATATCATCGCTCGTGCGTACATACGGATTACCGTCTCCACGATGCGATGAGATTCATTATCTATGTTAACCACCCAAGAATGATTATAAAGTATGTATAATGAATAATAATGATATATATGACATGGTAAAGATACTAGATATATATATATATATATATATATATGTCATCTACTTACTTCCATTCAAGTCAATAAGGAAAGGAAAACAACGTTCATGCGTACGTACGGCCTACCGTCTCCATGAACGGTGTATTTCATTTCATTTATATATATATATTATATATATATATATATACTGAATATATATGATATATAAATAATTATTTACATTCTATAAGTAAGTAAATCATGATATAAGTAATAATAATATCAAGAACAATAAGTCCAAACACGTATGATAAATGAAATGATTTTACCCAAAACGTTGCTTTAACATGAAATTTATAAAAGAACGGGTAATATAGGTCATAAGTGAACCATATATGATATCATAACAAATAATATGATTCTTTAATAAGTCAATTACATTATTTAAATCATTATACAGGAGGTTCAGATACGTACGAAGCATATCAGACCTAAGGTAAGGGATAATTTTGCAATCTCATTTTTATCCGAGATCGCTTATACGTAAGTATTTACTGGGCTTATATTTTTCATACATGACCATAAAATGTTTTTAATAGTGTTTGATATTCTTCCATGTATGTTTAATGACATGTTTACCCCTCTTTTACTTTTACTTTGTGTTATGGAAGGAATGTTTCTTTTGTTTACCATACGTGGTACTTTTTGACTTTTCCATCAAAAGTACGAGGAGAATGTTTTTTTTAACTTATATGGAATGAATGGATTTTTATGATTTCATATAAAATTATTTCAATGAATCTTACTTTACCAGTTTTCAAGTTTATTTTTAATCAACTTCTTTTAGTTTACAATTGTATGACATGTTAAGAAAGAAAAAATGTTTTTAAAGTAGAAATGATATTTTCCTCAAGAATGGAGTTCAAGTGTTTTATCAAAATTATTTTCCATCTAATATAATATAGGGTTCTGTTTATATCACTGTTTTTACATTGAATTGATTATGTTATGATGGAATTATTTTTATGATGTCCTTTTATGGATTATGTTATGATGACATGATGTTTAAGAATCCCATTTTTATTACATGGATTATGTTATGATGTTTGATTTATGATTTTGTGGCACACATAAGAATGGTTTCATTATGAGATGGGTGGGACATATATCTCACTCCAATGCATTGGGTAAAGATTTATATCTCATGAGATAGACATGGCTGAAATGAAAAGTAAATCCGGTTTAGTAATATAGGGTTGGAATGACAAGTAAACCTGGTTCAGTAAGGGAATTTGTCCACTAATATGGTCTTGGAAGCAATGCCTTGGCTACTATAGAAATCATATCATGTGCTTAATGTTTTTACACAATTACATGTTTTATTCCCATTCTATTTTATCATGATTGATGTTCCATTATGATCTATTCCTTATGTACTGCCATGTTTTTTGTAATTTCTCAAGATCATGATGTTTAAACATTATGTTCATATTTTAAATTCAAATATATATGGTTTGTTTTATTTTCTCCATGCTTACCCTTACTAAGCATTTGAGCTCACCCTTTTTATGTTTTTCCCCCAGAATTAAAAGAAAGGTTTTAGGTAAGGAAACAAAAAGGGGAAGATCGTTATGGGAGATGTTGAAGATCATTCAACATGATTAGAAGTTTATATTCTAAGTTTCCGAAGACACTAAACTATTACGATCCTTTGGTGTCTATTTTTTTTATGTATTAGATATTCCTCAAGAGTAATGTAATGTCTATGTAGGTCAAGCTTTGGGTCTCTACACACCTCGTGCCCTGGGGTGCTATTTTGTTGCCACAAAAGGCCTTAACAAATGCCTCGCATCCACATACACGTGTATGCGAAAAAATGGGTTTCTTTCCATTCCATAACTCGGAGGTAATTCCATTTTCTGCCTTAGTTGGTACTCGGTTTAATGTGTATGCTGTAGTTTGTAATGCATATTCTCAGAAGGATAATGGTAGATCTGCATGACTCATCATCAACCTCACCATGTCCAACAAGGTGCGGTTCCTCCTTTCACTAACGCCATTCCACTGTGGTGTATAAGGAGAAGTGAACTGAGATAGAATTCCAGACTCCCATAGAAGATCGATGAACTCTTGGTTCAAATATTCTCCACCTCGATCCGATCAAAGTTTTTTTATCTTTTTACCAATCTGATTCTATACTTAATTCTTGAATTCCTTAAATTTCTCTAAGGCTTTTGACTTATACCTCATTAAGTAGGAATAACCATATCTACTAAAATCATTAGTAAAAGTAATGAAGTAAGAATATCCACCTCTAGCTTCTACTGGAAATGGTCCACACACATCTATGTGCACCAATCCTGGAAGCTCTGTGGCCCTTTCACCTTGTCCACCGAAGGGTGGCTTGGTCATTTTTCCTTGTAAACAAGCATGACATCTATCAAGTGGTTTTAGCTCAGTAGAGTCTAAATAACCATCTTGGTAGAGCTTTGTCAAGCGCTTCTCGTTTACATGACCGAGATGGTGATGCCACAACTGGGTGATGTATGAGTCATGTGAGTTTGTTTCGTTATCGATTTACAACACTTGTTTTTCGTAATTTAATACATACAAACCATTATTTAAATGTGCCATACCATAACATAAGTTGTTCTTATAAAAGAGACAACCCTTATTTCCAAACATGAAAATAAATCCATCCATATCCAAACAAGATAAAAAAATTATGTTCTTGGTAACACTAGGCACATAATAACAGTTATATAAAACCAAAATCATCCCAGTTGGCAATGAGAGGTGGTAATCTCTAATATCCAATGTATCCAACCTTGCGCCATTGACAGCTCAAAGATCCACCTCTCCTCTGGAAATCTTTCTAAATCTACTTGGTTCCTACATTTGAATACATATGTGAGCCCCACAAGCTGTATCTAACACCCAATGTGTATAAATGGAAAGATTACACTCGATAACGAACGCAACTTCAGCATCCCCACGCTTTTGAGTGCAGTTCCTCTTCTAGTGGCCTTGCTTTCCACATGCAAAACATACTGCCTCCCATTCCTTGCCCTTCCTCTCGATCTTCCCCTTCTTGGAGGGACGACTCTCAGGGTATTCAGACCGTTTATAAGTCTTTGGCCCCTTTTCCTTGTCCTTCCTTTTCTTATTCACCATAAGGACTGCGAGTTTGGCACTCCCCATGTCCTTATCTACCTGGAAAATCAAGGTCAAAAGTTCCGATAGACTCTTCTCATTATTTCTCATGTTGTAGTTGACAATAAATCTTGAGAAGGTATTAGGTAGTGTTGATAGGATGAGATCTGTATGAAAATCATCTGGGAATTTAATCCCTAAGATGTCCAGGCATTCGATGTAGCTAATAATCTTGACTACATGAGGCTCAGCTGGCACAGACTCTCCAAGATTAGTTGTAAACAAAGCATTGGAGATCTCATATCTCTCTTGTCTCTCCTTCTCTTGGTATAGATCCTTAAGGTGAGACATCATGCTATACACGTCCATGTTTTCATGTTGCTTCAAGAGCTCATTATACATGTCCGATAGCATGAAAAATTGGAAATATGTGGCATCATCCATATGTTTCACATAGAGATATATTTCCTCATCATTGGCCTCTTTTCTAGGCACAACTAGAACATGCTCTTCCAGTATATACAATTTCCTTTCGTGGCGAAGGATGACGCGTAAAATCCTCTGCCACTCTTGGAAATTGGTTCCGGTGAGAAGGTTTTCCTTCTCGAGTATGATTCACAATGATATTTTTGAAGTAATTTTTCTTGCTATTTCTACAAATTAAGATGAGCAGAGGTTTAGTACTTTATTACAAAACTGAGACAATAAATAAATTAATACTTATTAGTCTCCCAATATTTTATCAGAATCCAATAGCCCTCACCATTGACTTCGGAATATTCCATTTCCTAAATATTATAGCGGAAAGGATCCATATTTCCCATCGCATTACCCCAACTAGGGTTGGTCAAGCAACTTGAAGGGTTTTAGGTAGGCATTCCAAATGCTAACCACATTAACTCGTAGCTCCTTGATCCGCTGAGTGGACTCCCCAATCCTGAAATACTTTTATTTTAGATTTCATCAACCTTTGCCTCTTGGTCACACCAAGTACTGCTGTGGTAGTCAACCCTTGATACGAACCAAGTTAAGTGAACCCAAAACCTTGAATTAGAATTCCCCGATAATTGAAAGCACCACAACTAGGGTTGGTCAATCACTTTGAACTATGGTTCGATTCTAACCAAGATTATGGAAGGCTATACTGACTTAATATTTCTTTGAGGGATTTTATCCTTATACGTAAATTTAAATTTTATTATTTTTGATTACATTATTTTTAATATTAAGTGGGATATACTTAAGTGATTAACCATGTATAAGATAATATTTACGCATAAGCGGGTCTTATTTTAGTTCCATATTTCATGCCTGTTTTAATTCATTAATTGTGTGATCGTGACAACACACCCACAATAAATAAACCATGAAACTGACAGAAATAAAATAAATTATATGATCATGAGCTTGTTCTATTGGTTAATTTATCTAGATGTTGATAAACTAACCCAAGACATAGGGGAGAAACACCTTGAAACTTTCAGGTTCGTGTTTACAGCTTTCTACATGTCCACCTTTGTATCTGCTTGGATTGGTTTCACCTTGGCTCCTGACTTGAGCCGCCTCCACTAGCTTGGGAGCTCTATCCATTACATATGCATTTATCTCACACGCAGGTGAGGGGTAAAAGGGGTTTTTACATAAAACAAACCTTGGGCACACTGGCCCTACATATTAATTAGGAGAAGACTCGCAGGCCAAAAAATTTAATTTAAATAAATAAATTAAAATAAACCATTCACATACAAAGTTCTTGGTCTAGCTCATGATCATCCATGTATGAAACGATATTACGCATTAATAAAACTAGCATTCAATTATTTAATTGTTCTTGTTTAAGATAAATCACGCTTGAATCAATTAATTATCTTTAATTAATCAATCATTTTATCTTAAACCATTTTTATGAATTTCCTTGAGATTCTCATCCATCATAATTTTAAACAAATAAATTCATTTAAAATTATCTTTGTACGTAACTTGTACCTTGGAGGTAACCCGGTGAATTCCCATTCATCACACAAATTCTAAATTAAACACATATATATAAAACACCTATCACGTGTTGTGTCTCAGATTTATGCCTGCACTATGGTACATGTCTCAAGGGTTTGTATAATATAATAATAAATTTTAATAAATCTGCGTAATTTGGATGAGTACATGGCATGTAGTTCCGACTACACGGCGTGTACTTTTTTTCACTATCCATCTGAAGTACACGCCCGAGACATGACATGTAGATGTACTTTGGAAATTTTCAGAGTACACAGCATGTTCAATTGGAAACACGCCATGTAGTATCCGCCTTACATTATTTCCAGCAAGGCAAGTCATGTACGAGGTACATGGTCCAACCCTAACCCTAAGGGGCTACACGCCGTGTTTAGTTGGACCACATGACGTGTAATCAGGAAACCATGTGCCACCTGTTCCTGGTCAACACACGGTGTCATAAATGACTTAGATAGGATCCAATACATGGCCGAATTTGGCAGATCAGTCAATGCATTGAACCTAGAATACACGATGTGTACTTCCAAATACACGTCGTGTATTCTGGTGTTGTACGACTAGGAGTGTTTGGAACCTTTGGATGAGTTCCTCTATTTTATTTTAATCAAAATTAAAAGAAAAATTCGTTTCAGTAAGGTGAACGAGAAATGAGAGGGGAGGAACAGATCTCAAGATTATGATTTTAAAGAACGATTAACTTGAATTGAAACAACTAAATTATTAAATGCATAAATAACCAATGAAAAACTAAATAATTAAAATCAACGATAGGACCCCTCTGATACCACTTATAGGTTCTGAGCGTAGTGGAAGTGCGTTGGTGGGTTTTCCCAACTTTCATTTTAGCGTTAACAACGATCAATTCAAGATCCGTCACGATAATAAAATTCCTGATCTTCAGAATAGAACGAAGAACAGAAAAGGAAAGAGGGAGTCCCGAAATCCTAAAGACAGGATCATTATATGTTGGTTATAATTAATTTAATTAATTGAAAAGAATTACCTTGATGGAAATTCTTTCTTCATTGATGTCTCCGGTCACAATCCGATGTGATTCGTCATTGCGTCGCAGAAGCCAAGTGTATACTTCCTCTAGTGGTGATCCACACGTGCACCACGTATCTATAGACGTCACCAAAATAATCTCTGGGTGCTAGCATGGAGAAGCCTTTGCTTGCATTGTCCGCCTTAGATTTCCTTGATTCGATGGAGGAGGATCTCTCTCGGTCTTGAGATCATTCTTGGAGGAAGGAGTTCTTTTGTCCTTGAGAGAATTATCCAAAATTCTTGTGAACAATGATTCTCTATGGAAAAGTGTTGGGGTTGTGAGGATATTTATAATCAGGTTTGAGGTTATAGATTTATGACAATAAATAAACACGTTACATGTTTTATTTATTTCATTAACTCTTATTTAAAACTACCATGTTGAATGATTAATTCCTTGACATGCGCCCATGATAATTATAATAAATATCATTTAATAAAACAATATTATTTCCTAAAAATCCCGATTGGAAAAACTACACGGTGTGTAATCATTAATACACGACATGTACTTGTTTTCCATGAAAACTACACGCTGTGTACATTCAATGTACACAACATGTTTATCATGTTTTCATTTTTCTTTATTTACTCCACCACATTTATTAGACCTTGAATAATACCTATTTATTTCTTAAATAAATGTAACTGCATTACTCGCTAATAAATATATATTATTTCGCCCACAATATATTCTCTCGAATAACTAGTATCGAAATAAATGTGATCAAGCATCCTTAAATAATTATTAAACCACAGTCGTGAATAATCTTTATTTAACTTATTAAATTAATATTTAACTAAGATACATGGAAACACTTAGTGTGTGACCCTCTAGGCCTCTTTCTCAGTGGAATTAGGCGGATCCTGCCTAAATTCCAAGGTTAACGTCTAGCAACACGCCAATTCACCCATAGAGAAAGAAGTTAATGCCACAATGACGTGTCACCTCATACGAACGCTTATCGTGTAATATAATCCCTTTATCACGATATCTCGAATCAAGCGGGTTGCATGCTAGTGCCATCAACCCATGTTCTCGATTATTCTTTCTTTGACTTTCTGGAATTAAACTTGCCCATTACTTACCATGGAAATTGATTTATTTAGGCTATATCAAAAAGGGCCTAAAATATCTACTTCTGTTATGGAACAGAAGGGACAAATCCTTTCTCGCATTATCTATTAATGAAATATTACTTGTGACACACCCAACATATCCTACCTTGTTGCGAACAGTGTGTCGTCACAGTTTTCATCAATACATCTAAGTGCACAAATTGTATTACCCATTAATAATAATATTAAAGTCCAAGGACCAATACACACATTCGCAGATAGAAACATCCAATGACACTATGAAATGCAGATTTCCTAATGGCGGGTCTCATTCTCATAATATCCTCCTAGATATTACCAAGGGTGCACACCATGAGAAGGTTCCTCAAAGTTTTATGAGTCCTCACCCCTAATGTCCTGTATTATTTATGTCCCTCAAATAACATCATCCAACTATAGAATATATATTCAAGAATAGTGTTATGGTACTTCCGGGTTCTCATCATAGCATGGATCCGCTATGACCCTTTAATGAAACAACTGTCCTTAGGACATTATCACATGCATTATCACACATAAGAACAATCAAGATGTGATAAGGTATTTATTTAATGAATAAAGTACAAAGTAGTTGGTTCTAGGCCACCAACTCCAACAGGAGTTAGGGAATCCGACAAGATAGGACAATCCCTTGCACCCCACAACACAACATAGTTGCAGAAATGAAAAACAAAACAATCATGGAGAAGGTTAGGAGCATGATGAGTTTGGATAAGATCTATAAGCCATACTGGGTAGAAGATGTTCAGGTTTCATGCTACCTCATCAACTGATCACTATCAGTTATTCTGAATTTTGAGATTCCACAGAAAAGATGGTCTGGTAAACATCCCTCTTACTCTCATTTATGAGTATTTGGATTTTTGATATTTGTACATGTATCCAAGGAGCTCAGTAATAATCTAGATGAGAGATCTACTCCATGCATCTTCATCGTCTATGAAGATGAGGAGTTCAGATACAAGCTTTGGGACCTGAAGGAGAAGAAGGTGATTAGAAGCAGAGAAGTCTTGTTCCATGAGAACCAGATGATCAAGGACATTACAAATACTAAAATGTATCGAAGGGAAAGTGTCGAGGAATCATTTCATGATCCATCACCTATACTAGCACCACCTATCATTGAAGATGAGGAGGTATAAGAAGACACATCGATAGCAGACCAGGAGGCGGTGGAGGAGGATATTGAGTTGGGGGACACTCAATCCTCTCTAAAAGAAGTTGCAAAACCATCACAGGAGCTATGTGATGCTATACCTCCCAAACCTAACATTTCACAGGTTCAAAGATCTTTACGAGGAAGGATTACATCAACAAAATATTTGGATTCAGAGTACCTATTACTGACTGATAAGGGGGATCCTGAAGGATATCAAGAATCATATTGACATTCATTATCGTTGGATATGAAAAGTGATGGATCAACAACTATTGTGACTTGGGAAGATCCACATGAAAAATAACCTGGTGGATATGGTGACAAAGGTGGTTTCTTGAGAGAAGTTGGACCATTATAGATTCTCCAGTGAATTGCAGTCGGAGGGGGAGAATTGTTGGATCTTGTACTTTTCCAACTGCCTTGGTAGGTGGCTAGTGCATCAACTCCACCCACCATGGTAGGTGGAATCCATGTGAGAAGTCCATGGTGGGTGGGAGTATTGGTAGAGAATTGGTGGGGGAGTTCTGTCAAACTTGACACCCCCACCATGGCTATATAAGGAGGCCAAGGGAACTTCCATCATTTAGATCCATTCCAGAGATCAGTTCGAGCCAAGAGAGATCCATCCTTGAGAGAGCCTTGAGAGCTCCTTGTTTGTGAAAGAAAGGGAGGTTTGGGAGGGGTCATTGTAATCCTTTGTTCTTGTGAAATAAAGTTCTGTTTTCCCTCTATTCATCTCTCTTAGTAGTTAGAGAACCACAACACAATCCTCCTTATATGGACTCCTCTCTACGCTTCTCAGTTTTCTCAAAATCTAGATTCCTTATTTCCTCTCTATACATGATCTATGTCCACCGCCTTGGTCTCCATCTCCAACTATGTCTCTATATCCTCCATGTTCGTCTTCATCCATCTCTCTACCTCTTCTGAGACTCTTGAATCTTCATCTTCATTCTCCTCCCTAGAAGCCAAATTTGGCTCCACCTCAAATGCATCCTCCAATCCCATCGTATCTTCCTCATTGTTATCCTCCCCAAAAACCGGATCTTGTTGTACATGGAATGTTTCCTACAATCCCTTTGTATCTTCCTTTTAATTCTCCTCCCCAGAAACTGATTCTGGATCTGCATCGAACACATCCTCCAATCCAGTCTCATCGCCTCCCTACCTCCCCCTCACCCACCCTGTCTTTGCCTCTCCACCTCCTACCTCAACTTCAATCCCCTCTCATTGGAATACTGCCTATTGATGACCACCATCATCAAATCTCTTCAAATGTCATTTTCCTCAGTTCAAACTCCCATTGGATCATCTTTGGTTGAATCATGTCGTACTCATGAGTTTACGTGATCTATTATTTAGGAGTGGTCACTCCAATGGAATATTTGTTCTAGCTTGATTCGTCTTTTCTTGGATGATTCAAAGTTAGTTTTCTCATTGCGTTCTTCAAAGGTGATTTAGATATTTTTCAATCTATGAGTTTTTCTTTTCTTATTTAATTTTCTAAAAATTCATGATTCAATCGATGAAATTTTGAATATCTTTAGTTTTTAGAGGTTTTGGATGAAGCTACTAGCTTTTTTTTCAAAGGGGTCTTCATTTGGATTTTTAGTGTTTCACGATTTCATTTGAAGCGGGTTCTTCATTATCATGGATTTCTTCATAAAGCAGTTTATTTTCATTTGATGTTAAGTTTCCTTTGACACAATCTCTCCTCGATGACCCTGACCTCTCAATGTTGGTTGTCCTACAATAGTTCTCTCATACACCTGCTGGATTCAATGCTTGATTACGCACATATTTATTCAAACATTTGAGCGGTATTATATACATGTTTGATGATTGGATTGGTGTTGTATGAATATAAAGAGACTAATAGCTCCACCAATTAATACATGGTTGGTTTTTATATTGTAGGTATATGTCAAAATTTTGAATTTCTTGTGGTTGTAATGTTGCATTATTGGATTTATTTACATTTGTCTTATTTACAGCTATAAAGTGTGAGATCATTTTTACCTATGATGGATCTTTCTCCTCAAGAAAATGAAAGTATTTTTGACATAGTGTAAGGAACTATCCTTTCATTTGTGTTTGTATACATGCATGAATTCATTCGTATGTGTTTTATTACTAAGATTACACTTATATAATTTCTAAATTTTGTTTTGAAGTTACCACAATTATGGAATTTATAGATTATCAATCCCTACATTATTAGTGTCAATTTTTGTATAAGAATATTGAACAAGTGTATATTTTGGTTATTGTATGCTACTAATACCCTTTCTTTGCAATGTAGAGAAGCCATGTGCAAGCAACTGCATCTGTTTTTTTATTGTTGTTCAGTTTGTTCTTGGTGAGGGGTTACTTTCACACTTAATTTATATTTTATATTACTTGGAATGTGCTAATAGAAATTGCAGCCTACAATAATCAGTTTAAAAAAACAAGTGGTGTTTGTTTTGTTTCTAAAAAAACCCTCCACTTAAATTCCAATACAAAATTACTTAAACAAGTGGTAAAAACATTTTTTTAGTAATCAACCTAAAACACTTGCGCAATGGATCTTATCTTAATTGACAAGTCATGTTCACACTCTTCAAAAATTGTTCTCAAACATAACCTTGGTATTATACTCATTCTACTCCATTGACCAACATTTTTATTGTTTGCAGGCCAGTGCTTCATGGTATTACCACATACATTTCTGCTCTTATAAAACATAATGGCATGTGGTGAGATTTTGATGACTTGATCTAAATATTTCTGTCTATCTCTATAATTTTTTCTCTTGTTATTGTAGTTCATTTATCCCCCTTTTCAACCCTTATTTTCATTGTTTTTACTATGATATACTAACATGATACACTGCATGAAACTGATGCCTATTAATAATCCACACACATGCACTAATCCTGACATACAGAATATATATGTATATATATATATATGACTTTGTTTTCTTACATGTACTATTATTTTGGTCTTTTTCACTGTTTCCCATTTCTTATATTATTTGTAATTGAAATTTATACCCTTATGCTTTGTTTCTTATGATGACATTTATTGCTAGGATTAATTTTTGATAACGAGATGAAGGAATTAAGGCTCAATTCACTTGTAGGAAATCTGTTATTTATGCTATAGATTGTGGTTATGTGTCTCCTTCTCATACATCCACCACATATATGCTTCTGTATAAGGTTCAGTTTGGAAGCAAAGTATTTATATCACTCAATTTATTTGTTATATTATAATTGGAATGGTTGTGGTGTAGGTTTTTAGCGCACTACTGCAAAACGAGCCCTTAACAGTGCTAGTAAAAGATATTTATCAGTGCTATAGAAGCGCTAATAATGTAAGCGATGTTAAATGGTTAGCTTTATCAGCACTAAAAAAAGAACTGATAATGGTTTCATTTAACGGCGCTAAAAAAAACGATGATAAAGGGGATCTTTAACAGCGCTAAAAAAACACTGATAAAGGCCCTGCTGATAAAGGCCCCATTTAACGGTGCTAAAAAAAGAACTAATAAAGGTCCCACTGATAAAGGCCCTGCTGATAAAAGGTATAAATTTTGTTCATGCCCCATGCCCCCCTTTATCAGTGCTTCCCACCCCCACTTTATCAGTGTTTCCCCCACTCATTTATCAGTGCTTTAGATAAGCTCACCCCCAGCGCGTGCTCTTGCCTCTAGTGAGTTTCGAACCTGAGACTTCCAACTTATACATCAACTCCTTTTCCACTCCTCTATACTATTTTGTTTTACATTTTATGATATATCTATATATTTATATATATTTCATTATATATTTTTATCCATATATATATATATGATTATATATATATGTTTATATATGTATATATATATTTATATATATATATGTTTATATATATATGTATATATATATGTTTATATATATATATATGTTTATATATATATATATGTATATTTAAATACATATTTATTTTTATATATTTTTTAAAATGGATATTAGTTTTTATTTAGATAAGGTTTATATATTGACAAATATATTTTATACGTAATGCTTAATTATTTATTTATAAAATGATTTTTTATGTGTGAATATATAAAAAAATATGTATATATTGTTATATATTTGATTATAAATAATAGTGCATTGTAAAAAATGATAAAATTTAAAATCCATAATATCAATATGAATGTAATCCCTGAGAATAAATTCAATAACCACTTAAAAATGGAAAAAATATCCCCTTAAATGAGGCTTAAAATCCATTGAATGTTAAAAAAATAGGATACAAAGGCTAAAAACTCAGTTTTGTCGGCCTTCTGGACCTTTTTTGTCCTATAAAGAGGTTATTGGGGGATCCCTTGGGTGATCTAGGTGTATAGTTTATCTCAATATTCGATTTTATATATGGTATAGTTCAAACAGACACCCTGAGCAGAAGTTATGGCGGTTTGAAAGGCCATCAAATGTGAAAAAAGAGACGTACATAGACTATAAACTCAGTTTTTTCCACAATAAAGGTGAATGTGGGTTATTTTGGTTTATCATGGCATATAGATCACTGTGAGATATGATATGATATGTCGTATAGGCCGAATGGACACCCAAATCAGAAGTTATACCTGTTTGAATTTTAAGAAATTAGGGGACCTCAAATAAAAACTCATTTTTGGAGGCCTTTTGAGCCTTGGGGGGGGGTAAAAATAGGATATATCTTATAAACCTCATTCCTCTTCCCTCTATGTCATAGAGCTCATCAAAAGCTTCAATTTGATATGTAGTGGAGCCCAAACAGACACCCGGATTAAAAGTTATGGTCATTTGAAGTTCGAGTTTAATTTCTAACTTTTTTGAAATTGTAATATATTTTATTCCTTTTATTATCACATGATTTAAATATAATTTGGTTTTAGATCATTTCATAAGCTTCAATTTTATTGTTTGTGAAGCCGAAACGGACTCCTGGATTAAAAGTTATGGTGGTTTCAGGGTTTTTAGGATTTCTTAACATTTTTATGGCTTTTAAGGGTTTATAGAGTGATTATTGATTTTTTTATGAAATATACCCTTTATCATAACTTTTTTAGAAGTGATGAGAAATTCCCTTTTTATCATTTATTTTTTACCAGCGCTGATAGGGGGCTTTATCAGTGTTTTTTTACAAGCACTGATAAATGACCCTCTTTAACAGCGCTTTTTCTAGCACTGAGAAAAGGAGTTTTCAACAGTGCTTTTCGCAAGCACTATTAAAACCCTAGCATTGGATAAACCCAGTTTTATAGTAGTAGAGGTAGTGAAATGAGAGTGAACATTACAGAGGAGCAGTCGTGGCTTGGTTCCTTCTTAAGAGATCAAAGGTTTTGTAGTTTTCTCACTAATGGTAAATTTAGGGAATTATTTTGATCAGATGAAATATTTTCATTCAGTTGTAGTTACCTGAGACCTATAGTATACTTTTGAAAAAAGGTACCAGTGAAAATCAAGCATATAAGTATAATTACTTCATTCTTTAAATTTACTAGAAATTCTTAATTTAACTAACATTTATTTTTTAAAACTATAACTAAATGTGCTAAAACTTTTCATCTAATATTCATATTTTATATTTAATTCTTACATATATAACAATTACTGTATAAATTAGAAAATTTTGAAATTGTCCTATTATTACATGATTTATAATTCCACATGATTTTTTTTCAATTACATATTTCATTTTCTCCTTCATCTCCTCCACCTTTGTCTCCTCCTCCACCTCGGTCTCCACCTCCGACTCTACCTCTGCCTTGGTCTATGACTCCACCTCTACCTCCACCTCTGACATTGCCTCCATATTCTCTATCTTTATCTCCTCTACCTTCGTCTCCTCCTCTAGCTCGGCCTCTGCCTTGATCTCCATCTCCACCTCTACCTCAGTGTCTTCCTTCGCCTCTTCTTCTCATGCAATATAGTCTCGATGTTGAGATTTGATAGTTTTGATCACATCAGAAGCATGTAGAGGTGGAGAATATAATAAAATTTATTTTAATAATCGTTTCCAAAAACCAAGAGTGAGGATCTTTCAAATCAAATTTAAAATTAATTTATTTAATATTTGAATAAATAAATACCTAGTCTTATGAACTTTCTTTGTTGGTGAATGTTGGTCATCCGAAAAGACCCTTTCGGATTACCTTCATTGTGTTGTGAGGATCCAAGGAGAGAATCCCTCTAGCAGTGATCCACATATTTTCCTATGATCTCCAATTAACACCACTCTATCTTCATGTGCTAGCATGGAGATTCAAACATCTTGCATTGTTCATTCTTGATCACTCATTCTTTAGTATTGAAGAAATATTTCTTGCACTTCTCATTCTTGAAAGGGAGAGAGAAGGAGGAGTTGAGAGAGAATTTGTTGTGCGCAACAAATCTCTATTCACATTTTTTGGATTCTCTAAAAAATAAACATAGTCATCTATTTATAGAGTTAGAATTTAAGTTAAAATATTATTTAATTGAATAACACCCATTAATAACATTTATTACCTTTAATAAACCCCATGCCACATAATAATAACTATATTATTATTATTTTTTGGTGCGTGCCAACTTGCAAAATAATAAATATTATGTAGTGGTCTTGTTAATTAATATTTGTCATCATACTCGGGCTTGGTCCATTCAAAATCATCTATAATTTATTGAACAACTAAATAAATATTTTTTTCACAATCTAGAGAATAAATATTTATTAAAATATTCAATAAATAAAATAAATATTTTATTCACAAGCTTTTGAATAAATATTTATTTAATTTATGAGATCAATATAACTTGAATAAAATTATTCCTCAAACTTGAGAATAATATTTATTCAATTAATTAAAATCAAATAGAATTTAATCGAGATTAATGTAAACACTTAGTGTGTGACCCTCTAAGAGTCTTTCTCATTGGCATTAGACAGGCTTCCCTAAATTCCAAGATTACTGTCTAGCAACGGGTCAAGGAACAAAATAGAAAGAACTTAATGTCACAACATTGACAACCCCATAAGAATGCTTAATGTGTAATATAATCTCTTTGTTGCAATATCTCATCAAGAAGGTTGCACATCTGTGTCACAACCTATATGCTCGATATGTCTTTCTTTGACTATCTAAAATAAACATGTTGTTACACAATGGTCATGGAATTTAATGAGATGGTTCTATTCTAATCAAAGGGTTGAGATATCAGCTTCCATAAAAATGTAAGGGAAAATCCTTCCTCGACTTATTAATTAATGAAATGTCACTCGTGACACACCTGACATATCCAACTTCACCATGAAATTTTATCATCATGGTTTAAAAAATACATCTAAGTACGTGAGTTGTAACATGCATTAATAATAATCTTAAGGTCTAAGGACTATCAAACATGCTCATAGATAGGAATATCTGATGAAACCAAAACATATAGAATTCCTACTAGAGGGTCTATTCTTATAATCTCCTATCTTAGAGATCACTAATTGTGAACTCCATTAGAAGAAGCCTCATCTGCTTATGAGTACTCACACCTGACAGTATATGTACTATATGTCACATCATAGTATGTTATCCAACCGTAGAAAATTATTTGAGAATATCATTATAGCACATCAAGGTTCTCATCATAGCGGGTAATTGTTATGACCTCATCAATGTGATGTATAATCTAGGATATTATTACATTAAAGTCATTTAGAACAATAAAAAATATGTAATAATAGGTTTTATTAATATTCAATACATCAAATATACATGTAATCAAAGTAAAACCAGTTAGTCCTAATACATAAACTCCAACAAACTCTAACTTGGACTAGAGTCAACTGCCAATGAACTTTAGTCCACTAGAACTCACATGATAGTCATGTTTCTATTGAGTTAAGGCTTTAATCAAGGGGTTTTCCACATTGTCTTCTATAGAATACTAATCACTAAAACTTCACCACTTTGAGAAAAATCCATCAAGAGATGATACTTCCAATGTATGTGTTTCATCTATTGATGTGACCTTGGATCTTTTTCAAGCACCACTGCTGTAGTATTATCATAATAGAATGTGATATGATCTTTATTGTTAGATACCACATCAAGATCTTGGATGAAGTTGCACATCCATACTGATTCTTTATCTTCCTCATAACCCACAATATAATCAAACTCTATTGTATAATTTTCAATCACAACCTGCTTTGATCTCTTATAACTCATTGCACCTCCATTCAAAATGAAGATTTATCTCATTTATGAATTCATGTCATCTTAATCAGTTTGAAAACTAGCATATTTATATCCTATGATAACTAGTTCATAATCTCCTCCATAAACCAGGAAAATATCCTTAGTATGCCTCAGATACTTAAGGATAGTATTGAATACCATCCAATGACAGTCACTTGGATCAGATTTATATCTTCCTACCACACTTAATTAATAGGTGACATCTGGACTAGTACATAACATAACATACATGACTGGACCAATCACTAATGATTATAGAATCCTTGTCATTCTGTTTCTTTCCTCAAGTGTCTAAGGACACATTTTCCTAGAAAGATTAATTTCATGTGACACTGACAACAATCCACTCTTGAATTTTTCCATAATTAATCTCTTCAGTATCTTGTTAATGTATGTACTTTGACTTAGGTCAAGAAACCTCTTGGATCTATCACAATGGAACTTGATCCCAAGAATATATGCGGCCGCACCCAAGTCCTTTATAGAGAAGCATTTATTCAACCACGCCTTAACAAAATGTAAGGATGGTATTTCATCACTCTCTTTATGGACTCAAGTAGTATCCCCATTCACTATTTTGAATATTTTTCACAGTCATCACTACTTTTGGCTTATCATAGATTATAAAGGACTACACGGTTTTCTACTGCACAACATCCTCCGACTGCATCCTATTGGTTGTCTATGTTGATGATATCATTATTACTGGGAGTGACATGTATAAAATTTCCCGTATAAAGGTTTATATTCAACAAAAATTTCAATCCAAATATCTAGGTCCTCTGATATACTTCCTTGGCATTGAAGTTTCATGTTCTCTAAACACCATTTTCCTTTCCCAGTTGAAATATGCTTTGGATATCTTGCAGGATACTAGTTTGTATCACACAACTACCATTGAAACTCCTCTTAAAACTAGAAAGTGGTCTCTATATGATGGCACAAACCTATATTCTCACCTATAGAGGTGTTTTAATCTTGTGGGAAAATTCAATTATCTTACCATAACTCATCCGAATATTTCCTACACTATCAGCAAGGTTTTCCAATTTATGGAACATCCAAAAATATCCCAATGAGATATTTTCCTTCACATTGTCAATTATATTAAGAAAGACCCTACCCATGGTATTTGGTATTCATATGAAGATCATATGAATATTGAGGCCTTCTATGATGCTGACTATTCTAGTTGCTTAGCTACCGGAAATTCTACTTCTAGTTTTTCCGTTTTTCTAATAGGCAACCTTATCTCATGGAAAATAAAGAAACATATTGTTGTCTCCAGATCCAGTTCTGAATCTAAATACCATGCGATGACCATAGTCACTACATAAATTCTTTGGCTTTATCATCTTCTCCATGAATTGGTTTCCTGCCACAGTCTTCTTCTTATATTTGGTGTGATAATCAGGTAGCCATGATGATTACTTCCAATCCAGTCTTCTATGAATGCATAAAGCATATCTATGTGGACTTCTACTTTCTTTTCCATCACCTCAAGCAACACTATGTCAGTTTCAACTATATTCTGATGGCTAGTCATCTTGTCGACATCTTAACGAAAGACCTACCAAGATCTCGATTTGAATCTCTCTACACCAAGCTGGGAATCCACAACATCAGCGACCCAACTTGAGGGGGGAGTGTGTAAGGTCTTATTTCAGTATTTTTTTTTTTGTGGGACTCTTCTTCCAATATATACCTATTCTAGCTTTAGGGGGAGTGTTAGACCCGGTTAATTGTATTTATGAGTCCCACATTAGATTATTCTGACTTGTAATCAGTTTCCTCTATATATAAAATAATGTTTCCACCTCTCCTTGAGGAATGTAAATTCATACCAATCCAAAAAACCACACCGTTATGGTTCTTTAACCTCTATAGTTCTCTTACATAGTAATTGTATCTCTAGAACAATTTCTTCTTCCATGGGGATTTGTGAAATTTATTCCTATTCCAATTCTTTTGTATCATGAGACTGGACTTAATTGAATTCTATCTCACTCCCACTATCTCTTTTAGAGATACGATCCTCCTCAATAAATTTGGGAAATCTTTCAACCACAACCTTTTTGTCTAAATAATTGTATAGATAATATCCATTTTTTTCTTTGGGATATACTATAAATATATAGTTTGTGCCTCAGGGTGAAATCTTGTTACCTAAAGAGGACTTAACAAATGCTTCGCAACCCCAGACATGTAAGTAAGACAACACATGTTTCTTTCCATTCCATAATTGTTATGGTATACCATATATTTCTTTATTTAGCACTCAGTTTAGTATGTATATTGTTGTATGTAACCCATATCCCCAAAAGGATAATGGAAGAATCACATGACTCATCATTGATCTCACCATATCTAACAATGTGTGGTTCCTCCTTTTGCTTACACCATTCCAATGAGGTGTATAAGGATGAGTGAGTTGAGATAAAATCCCAAACATCCATAAATAATCAATGAAGTCTTGATTAAGATATTCTCCACCATAGTATGAGTGAAGTTTCTTAATCTTCTTACCAATATCGTTCTCAAATTCATTCTTATATTCCTTGAATTTATCAAAAGAATATGACTTATAATTCATTAAGTAGACATATCCATATATATGAAAATCATCAATAAAAGTTATTAAGTATGAGTACCCACCCTGTGCATCAATAAGAAATGGACCACATAGATCAATATAAACCAATTCTAGAAGCTCTTTATCCCCTTTACCTTTCCAACTAAATGGGGATTTGGTCTTTTTTCTTTGTAAACATGCATGACATACATCAAGTGGTTTTAGTTTAAAAGAATCTAAATATCCATCTTGATGTAATTTAGTTAAGCGTTTTTTATTTACATGACCTAGATGGTGATGGAAAATTTAGGTGTGGTATGAGTAATGTGAAGTAACTTGGTTATCAATTACTATTATTTGGTATGTGGAATCCAACACATAAAGACCATTATTTAAATGTTCCCTACCACAAAAAATTTTATATTTATAAAAGAAGCAACATTTATTCCAAAATTTGAAAATAAATCCATCTGTATCAATTTTGGATATAGAAATAATGTTTTTGATAATTGAAGGCACATATTAACAGCCCTTTAAAACCAAGGTCATTCCAGTCAGCAATGTGAAGTGGTATCCCCTTATAGTTATAACATAAAGTTTATCTATATTGGTTACTCGAAGATCAACCTATCCTCGGTCAATCTTTATAAATCTACATGGTTCCTATATTTGAATACATATGTGAGCACCATAAGATGCATAAAATACCCAATTTATAGAAATAGATAAATTGAACTTGATAACAAAAACACCTAAATCTTCCCCTTTCTTCTTTGTATGGGTGTATTTTTTCTTCTAATGGCCCTTTTTTCCACATGAAAAACAAAAAACATCATTTTTCCTTGCTTTCCCTTTGATCTTCCTCTTCTTGGAAGGGCGTGAAGAAGTTTTGGGCTTAAATCTCTTTACTTTCCCTTTTTGTTTATTCACCCTAAGGACAGAATATTTTTCATTCTTTGTATCCTTATCTACTCGGTGAAGAAGAGTAAGAAGATATGGATGAGACTTCTCAATGTTCATATTAAAATTCATAACAAAGCTGAAGAAACACTGAAGGAGTGATTCCAGAATGAGGTTGGTGACTAGTTCTTTGGAGACTTTAAACCCTAGAACCTCTAAGCGCTCAATGTATCCAATGATCTTGACTACATGAGGCCCAGTTGGGGCACCCTCTATAATCTTCCTCTAAAAGATCACCTTGAAAATATCAAACCATTCCTATCTATATCTCTCCCGGTAAAGACCACAAAGGTGCTCAAGCATTCTATACACATCCATGTTTTTGTGAGACTTCATTAGTTCACTAGACATCAATGAAAGCATCAAACATTGAACATAGACTGTTTCAATCAAGTGTTTTTTCATGGACAAGGAACTCTTCATTAATCACCTCTTTAGTAGGCGGGTAAATCATTAAGGATTCTAGCATGTAGTATTCCCATTCATGGCGCAGAATTACCCGAAGGCTTCTAAACCACTCATGGAAGTTACTTCTAGATATGAGGTTATCTTTCTACAATATTGATAACCGGGGTAGTGTAGATGATTAACTTGTGATTTTATTCTAAAATTAAAAATAGAAAATTATTATTACTTTTATTTATTAAAAAATAAGTGAGATATAATAAATTAAATGTTTTTATTTATTTATTTATTAAATCACCCACTATTTTATCAAGTCTCAATATCCCTCACCATTGAAATTATAATTTCTAGTTGCTTTAAAATTATAGTGGCATGAATCCCCATTAATTTTCTTAATGATCTATACTTTGTTCAAGAAAACCACAATAAAGTAATTAGGTAGGCAGTCTTACCAACTATGGACTTGCAGCTCCTTGATCTGTTGAGTGGATTCCCCTATCTTAAAATCCTGACTTTGATTTCCTCAATAATTGCCTAAATTTTTTTATTAAATAGACTTTGGATATTAAAATCAATACAATTTCGGTTAATTCAACCTAAAAATATCATGAGAACTCCTCAATAAAAGTAATTGTACAGACTTTGGCCATGTATTACACTTAGTTCTATGGTTTCATTCCCAATCAAGTAATGGAAGGCATAGTCTGACTAAAAATTTAATTGAGGGATTTTAATTTATTATGCATAAATTTTATCTTGTTTTATCCTTTACATGTCTTATTAATATTAATTATATGTTACTTAATTAATCAACAATGCTGGAAAAAACATTTATGCACAATTCATTTATTTAATTTTTTTCTTTTCACATTAATTCATTTATTTATGTGATCGTGACCTTGCATCCATAAAATAAATAATTTCATATATAGAAATAAATAATTAATTAAATGACTTGTTTATGAGATTTATCTAATGGTTGATTTAATTAGGGACATCAATTCAACCTTTGACTTAGGGTAAATAACTCCTATTGTCAGTCTTGGCATGAGTTACAACATTCCATCTATCCACTTTTGTATCACCTGGGTTGGAATCACTATGATTCCATCTTGAACCACCTCCATGTGCCTTGGGATGCTCCATTAATTACATATATTTATTTCTCACACATAGGTGAGGGGAACCAAAGGATTAGTTAAAGGAGATTACATAAATATCATTGGACATGCAGTTCCTGCATAATAATGGAGGGATATATGACTCACAAGACATTATTTAATTTAATATTAAATAATTTCAAACTCATTCAATAAATTAAATTAAAACATCCAACATATACATAGGTCTTGGTCAAGCTCATGAATGGTCATACATGTAACAAATACACCAAATTAAATGTCTAGCATTCATTTCTTTATTCATTTTTTTATTATTTAAGATAAACATACTTGCATTAATTAATTAATTAATTATATTTCATCTTAATGATCATATGATCTTATTTGGAGATATCCATTAATATCATTTATGGAAAATAAATGGTAGAACCAATAATTTCATATTAATTATAATAAATTAATTGAGCATTTAAAATTCTTTAAAACCATTATTAAATTATCAAACAGACAATGGTGTTTAATCATTAAAATTAGGTTTTAATGGTGCAATTTTCAAATTTAATGTAATTTTAATTTAGTCCACTAATGAGAGACTACACATTGCACATCCAGCTACACACCATGTGCCTTGGTTGTCATATATCCAAGTCATGCATCTAGGGATTTGGTGTGTTAACTTGGTCAAACTACACGACTTGTATACGCTAGCTACACACCCTGTATCCTCTTGTCGTGTGCCATGGTTGTCTAGGTAAACATGTGGCGTGCAATAAAATCACCACATGTAATTAACTGCTCAACGCATCTAGATAGAATGCATATGGGTATACATCGTGTGCTCTGGATGCACACCATGTAACCCTGTTTTACCAGCCAAATATTTGGAACTTTATGACGGCATCTATGGTCATTCTTCATTTGTTCTTAAACCTTTAATAAAATTAAATAATAAATGAACATGATTAATATATCAATAATGTGTTAATTTAAATCAGATTAAATAACGAATAACATGAAATGAAAATCTAGCCACAATTTCACATATATCAACAATTAAATAAATAATTATAAATTTAAACGTGACCGCTCTAATACCACTCGATGGTTCCAAGTGCAGTGAAAGCATACATAGGTGGGAGATATATTAAAATTTATTATAATAATCATTACTTGAAACCAAGAGTAATGATATTACATGTCAAATTTATAATTAATTAATTTATTATTTGAAGAAATAAATACCCAGAGAATAAATATTTATTTAATTTATGTGATCAATATGACTTGAATAAAATTATTCCTCGGACATGAGAATAATATGTATTACATTAATTAAACTCAAATATAATTTAATCAATATCAACTGAAACACTTAGTGTGTGACCCTCTAGGATTCTTTCTAATTGGAATTATACGGGTTTACCTAAAGTTCAAGATTACTGTCTAGAAATGGGTCAAGGTACCCAAGAGAAAGAACTTAATGTCGTAACATTAAAAACCACATACGAATGATCACTATGTAATATAATCAATTTATCACAATATCTCATCAATCAGGTAGCACATTAGTGTCATCAACCTATATGCTCGATATGTCTTTCTTTGATTATCTGAAATAAACATATCGTTACACCATGAACATGGAATTTAATGCAACATTTCTATTCCAATCAAAGGTCTAAGATATCAGCTTTTATAAATATGGAAGGAACAAATACTTCATTGACTTATTAATTAATGACATGTCACTCATGATGCACCCAATATATCCAACTTCGCCATAAATAGTTATCATCATGGTTTACAAAACACATCTAAGTACGCAATATGTAACATGCATTAATAACAATATAAAAGACTAAGGACCATCACATATTCTCATAAAAAGGAATATCCAATGACACCAAAACATGTATAATTCCTACTGGTGGGTATGTTCTCATAATCTTTTGTCTTGGAGATCACCAAGTGTGAACTTCTTGAGAAGAAGCCTCATTTTCTTATGAGTACTCACACCTAACAAACTATGTACTACATGTCCCATCATAGTATGTTGTCCAACCACAAAATATTATTTGATAATACCATCATAACACGTCAAGGTTCTCATCACAGAAGGGAACTGCTATGATCTTATCAATGTGAGGTATACTCTATGAAATTATTACATTAGAGTCATGAAAAACAACAAACAATATATAATAATAAGTTTTATTAATATTAAATACATCGAATATACATGTAATCAAAGTATAAATAGTTGGTCCTAGGACACTAACTCTAACAATATCTCCAATCCTCCCCACCTCTACCTCCCCTCATGCCTCTCCTGTTTCCATGATAAGGTAAAAAATTCCTTATGTGTGTTATGGTACAATGTTGTAATACCTATTACATAATATTCCTTCTGTATGTTGCAGTTCAACATTTTTGTTACTATAATTTTTGATTTTATATTTTAAAGTTACTAATTTATTAATAATTTTCTAATATTTCTTATACTATAATTTATTCATTGTCTTCCAATTTATTATTTCCAACATCCAAAGGATCATTTAATTGATTTCCAACTTTCTAATGTATTTTATAACATTAATTATTCATTGTATCTTCTATTGCAGTGATAGAATCTATTTGATGATTTCTTGACTCTAGTATGTGATTTTATACAAAGTATTATATGCATGCTAAGTATATGTTCTTTTTATATGTATCAATTATATAAAATTATATATATATATATATTATTTTTATAATACTTTCTATTAATTGACTTCAACAACTATCTATATTTATTAAAATAAATGCATCAGTACCTAAATTTACGTCTACATTGATTATGACATTTTTTCAAATAGTAAAATAGTTGGGATTTTCATTTATATTTACTTATTTTTCCTCACCTCCAGAGTATTGGAGATTTTGATTTCAAATAAACATCGACCGACTATACTTCTTCAATCATCAATTCCCCTTCTGTAATTTTTGGATTCAACATTTTTTGTTTCCAAAAACTCTATTAAAAAGTAGTCCTCTCAAATTATACAATGTTCATACTCTTGTTTCCATGATAAAGTTTTAAATTCCTTTTGTATGTTATAGTTGAGTGTTTTAATTTCTATTAAACAGTATTCTTTACATATGTTACGGTTCAAATTTTTTGTAACTGTAATTTGTGATTTTATATTTAAAAGTTACTAATTTATTTATAATTTCTAATGTTTCTTTCTATAATTTATTCAATGTCCTATGATTTATGATTTCCAATATCCAAAGTCACATAAATGTGTATTCATACACTATTCATACATTATTTGAAATTACATGAACTTGTACATATATAGTATATTTTGTAAAGTATATAATTTCATAATATCATGCCTCCCAAGTCTCTTTCAAATTCATACAGTATGCAGTTATAATATGAATACATTATATACTATATTCTTCTTAATGTATGCATAATTTGTATATTGTATGCAATTACAATATACATAACACATCAACAGATTAAAAAAGAACTAGATTTATTAAATTACACATAACGATTCAATTGGTGAAATTATATGTATACACTGATATTCTTATTTTTAAACTTGTACTCATATTCATTAGTTAGTACAATTACATATTTATGCATATTTCTACACATGTATACATAAACTTTAGCTAGTATAATTACACATGTATTCATATTTCTACAGCATGCAATTACATTGTATATTTTGTGCAATTATTGTATGCATAACCTATGCATATAACATAAACACAATACTATTTGTTAAATTTTATTTATTTAATATTCATTACTGCATTTGTTTCTCTTTCTATATTGTATATATTCTTATATATTTTATAAAAAAAGTTATTTTTAATTGTAGATCGGTATTCTCCCTCCTAAGGGTTGGCATTCTAGATGTAACTATAGAAGAATCTACACTAGTGACAATGGTGATGCTATTGAGATGATTGGAAAATGAGTTTTCATAGAAGGTTTTCCTATCAAAAGATGATAATGTAACACTAGTAAGGAAGTTATTCCCTTGGAACGGGCCCTCTCTTTTATGATAGAGGACAAGGAATAATTTCTAAATAGGGGAAAAGTGGATTAATAGTGATTTTACTTAGATAAATGCTTGATTTTTTATATTTGAATATTGGTTTAGGGATTTTGTTATACATGATTCAGGATACATTTATATAGACTGATTTAGGTTCTTATTATTCAAACTCCATTTTCTTTCTAGAAATAAATTCCAAATAGGTTTGTGTATCTATATTCTAACAGTTGGTTGGATTAGGCATGTGTTTTCACGATTTCCTATATTTCTTTAGCAAATTTACTATACATTTGGGGTTTTAATGTAATTTCCTATCTCTTGGGTTTTAATGGGTGGTAATAAGAAGCTCAATTTGATCTTGTGAGGGTGGTGTGGAAAGGGTGAGAGATATATAACTAAATTTGGTGTGGAGGTAGGTTCACCCAAGCACAATTTTAGTTTATTTTTCAAATTTCACAATTCAATATCTGATTTTCATTCTTTTCCTTTGATTTTATTTGATGTTGGATCAAATTTTACATTTTTATCCACCTTAAATATATAATATTTTCACCACATGTACAAAGTTAGGTTGAAAATGTGAGATACAGGGTCTATTAAGGTACATGTCAAACTACTAAAGGTTCAAAAGAGTGAGAAATGTTGTACTACGGATTTCTTTATGAAGAGTTCTTAAAATCACCAGGATGCAAAGAAAATTTGAATAGACTTACCAAGATTCACTCACTATGTTGAACCTTTTATTTGTGATTCATTTTTGTTTTATGTATCAATTATTATTTACTCTTATGCTTATTTCTATTCCTATATTTCAATTATCTAAAGTTTTTAATTACTTTAAATTACAAGCATGTGTATGTGAATTTGTAATTAAATGATTATGTAGTGAAAATGCACAGGTTGGATACTAGTTAAAATAAAATTGATTTATAATAAAATTGAAATACTCTTGTCATGTGGTGACATGTAGTAATATTACAAAATGTTTTTTATTTTTTCAAAATAATTGAAGTGAGTTCCCCCGAATCTAGTAGTCTAATTTATGGTCTACATTGCATACCCTCTACCACACCACTCCAAGGTGTTGAATTAATTCATAAGTACATATTTTTAATGTTTTTTTAAATATATTTATATTTTAGTCATGAGTCTGTGGTCCAGGGCAAGTAGGGATTGAGGTTTATTTTAAAATGTGACAGTATGCATAGATCAGACTGATCCACTCCACTAAATTTATATGTAGCATGATCTGCCCATCCATTCACCCATCCAAATCGTTACCAGCTCTAGTTTTGGATATACATGTCAACAAACTAGCAATACCAAAAAATAATATATTATCTTGCATATTTATATGGTTTGGGGATTTGAATATTTAGGTTCACAAAAATTCAGACCATGTTTGTTCCAATTTGCAAAACTCGAAACCCACACAAATTAGCATGTTGGTTGTCTGCAAGTCTCATTTAGACCCCAATTATAAGTAGTATATTAAAATGTTATGATTGAAAAATAAAATAAAATAATGTAAAAAATAAATTAACATAGGTGTGAAAAAAATAGTTCAAATTTAAATTCACCAAATGAAACAATTAACAAACCATCAAGGATATATTTTTTAAGAGTTGTTGTTGGTGTAGTTATTAATGGTTATGGGCACAATGGGAGCATGTTTAGGTGGGTGATATATTAAAATTTATATTAGTAATCATTTTCTGAAACCAAGATAAAGGATCTTGCACGTCAAATTTATAATTTATTTATTTAATATTTGAAGAAATAAATACCTGGGATTAGTAAATTTCTTCGTCGGTGAGTTTTGATCATCCTAAAAGACCCTTTTAGATTACCTTCATTATGTTGTGAGGATACAAGGATATAATCCCTCTAGCAGTGATCCATAAATTCCTCGATGATCTTAGAGCAACACCACTTGATCTCCAGGTGCTAGTGTGATGAGTCAAATGTCATGTGTTGTTCGTTCTTGATTGCTTGTTATTTAGTCTTCAAGAAATATCTCTTTCACTTCTCGTTCTTGAGAGGGATAGAGGAGGAATTAAGAGAGAATTCATTGTGTGTAAAAATTATCTATTCTCAATTTATGGATACTCTACACAATAGACATAGCCATCTATTTATAGAGTTAGGATAAGTTAAAATATTATTTAATTGTATACTTGACATTAAATAACATTCATTACCTTTAATAAACCCATGCCACATTATAATAATTATATTATTGTTATTTTATGGAACACGCCATCTTTAGAAATAAAAAATATTATGTAATGGTCATATTAATTAATATTTGTCACTGGACTCAGTTTTGGTCCATTCAAACTCCTCTAGAATTTATTGAACAATCGAATAAATATTTCATTCATAAATAAATATTTTATTCACAATCTAGTGAATACATATTTATTAAAATATTCAATAAATAAAATAAATATTTTATTCACAAGCTGAGGAATAAATATTTATTTAATTTATTTGATCAATATAGCTTGAATAAAATTATTCCTCAGATGTGAGAATTATATTTATTCCATTAATTAAACTCAAACATAATTTAATTGAGATCAAAGAAAACAATTAATGTGTAACTTTATTGGATTATTTCTCATTGGTATTAGGTGTGATTGTCTAAAGTCCAAGATTACTGTCTAGAAATGGGTCAAGGCACCCAAGAGAAAGAACTTAATGTCACAACGTCTAAAAACACATAGTAATGATCACTGTTTAATATAATTACTTTATCACAATATCTCACAAGTAGGTTTCACATCCATGTCACCAGCCTATATGCTTGATATATATTTCTTTGACTATATGAAATAAACATGATGTTACACCATGGCCATAAAATTTAAAGTGATGGTTCTATTACAATAAAAGGGATGATATATCAGCTTCTATAAAGTGTAGGTTCCTGGCGCAACAGAAGCTTGTGGGTGGATGTGCCCACTTGGCTTTTTGTCATTAGCAATGATCAATCCGAGATCAATATGATGATAAATTCCAGACTCCATGGATCGAATCACAGAAATAGACAAAGGAGAAGAATAGTACCAGAACCATAAAGGATGATCGTCATATGTTGGTTATAATTAATTTAATTAATTGACAAGAATTACCTTGATGGAATTATTTCTTTGTTGATTTCTCCGGTCACGATCTGATGTGATCCGTCGTTGCGTCGTAGAATCCAAGTGTAGGATTCCTCTAGCGGTGATCCACACATGCTCCACATATGTCTGGATGTCACCAAAGGAATCTCCGGGTTCTAGCACGGAGAAGCCTTTGATTTCATTGTCCACCTTAGATTGTCTTGATCCAATGGAAGAGGACCTATCTCAGTCTTAAGAGTGTTCTTGGAGGAAGGAGTTCTTTGGGTCTTGAGAGAATTCTCCAGAATTGTTGAGCACAATGATTCTTTGTGGAAAAGTATTAGGGTTGTGAGGATATTTATAATCGAGTTTGGGGTTATAGAGTTATGATAATAAATAAATGCATTATGCATTTTATTTATTTCATTAAATCTTATTTAAAACCCCCATGTCGAATGATTAATTCCTTGACATGTTCCCATGCTGATTATAATAAATATCATTTAATAAAATGATAATATTTCCTCAAAATCCCGACTGGAAAAACTACACGGTGTTTAATCATTAATACACGACGTGTACTCGTTTTCCATGAAAACTACACGACGTGTACATTCAATGTACACAGTGTGTTTATCTTGTTTTCATTTTTCTTTATTCCCTTCACCACATTTATTAGACCTTGAGTAATGCCTATTTATTTCTTAAATAAATGTAACTGCATTACGCGCTAATAAATATATATTATTTTGCCCACAATATATTCTCTCGAATAACTAGTGTCGAAATAAATGCGATCAATCATCCTTAAATAATTATTAAACCAAATTCGGGAATAATATTTATTTAACTTGTTAAATTAATATTTAACTGAGATACATGGACACACTTAGTGTGTGACCCTCTAGGCCTCTTTCTCAGTGGCATTAGGCAGAGCCTACCTAAAGTCCAAGGTTAGCATCTAGTAACATGACAAGGCAACCATAGAGAAAGAAGTTAATGCCGCAATGACGTGTCACCTCATACGAATGTTTACCATGTAATATAATCCCTTTGTGATGATATCTCAAATCAAGCAGGTTTAATGCTAGTGCCATCAACCCATGTGCTTGATTATTCTTTCTTTGACTTTTCGGAATTGAACTAGCCCATTCCTTACCATATCCATGGATTTATTTAGGCTATATCAATTCTATCAATGGGCCTGAGATATATACTTCCATTATGGAACACAAGGGACAAATACTTTTTCGAATTATCTATTAATGTAGTATTACTCGTGATGCACCCAACGTATCCTACCTCGCTATGAACAGTGTGTCGTCATAGTTTTCATCAATACATCTAAGTGCGGGGGTTGTAATACCCATTAATAATAATCTTAAAGTCCAAGTACCAATACACACATCCACAGAAAGGAACATCCAATGACACTATGAAATGCAGATTTCCTAATGGAGGGTCTCGTTCTCATAATATCCTCCTGGATATTACCAAGGGTGCACACCATGAGAAGGTGCCTCAAAGTTTTATGATTCCTCACCCCTAATGGCCTGTATTATTTGTGTCCCTCAAATAACATCATCTTACCACAGAACATATATTCAAGAACAATGTTATGGAACTTTCGGGTTCTCATCATAGCAGGGATCCGCGATGACCCTTTAATGCAACATCTGTCCTTAGGACATTATCACATGAATTCACACAGAAGAACAATCAAGACGTGATAAGGTATTTATTTAATGAATAAAGTAAAAATTAGTTGGTTCTAGGACACCAACTCCAATAGACTCCCACTTGGACTAGAGCCAACTACTAACAACTTTTAACCTGATAGCTCTCACATGATATTCATGCTTCTAGTGAGATAGGCCTTTAGTCATGGGGTCCGACAAGTTCTCTTTCATGGATACTTTTCTCACTACAACTTCTCCCCTTTGATATAAATCCCTCAAGAGGTGATAATTCTAGAGTATGTACTTTGTCCGTTGATGTGACCTTGGTTTTTTGAAAGATCCACCACTGCAGTATTATCACAATACAATGTGATAGGATCTTTACTGTCAGGAACCAGATCAAGATCCCGGACAATGTTCCGAATCCATACGGCTTTCATGGCTACATCAGAAGCTACTATATATTCAGACTCTGCTGTAGAATCGGTGAAAACTGGATTCTTTGAACTCTTCTAGCTCACAACTCATCCATTGAGACATAAAACATATCCATATTGCAACTTCAGATCATTCTGATCTATCCAAAAACCAAAATCAACATACCCTCTGATGAATAGTTCTTCGTCTCCTCCATACAGCAGGAACATATCCTTAGTTCTTCTTAGATACTTAAGCATAGTCTTAATAGCAGTCCAATGCTGTTCTCCTGGATCTGCTTGATACCTGCCTACCATGATTAGTGCATAGGCAACATCAAGCCTAGTACATAACATGGCATACATGATGGATCCTATAGCCGAAGCGTATGTGATCTTACTCATTCTATCTTTCTCTTGTTGTGTCTGAGGACACATTTTATTAGAAAGATGTAGTCCATGTGACACTGGAACCAATCCCCTCTTGGATTGTTCCATACTAAATCTCTTTAGTATCTGGTCAATGTATGTACCCTGACTTAGTCCAAGTAGCCTATTGGATCTATCACAAATGATCTTGATCCCTAGAATATAGGCTGCTTCACCCAAGTCCTTTATGTAGAAACACTTGTTCAACCAGTCCTTAACTGACTGTAAGACTGGTACATCATTTCCAATAAGCAATATATCGTCAATATATACTACTAGGATAACGATCACATTCTCATTAAACTGCTTATAAAAAAATGGCTCACATTCATTCTTAATGAAACCAAATTCCTTTATGTCTTTATCAAATCGAATGTTCCATGACCTGGATGCTTTATTTAATCCATAAATGGATTTCTGCAACTTGCAAACCCGTTTTGCTTCACCTGGTGTCACAAACCCTTCTGGTTGTGTCATATAGACATCTTCCTAAAGGTTCCTATTAAGGAATGCTGTTTTGACATCCATTTACCAAATATCATAGTCATGGTAAGCTGGTATGGAAAGTATGATTATTATGGATTTAAACATGGAAAATGGAGAGAAGGTTTTATCATAGTCAATTCCTTGATGCTGACTGAATCCTTTAGCCACTATCCTTGCTTTATAGGTGCTAACTTAACCTTCCATGTCAATTTTTCTCTTGAATACCCATTTGCATCCAACAGGCTTTTCATCAACTGGCTCATCGACCAGAACCCATACTTGGTTCTAATACATGGAATCCATATCATAATTCATAGCTTCTATCCATCTTGTAGCTTCTGAGGTTTCTACTTCTTCCTTGTAGGAGAGAGGTTCATTATTGTACAACAATAATGATTCACTATCCTCGGTGACTAGGAAACCAAATCTCTCTAGTTCCCTTACCTCTCTTGAGATTCTATGCAGTACTTGTGTTTCTGGAACCTCTTCCATAGGGATCTGTGGAACTTGTTCCTGTACCAAATCCTATGTATCTTGAGCATCAATTCGTTGAAGTCAATATTTCTCCCACTATCCCTTTTGAGGATGTGCTCCCTCTCAAGAAAGGCGACTTGTCTGGCATCAGTCACTTTCTTATCTTGAGTGTTATATAGTTAATATCCTTTTATTTCCTTAGGATATCCTATAAAGATACACCTCATGCCCCGGGGTTCTAGTTTATTTCCATAGAAGGCCTTAACAAATGCCTCGCATCCCCATACACGTGTATGAAAAAAATGGGTTTCTTTCCATTCCATAACTTAGAGGTAATTCCATTTTCCGCCTTAGTTGGTACTCAGTTTAATGTGTATGCTGTAGTTTGTAATGCATATCCCCAAAAGGATAATGGAAGATCTGCATGACTCATCATCGACCTCACCATGTCCAACAAGGTGCAGTTCCTACTTTCACTAACACCATTCTACTATGGTGTATAAGGATGAGTGAGCTGAGATAGATTCCTAGACTCTCATATAAGATCGATGAACTCTTGGTTCAGATATTCTCCACCTCAGTCCAATCAAAGTTTTTTTATCTTTTTACCAAGATGATTCTCTACTTCATTCTTGAATTCCTTAAATTTATCTAAGGCTTCTGACTTATAACTCATTAAGTAGACATAGCCATATCTACTCAAATCATCAGTAAAAGTAATGACGTAAGAATATCCACCCCTATATTCTACTAGAAATGGTCCACACACATCCGTGTGCACCAATCCTAGAACTCTGTGGACCTTTCACCTTTTCCATTGAAGGGTGTCTTGGTCATTTTTCCTTGTAAACAAGCATGACATATATCAAGTGGTTTTAGCTCAGTAGATTCCAAATAACCATCTTGGCAGAGCTTTGTCAAGCTCTTCTCGTTTACATGACTGAGACGGCGATGCCACAACTGGGTGATGTATGATTCATGTGATTTTGTTTCGTTATCGATTGAAAACACTTGGTTTTCATAATTTAATACATACAAACCATTATTTAAATGGGTCATACCATAACATACATTGTTCTTATAAAAGAGACAAACCTTATTTCCAAACTTGAAAATAAATCCATCCATATCCAAACAAGATACCGAAATTATGTTCTTGGTAACACTAGGTACATAATAACAATTATGTAAAACCAAAATCATCCCAGTTGGAAATGAGAGGTGGTAATCGCTAATAGCCAATACAACCAGCCTTGTGCCATTGGCATCTCAAAGATCCACCTCTCCTCTAGCAATCTTTCTAAATCTACTTGGTTCCTGCATTTGAATACAGATGTGAGCCCCACAATATGTATCTAATACCCAATGAGTAGAAATGGAAAGATTACAATCGATAAAGAATGCACCTTTATCCTCCCCACACTTCGGAGTGCAATTCCTCTTCTAGTGGCCTTGCTTTCCACATGAAAAACATACTGCCTCCCATTCCTTGACCTGCCTATGAATCTTCCCCTTCTTGGAGAGATGACGCTCGGGGGCTTCAGACCATTTATAAGTCTTTGTCCCCTTTGCCTTGTCCTTCCTTTTCTTATTCACCATAAGGACTGCGGGTTTGTCATACCCTATGTCCTTATCTACCTGGCGAATCAAGGTCAGAAGTTTCGATAGACTCTTCTCATTATTGTTCATGTTGTAGTTGATAATAAATCTTGATAAGGTCTTGGGCAGTGATGATAGGATGAGATCTATAAGAAAATCATCTGGGAATTTAATCCCTAAGATTTCTAGGCATTCGATGTAGCCAATAATCTTGATTACACGAGGCCCAGCTGGGGAAGAATCTCCAAGATTAGTTTTAAAAAAAGCATTGGAGATATCATATTTCTCTTGTCTCACCTTATCTTGGTATAGATTCTTAAGGTGAGACATCATGCTATACGCGTCCATGTTTTTATGTTGCTTCATGAGCTCATTAGACATGGACGATAGCATGAAACATTGGAAATCTGTGGCATCATCCATATGTTTTGCATAGAGAGATATTTCCTCACCACTAGCCTCTTTTCCAAGAACAACTGGAACAGGCTCTTCCAACACATACAATTTCCTTTCGTGGCGAAGGATGACGCGTAAACTCCTCTGCCAATCTTGGAAATTGGTGCCGGTGAGAAGGTTTTCATTCTCGAGTATGGTTCACAATGATATGTTTGAAGTCATTTTTCTTTCCACTTCTACAAATTAAGATGAGCAAAGGTTTATTACTTTCTTACAAAACTGAGACAAATAAATAAATTAATACTTATTAGTCTCCCACTATTTTATCGAAATCCAATAGCCCTCACCTTTGACTTCTGAATATTATGTTGTCTGAATATTATAGTGGAAAGGATCCATATTTCCCTTTTCATTACACCAAATAGGGTTGGTCAAGAAAGTTGAAGGGTTTTAGGTAGGCATTCCAAATTCTAACTTCATTAACTCACATCTCCTTGATCCGCTGAGTGGACTCCCCAATCCTGAAATCCTTTTATTTTGGATTTCCTCAACCTTTGCCTCTTGGTCACACCAAGTCCTGATGTGGTAGTCAACCCTTGATGCAAACCAAGTTAATTCAACCCAAAACCTTGAATTAGAATTCCCCGATAATTGAAAGAACGCCAACTAGGGTTGGTCAAGAACTTTGAACTATGGTTTGATTCTAACCAAGATTATGGAAGGCTATACTGACTTAATATTTCTTTGAGGGATTTTATCGTTATACATAAATTTCCATTTTATTATATTTGATTACATGATTTTTAATATTAAGTGGGATATACTTAAGTGATTAACCATGTCTAAGATAATATTTACGCATAAACCGGTCTTATTTTAGTTCCATCTTCCATGCTTGTTTAATTAATTAATTATGTGATCGTGACAATACACCCACAATAAATAAACCATGAAACTGATAGAAATAAAATAAATGGTATGATCATGAGCTTTTTATATTGTTTAGTTTATCTAGCGGCTGATAAACTAACCCAAGACCTAGGGGAGAAACACTTTGAACCTTTTGGGTTCATGTTTATAGCTTTCCACCTGTCCACCTTTGTATCTGCTTGGATTGGTTTCAACTTGGATCCTAACTTGAGCTGCCTCCACTAGCTTGGGAGCTCCATCCATTACATATGCATTTATCTCACATGCAGGTGAGGGGAAAATGAGGTTTTTACATAAAAAAAACTTGGGCACGCAGGCCCTATATATTAATGAGGAGAAGGCTCGCAGGCCAACAAATTTTGTTTAAATAAATAAATTAATATAAACCATTCGCATACAAAGGTCTTGGTCTAACTCATTATCATCCATGCATGAAAAGATATTACATTTTAATAAAAATAGCATTCAATTATTTAATCGCTCTTGTTTAAGATAAATCACGCTCGAATAAATTAATTATCTTTAATTAATCAATCCTTTTATCTTAAACCCTTTATTGGAATTTCCTTGAGATTCTCATCCATCATAATTTTAAACAAATAAATTAATTTAAAATTATCTTTGTACGTAACTTGTACCTTGGAGGTAACCTGGTGAATTCCCATTCATCATGCAGATGTTTAATTAAATACATATATATAAAACACCTATCAAGTGTTGTGCCTCAACTTTACGCCTGCACTATGGTACACGTCTCAAGGGTTTGTATAATATAATAATAAATTTTAATAAATCTGCATAATTTGGATGAGTACACGACGTGTAGTTCCAATTACACGGTGTGTACTTTTGTTCACCATCCACCCTAAGTACATGCCCAGGGACATGGCGTGTAGATGTACTTCATAAATTTTTGGAGTACACGATGTGTTCAATTGGACACACGCCATGTAGTATCGCGTTACATGGTTTCCAGCCAGGAAAGCTGTGTACGGGGTACACGGTCCAACCCCAACCCGAAGGGACTACATGCCATGTTCAGTTGGACCACACGATGTGTAATCCGAAAACTGTGTTCCACCTATTCCTAGTCAACACACAGTGTCATAAATGACTTAGATATGATCCAATACACGACCTGACTTAGCAGTTCAGTCAATGCATTGAACCTAGACTATACGGTGTATACATCCAAATACACGCCATGTATTCTGGTGTTGTACGGACATGAGCGTTTGGAACCTCCGGATGAGTTCCTCTATTTTATTTTAATAAAAATTAAAAGAAAAATTCGTTTTTGTAAGGTGAACAAGAAACGAGAGGGGATGAATACATCTTGAGATTCAGATTTTAAAGAACAATTAACTTGAATTGAAATAACTAAATTATTAAAATCTGTAAATCACCAACGAAAAACTAAATAATTATAATCAATGATATGAATACCTTTGATACCACTTGTAGGTTCCGGGTGCAGTAGAAGATCGTGGGTGGATATTACCACTTGGCTTTTTGTCATTAGAAATGATCAATCCAGGATCAATATGATGATAAATGCCAGACTCCCCAGATCGAATTATAGAAACAGACAAAGGAGAATAATAGTACCAGAACCACAAAGGAGGATCGTCATATGTTGGTTATAATTAATTTAATTAATTGACAAGAATTACCTTGATGGAATTCTTTCTTCGTTGATGTCTCCAGTCACGATCCTATGTAATCCGTCGTTGCATCGTATAATCCAAGTGTAAGATTCCTCTAGTGGTAATCCACACATGCTCCACGTATCTCGGGACGTCGCCAAAGGAATCTATGGGTGCTAGTGCGAAGAAGCCTTTTTTTGCATTTTCCACCTTAGATCGCCTTGATCTGATGTAAGAATATCTCTCTCGGTCTTGAGAGCGTTCTTGAAGGAAGAAGTTCTTTAGGTCTTGAGAGAATTCTCTAGAATTGTTGTGCACAATGATTCTTTGCGGAAAAGTGTTGGGGTTGTGAGGATATTTATAATCGGGTTTGAGGTTATAGAGTTATGATAATAAATAAACGCATTAAAAATTTTATTTATTTGATTAACTCTTATTTAAAACCCCCATGTCAAATGATTAATTCCTTGACATAAACCCATGCTGATTATAATAAATATCATTTAATAAAACAATATTATTTCCTCAAAATCCCAACTGGAAAAACTACACGACATGTAATCATTAATACACAACATGTAATCATTAATAAATGACGTGTACTCATTTTCCATGAAAACTACACAGCATGTACATTCAATGTACATGGTGTGTTTATATTGTTTTAATTTTTCTTTATTTCCTCCATCACATTTATTAGACCTTGAGTAATATCTATTTATTTCTTAAATAAATGTAACTGCATTACTTGCTAATAAATATATATTATTTCACCCACAATATATTCTCTCGAATAACTAGTGTCGAAATAAATGAGATCAAGCATCCTTAAATAATTATTAAACCATAGTCGGGAATAATCTTCATTTAACTTGTTAAATTAATATTTAACTGAGATACATGGACACACTTAGTGTTTGACCCTCTAGGCCTCTTTCTCAGTGGAATTAGGCGGAGCCTACCTAAAGTCCAAGGTTAGAACCTATAAACACACCAAGGCACCCATAGAGAAAGAAGTTAACGCTGAAATGACGTGTCACCTCATACGAACATTTACTGTGTAATATAATCCCTTTGTCACGATATCTCAAATGAAGTGGGTTTCATGCTAGTGCCATCAACCCATGTGCTCGATTATTCTTTCTTTGACTTTTCGGAATTGAACTCACCCATTCCTTACCCTGGCCATGGATTTATTTAGGCTATATCAATTCCATCAAAGGGCCTGAGATATCTACTTCCGTTATGGAACAGAAGGGACAAATCCTTTCTCGTATTATCTATTAATGCAGTATTACTCGTGACGCACCCAACGTATCCTACCTCGCTGCGAACAGTGTGTCATCACAGTTTTCATCAATACATCTAAGTGCATGAGTTGTAATACTCATTAATAATAATCTTAAATGTAACACCCCAAGATTTCATAGTGTGTTATTTCTTCAAAACAATTCAATAACTGGCACTACACGCAACACCGGGTTCAAGAGAACCATGACTTACCAAATAAGCCTTTCAAAAGAGGTTATGAATAGTATTAACTAAAATTTTAAACTTATAATTTTCGAATCCATATTATCAGTTTATTAGACATAATGTAAGAACAAATTCATTTTCAGTATTGCACTTTTACCAACTTTTAATAGTGAACCCTTTTTAAATACAATATTTTAAACTTTTTGACTAAATGGGGACATCAAAAATTTAAAATGTAACACCCCAAGCTTCTACGGTATGCTTCTCTTTGAATAATGTGATAGCGTGTGTTGTACGCAACACCGAGTTCTAACACACCACAACCAATCAAACTAGCCGTTATGAATAGTAATACCTACTTTTTGAAATTATATATATTTTATATTTCAAAATAGACTTCATTTTTGGATTTGGAATATCAAATTTAGCCTAGGGTGAAATTTTGGAACTTTTCGAATAACACTTATATTTTGATGAATAGTGAAAATTACTAAATTTTAAATAAAAACAACTTTTTTAATCGAAATAATTTATATTGATAAATTATGAATTTGAGTGGTTTTAAAGTATATTTAGAATATATTTTTACCATTTAATATAATTTTGGTCATTTTACATAATTTTACAATTAAACCGAACATAAACAAGTGTCAATCTTTTGATAGTTATTATCTCTTAAAAACACGCTTTTTTGTTTTAACAACGGGAATTAATTTTAAATTAATTTCTGCCACTTCTGTGTTTTGAATTTGGAAAAATGGATTCCATATTTGGAATCAGGATGTTCAAATTGTGTAAATAGGTAAATTTTATTTTTAGTCATTTTGAATAATTACTGCGGTAAATATTTTATTTACCATGGTTAAAGGGTAAATCCGGTAAATATGGGTTAAAAAATAATATTATAATAATAAAAAATTACCCTAAAACGTATACTAACCTTATTGGTTGATACATGTCCGACCATGGACATCTTTGGGTCGATTTTGGGACCCCATGGAGCCACTTGTAGGTGATAGGGACACTTTATTTTAATTAAGTTAAAATGAATACAAAAATGACACAAGCATATATCTTTTAGAAAAAAATTTTTTACATAGGGTTATATATGTTGTATTTTCGACTATAAATATTCATTAGAAAGATAAAAAGATTTACTACATAATGATAATTTATTTATAATTTTTAGACATTAAATAAGTTAATTTATATATGACACAATGATGATGCAGTAATTACCTAATTAATGAAAAATTAGAATAATTGATATTATAAATACCCAAATAAATATAATTTGAGACTTTTAATGAACTACACTAATTTTTTAGGTTAATATGACATTTTAGTATTGATTTAATTAACTTTTTTAGATGTAATCATTCTGTTATGAGTTTCACAAAAATCAACTATTGAATAGTGTCAAAATTGACATAAAAGAGTTTTTAAAAAAATATTATACTATTAATTGATATTAAATTCCTAAAAATCTGAGGTTCGGCCAAGAGACTTATATCATGATTGTTGTATCATTAATGGACCACATGGGGGTCTCTTGGATGTATATAGTAAGTTTATTAACCATATAATATAAAAATACAAAGAGACATTGTAAAAGTGAAACTAATTAACTTAGAGTTAATACTTAAAGATAAGGTTAATATAAGTACCCAAACCTGTCTAAATTCTATTGGTTGAGTGTTTTTCGACCTATCCCCACCTTAACATTTTAATAATCAACTTTTTAGTCATTAGAAACCGAATATGAATTTATTATAATTTAATATTTCTAGCTTTTCCAAATGTGCCCCTCGCCCCTCTTATAAAAGGGCACTCCTCCTTCTCATTTATTCACACCTTCAAAGCCTTTTGGTTCGGCCAAAATATTCCCAAATACTCTCCCAACTTCCCTCACTACAACCTAGAGGCCTTAGTTTGATCATAAAGCCAACCTAAGGATCCATTTTGATCAAATGAAAAGGAAGAACCCGAAGAAGAGGTAATGATTTCACCACCCTTTTCCAAGTTCCTTTCTTCTTCCACTTCTTCTTCCCTTGTTTTTACCATTATAAAATAATAACTCCAGTATCATATATATACTATGATGTTATTATAAATATGGTATAACCATATTCAGTATTCTATCCACCCTTTGAATAACATGTCACCATACGTGCGTACGTACGGCTTACCGTCTCCACGTCGTGGTGTAATTGTTATTCAATATATTATTATTTGGATGGGTATAATAATGATGTGTAACTCATGTAAATAATAAATATAACATTTTAATGATTCTGTATATATGATATACCATCCATTTATATATTATTTTAATATCAAAATAATGATATTGTCGCTCGTGCGTACGTACGGACTACTGTCTCCACGAATGCGATGATATTCATTCTCCATCGTATCCATTCAAGTATAATTATCATTTGATGATTTAAAAATGATGTTTAAGGACTTGATATCATTCTGGATATGAATAATATATAACCTATCCATGAAAAACATGGCTTACGTAACAAAACATATAAAAGAAAACGAGTAAGTTAACACCCGAAACGATGATAATACTAAGATATTATTAACAAAGCAATGTTAAAAGATCATATATGATATCATATTAATATATATGATTCTTGTATAATTTAATAACAATTATTTCACCATTATACAGGAGTTTAACCTACCCTCAACCATGGAAAAGTACAAGGTAAGGGTTTATTTCACAATCTCTTCATTATTCGAGGTTGTTTATACACAATTATCTACTGGGATCTCTTTATCATCCACATCCATGTTTCTTCGAAATGTATTTCAAAAAAATTTTACTATTTAAAAATAATATGGGTTAAAGTCATTTATACCCTTATGTGTTTTTAAAGGAATCTTTCTGTCGTTTTCCAAACAAGGCACTTTTTACCTTTCAACAAATTTAAGGTAAGAATGTTTTTTTAACTTATAAGGCGGGTGCGGCTATTTACCACCGTTATAAAATCGTCAAATCTTCCCTTACAAGATTATAAGAATATTTTCAAAGAAAATGTTTTATTTTATAATTATGTGACTTTTAAATTATTTCAAAATGAATATTTTAATAATTTTTAAAAGGTACTCTTTTTCAAGATCGTAATTTTAAATGTTTTAAAGATTTATCTTTTAATTAATGTCCATGTTTTCAAAATGATTTTAAGGATTTATTTATATGGACATGAATGTTTTGAAATGATATTTCTTTTCAAAAGTTTCAAAGTGGTATGGGACACTTTGATTCAAAAATCTCTTTTAAATTACTTCCTTTATAAATGTGTGACTTTTCAATGATTTCGAGAAAAGAGGTATTTCTCTCAAATAGTTTTGATTTCATCTATGTCAACATCCTTTGATTGATTTTAAGCTTATTTGAAGTTGATTTATTATGATATAAAATTTTTTTATTGTATTGAAGGTTTTGTGATATGTTTTACTATGGATGTGTTATTTTTATACCATTCATGGTTTATGGTGAAAGTATTGACATTTTGTATGATAGTTTTAATACGAATGTGTATGTTATGTTTAAACCTTTTCATATGGGAATGCATTGGACTTAATATGTGACGGGTGGAGCCCGCTATAGCTCCTCGATGCATCGGTTGGTCTCATGAGACAAACTAGTGTCTTGGCACAAGGCCTTGGCAAAATCTTATTTGTAGTCTTGGCACGAGGCCTTGGCTATATGGTTATGATAGTCTTGCATTATGCATTCCATCATTATGAAAGTGTTTATTGATATTGCATGTGATTATTCGATTAGTAGAATATCCATGTGAATAAGTAAATGAAATTATTTCATTTTACTTTTGCCATACTATGTTGAAGTTCAAGTTTAAAAGGATTTTGTTTTAGTTATACATTGCCTTAAATGTTTATGCTTATTTTTGAAAGTTTCCGCTATATTTTTATCCTTACTGGGCATTTGAGATCACCCCTTTTCTATGTTTTATTTTTCCCAGGATGTGAAGAAGTAAGTTATGAATGACCTACAGGGATTTTATGTGGGGATATGAGTGTGGAATATGGAAACTATGTTGTTGTAGTAGTTTTTCACTTTATGATGTAATGTAAAACTTTATGAATATATCTAGTGTTTCCAAGGCTACTAAACCAATCGGTATTTCGAGATTTGATCTTTCTTGTGATCATGCCAATGTTATGTAATAATGCACCGACTCTGGGTAACTGGGGTCAGGGCGTTACAGTTGGTATCAGAGGAAGTTTAGTACAAACCTTGGAAGCTATATTTAGATAAACTCTGATTATAGCACATAGATTTAAGATAGACTTTGAGGATTAGTATAGAAGAACTTCCTAGAATTTTGGTATTGTAGAGATTTTGTGAGTTTTCCGAGCAATACATCCCTGTCTGGATACGAGCAGGTAGAGGTGACTCTAGCAGAGATGTACCTAGGGGTAAAACCCGAAAACACCGCTTTGAGCTAGACTCGAACGGGAACTGGTGCACGACAACGGGACTTGCTGCACTCTTGGTTACGACACTCCCGGGGGATATGCTTAGGATAATTCTCATTTTCTTTACAAACCATTATGAAGGGTTTATGAGTATATACTTCCTCAAAGGAGACATTTTTATGATTATGGATTATATCCATAAACTATTTAATTTATGTTATGTGTTTTACAAGTTTGGGATTAGGTATTGTTATTCATAAACTAATCTAGTGTATGCCATTGTTTAGAAATGGTGCCCAGTAGAAGGAATGAGAACTCTAGCAATGCACATGATCCAAAGAGAAGGAAGGATCACATCTTTCATGGTCTTAATCTAGAATTTATAATATAAATAGTCTCCCATGTATTATCATCTTATGAAGAAATAATATCATGTGTTGATAAGATAAGTAAAGAGTTTACTGAGTCCTATGGCTTTTAAGGGAAGCAAGAGAAGAAAAGAATGGAAGAGGGAAAGATGGATAAAGGGATGAGGGAAAAGAAGAATTTTCCCATATGTGATAACTGTGGGAAGAAACACCCTGGAACTTGCCTGAAAGGAATGGGAGTTTGTTATAAGTGTGGAGGAAAAGGGCACAAAGTACATGACTGCAAGGGTAAGAAAATGGTTTCAAATGTACAATGCTTCATTTTCAAGGAGTTTGGACACTACGCGAACCTATGTCTCATTCATCAGACTATGCCACAAATGATGCTATTGGATAATAATCAAGTTATGGTACTACCACAGATGAAGAGGAATGATTAGAGTTCTTATGTTGATTATGTCATTTGAGTATCAACAATGTACTTGTTATAATAATTATGGAGTATATAAGGATTGTACTGCAGTACTATTTCATTATGGACTTGAGATTGTGTGGAACAAAGAAAAGTGACTCAATAGCAGGTTAAATTTTTGGAAAATATATGGTTGAGAGAAAGATAAACCACAATATGGTTCTGATACAGAGGTAGTGATTTTAGAATAATACATGATTGATTTGGATAAATTATATTGGATATTCTTGACTACCTTGAAGCTGATTAATGATTTTTATATTCCATCATTGTTGGGGTTTAAAACATTTTTGGATTGATGAAGTATATCCAGCATTCTATATGGAATAAGGGAGCATGAATGTAATCAATAAGGATTATGGTAATTCAGGATGTTTCAGTGTTTTAAAAGAATACATGAGGAAGGTATTAATATGCTATTACGGGGTAAAAAGGATCTACATTATGTTTACCTTCCTTATAAATGTTGGACTGTGAGTTTGGACATAAGTATTTTGGATAAATTCTAGTTTGAGATTAATTTTGGATTGCCATAAAAGGACAACCCGGAGGTCGGGCACCAACCCGTCGTGACCGGCAAGGCCGCAAGACTTGAACCCGCAACCGAAGGGCGACAATGGTGTATCACCTACCACTGGCCCACGAGATTTCTTGGATTAAATAATGTAGTTTTTTTAATGATCTGGTAGATTAATTATAAATTCATTTATTTTGGAACCCTGTACGAATAGTATAAATAGAATTTTTTTATGTTCTATTATCTTTTAGAGTGAAAGATGAGTTTGTGGTAGAAATTTATTAATGGATAAAACTCTAATTATAAAGTAAGTATATCTCCTTATGATCTTAGCCAATCTCATAAATAAATTCCTCAACATTAAGAAAAGGAACTTTGAACAAAAATGTTGTCCTAGATGGTACCTTAAATCATCACTAATTTATGGCTTTGGGATTGTTGGCCTTTTCATAGCCATGTTCTCTACCACTCTCCATCAGATAATTGATGGTTAGATTTCTCTTCCATATCCATATTTTCCTACATGGAACCCTAGTATGTGTTATTTTCGGTAATCTTCATACTTTCCACTCTTTATTTTAAATAGAGGCCTCATTAATTTATTTTTTGATGTGGGATTTCAACTAAGATATCTTGAAACGTCAAAAATGTGTTATCCTAATACCCTATGTTTTTTTGAACCAATGGTATTTCAAATAATCATAGATTGATGAATTTAAGGACCTCAATTTTACACTTGTTTGTGATTGATGACCTCAATCACTACCTATAAATATTTACGTTTTCCCTCCAATTATATGTCTCTAATTGCCACCAATGTTCTCCTAATCGAGATCATAATTTGGTGGTGACCCTTTCATTTCTCTTTTCCTCATATTAAGAATAAATTTTAGTAACCCAATTTCTGATGTGGGTTTTCCCACAAATATATTTTCTATTTTCAACCTTTTATTTTCGAAGAACAATTCCAAATTGCGAGGACGCAATTTATTGAAGGAGGGGAGAATGTAACACCCCAAGATTTCATAGTGTGTTATTTATTCAAAATAATTAAATAACTGGAACTACACGCAACACCGGGTTCAAGCGCACCATGACTTACCAAACAAGCCATTCAAAAGAGGTTATGAATAGTATTAACTAAAATTTTAAACTTATAATTTTAGAATCCATATTATCAGTTTATTAGACATAATGTAAGAACAAATTCATTTTCAGTATTGCACTTTTACCAACTTTTAATAGTGAACCCTTTTTAAATACAATATTTTAAACTTTTTGACTAAATGGGGACATCAAAAATTTAAAATGTAACACCCCAATCTTCTACGGTACGCTTCTCTTTGAATAATGTGATAGCGTGTGTTGTACGCAACACCGAGTTCTAACACACCACAACCAATCAAACTAGCCGTTATGAATAGTAATACCTACCTTTTGAAATTATATATATTTTATATTTCAAAATAGACTTCATTTTTGGATTTGGAATATTGAATTTAGCCTAGGCTGAAATTTTGGAACTTTTCGAATAACACTTATATTTTGATGAATAGTGAAAATTACTAAATTTTAATTAAAAACAACTTTTTTAATCAAAATAATTTATATAGATAAATTATGAATTTGAGTGGTTTTAAAGTATATTTAGAATATATTTTTACCATTTAATATAATGTTAGTAATTTTACATAATTTTACAATTAAACCGAACATAAACAAGTGTCAATCTTTTGATAGTTATTATCTCTTAAAAACACGTTTTTTGTTTTAACAACGGGAATTAATTTTAAATTAATTTCTGCCACTTCTGTGTTTTGAATTTTGAAAAATGGATTCCATATTTGGAATCAGGATGTTCAAATTGTGTAAATAGGTAACTTTTATTTTTAGACATTTTGAATAATTACTGCGGTAAATATTTTATTTACCATGGTTAAAGGGTAAATCTGTTAAATATGGGTTAAAAAAATAATATTATAATAATACAAAATTACCCTAAAACGTGTCCTAACCTTATTGGTTGATACATGTCCGACCATGGGCATCTTTGGGTCGATTTTGGGACCCCATGGAGCCACTTGTAGGTGATAGAGACACTTTATTTTAATTAAGTTAAAATGAATACAAAAATGACACAAGCATATAGCTTTTAGAAAAACAATTTTTACATAGGGTTATATATGTTGGATTTTCGACTATAAATATTCATTAGAAATCTAAAAATATTTCCTACATAATGATAATTTATTTATAATTTTTATACATTAAATAAGTTAATTTATATATGACACAATGATGATGCAGTAATTACCTAATTAATGAAAAATTAGAATAATTGATATTATAAATACCCAAATAAATATAATTTGAGACTTTTAATGAACTACACTAATTTTATAGGTTAATATGACATTTTAGTATTGATTTAATTAACTTTGTTCGATGTAATCATTCTGTTATGAGTTTCACAAAAATCAACTATTGAATAGTGTCAAAATTGACATAAAAGAGTTTTTAAAACAAATATTATATTATTAATTGATATTAAATTCCTAAAAATATGAGGTTCGGCAAAGAGACTTATATCATGATAGTTGTATCATCAATGGACCACTTGGGGGTCTCTTGAATGTATATAGTAAGTTTATTAACCATATAATATAAAAATACAAAGAGACATTGTAAAAGTGAAACTAATTAACTTAGAGTTAATACTTAAAGATAAGGTTAATATAAGTACCCAAACCTGTCTAAATTATATTTGTTGAGTGGTTTTAGACCTATCCCCACCTTAAACTTTTAATAATCAACTTTGGAGCCATTAGAAACCGAATATGAATTTATTATAATTTAATATTTCTAGCTTTTCCAAATGTGCCCCTCACCCCTCTTATAAAAGGGCACTCCTCCTTCTCATTTCTTCACACCTTAAAAGCCTTTTGGTTCGGCCAAACTATGCCCAAATACTCTCCCAACTTCCCCCAGTACAACCTAGAGGCCTTAGTTTGATCATAAAGCCAACCTAAGGATCCCTTTTGATCAAATCAAAAGGAAGAACCCGAAGAAGAGGTAATGATTTCACCACCCTTTTCCAAGTTCCTTTCTTCTTCCACTTCTTCTTACCTTGTTTTTACCATTATAAAATAATAACTCCAGTATCGTATATATACTGTGATGTTATTATAAATATGGTACAACCATATTCAGTATTCTATCCACCCTTTTAATAACATGTCACCATACGTGCGTACGTATGACTTACCGTCTCCACGTCGTGGTGTAACTGTTATTCAATATATTATTATTTGGATGGGTATAATAATGATGTGTAACTCATGTAAATAATAAATATAACATGTTAATGATTCTGTATATATGATATACCATCCATTTATATATTATTTTAATATCAAAAGAATGATATTGTCGCTCGTGCGTACGTACGGACTACAGTCTCCACGAACGCGATGATATTCATTCTCCATCGTATCCATTAAAGTATAATTATCATTTGATGATTTAAAAATGATGTTTAAGGACTTGATATTATTCTGGATATGAATAATATACAACCTATCCATGACAAACATGGCTTACGTAACAAAACATATAAAAGAAAACGAGTAAGTTAACACCCGAAACGACGATAATACTAAGATATTATTAATAAAGCAATGTTAAAAGATCATATATGATATCATATTAATATATATGATTCTTTTATAATTTAATAACAATTATTTCACCATTATACAGGAGGTTAACCTACCCTCAACCACGGAAAAGTACAAGGTAATGGTTTATTTCACAATCTCTTCATTATCCGAGGTTGTTTATACACAATTATCTACTGGGATCTCTTTATCATCCACATCCATGTTTCTTCGAAATGTATTTCAAAAAAATTTTACTATTTAAAAATAATATGGGTTAAATTAATTTATACCCTTATGTGTTTTTAAAGGAATCTTTCCGTCGTTTTCCAAACAAGGCACTTTTTACCTTTCGACAAATTTAAGGTAAGAATGTTTTTTTTAAACTTATAAGGCAGGTGTGGCTATTTACCACCATTATAAAATCGTCAAAGCTTCCCTTAAAAGATTATAAAAATATTTTCAAAGAAAATGTTTTATTTTATAATTATGTGACTTTTAAATGATTTCAAAATGAATATTTTAAGAATTTTTAAAAGGTACTCTTTTTCAAGATCATAATTTTAAATGTTTTAAAGATTTATCTTTTAATTAATGTCCATGTTTTCAAAATGATTTTAAGGATTTATTTATATGGACATGAATGTTTTGAAATGATATTTCTTTTCAAAAGTTTCAAAGTGGTATGGGACACTTTGATTCAAAAATCTATTTTAAATTACTTCCTTTATAAATGTGTGACTTTTCAATGATTTCGAGAAAAGAGGTATTTCTCTCAAATAGTTTTGATTTCATATATGTCAACATCCTTTGATTGATTTTAAGATTATTTGAAGTTGATTTATTATGATATAAAACTTTTGTATTGTATTGAAGGTTTTGTGATATGTTTTACTGTGGATGTGTTATTTTTATACCATTCATGGTTTATGATGAAAGTATTGACATCTCATATGATAGTTTTAATACGAATGTGTATGTTATGTTTAAACCTTTTCATTTGGGAATGCATTGGACTTAATATGTGACGGGTGGAGCCCGCTATAGCTCCTCGATGCATCGGTAGGTCTCATGAGACAAACTAGTGTCTTGGCACAAGGCCTTGGCAAAATCTTATTTGTAGTCTTGGCACGAGGCCTTGGATATGTGGTTATGATAGTCTGGAATTATGCATTCCATCATTATGAAAGTGGTTATTGATATTGAATGTGATTATTAGATTAGTAGAATATCCATGTGAATAAGTAAATGGCATTATTTCATTTTACTTTTGCCATACTATGTTGAAGTTCAAGTTTAAAAGGATTTTGTTTTAGTTATACATTGCCTTAAATATTTATGCTTATTTTTGAAAGTTTCCGCTATATTGTTATCCTTACTGGGCATTTGAGCTCACCCCTTTTCTATGTTTTATTTTTCCCAGGATGTGAAGAAGTAAGTTATGAATGACCTACAAGGATTTTATGTGGGGATATGAGTGTGGAATATGGAAACTATGTTGTTGTAGTAGTTTTTCACTTTATGATGTAATGTAAAACTTTATGAATATATCTAGTGTTTCCAAGGCTACTAAACCAATCGGTATTTCGAGATTTGATCTTTCTTGTGATAATTCCAATGTTATGTAATAATGCATCGACTCTGGGTAACTGGGGTCAGGGAGTTACATTAAAGTCCAAGGACCAATACACACGTCTGCAAATAGGAACATCCAATGACACTATGAAATGTGGATTTCCTACTGGTGGGTCTCGTTCTCATAATATCCTTCTGGATTTTACCAAAGGTGCACACCATGAGAAGGTGCCTCAAAGTTTTATGAGTCCTCACCCCTAATGGCCTGTATTATTTGTGTCCCTTAAATAACATCATCCAGCCATAGAACATATATTCAAGAACAGTGTTATGGAACTTCCGAGTTCTCATCATAGCAGGGATCCACTAAGACCCTTTAATGAAATAACTATCTTTAGGACATTATCACATGAATTGTCACGCAAAAGAATAATCAATATGTGATAAGGTATTTATTTAATGAATAAATTACAAATTAGTTTGTTCTAGGCCACCAAATCCAACATAAATATGGAAGGGACAAATAATTTCTCTACTTATTCATTAATGACATTGAAATCATGACGCAACCAATGTATCCAACTTCACCATGAGCTTTTAGCATCATGGTTTATGAAATAAATCGAAATATGTGAGTTGAAACATGTATTAATAATAATCTTAAAGTCAAAGGACCATCACACATGCTCATAGATAGGAATATACGATGACACCAAAAAATGTGGAATTCCTACTAGTAGGTCTGTTCTCATAATTTCCCATCTTGGAGATTAACAAGTGTGAAATTTGTGAGAAAAAGTCTCATATACTTGTGAGTACTCGTACCTAAAAATCTATGTACTACGTGTCCCATCATAGTTCGTTATCCAAACACAGAACATTATTTGAGAATATCATTATAGCACATCAAGGTTATCATTGTAGTGGGTAACTGCTATGACCTTATCAATGCAACACATACTTTAGGAAATTTTTACATTAGATTCATAAAGAAAAACAAAAAATATATAATAAGAAGTTTTATTAACATTTAATAAATCATATATACATGTAATAAAAGTAAAAATAGTTGGTCCTATGAAAAAAACTCCAATAAACACCCATATTGACTAGAGCCAACTACCTATGACCTTCAGCCCACTAAAACACACATGATAGCCGTGTTTCTGCTGAGTCAAGGCTTTATTCAAGGGGCCCACCATGTTTTCTTTCATGGAAATACTGCTCACTACAACTTCACCTCTCTAAGAAAAATACCTAAAGAGATGATACTTATGAATTATGTGCTTTGTTTGTTGATGTGAATTTGTCTCTTTTGTATGATCCACCACTGTAGTGTTATCACAATAGGGTGTGATAGGATCTTTACTACTAGATACCACATCAAAAATCATGGACACAGTTTTACATCAATAATTCTTATTTATATGAATCATAAGCCACAATATACTTAGAATATATTATAGAATCTATAACCATAACCTACTTTAAGATATTCCAAATCACAACACCTCAATTGAAAGTGAAGATGTATCCTATTTGTGACTTCATGTTATCTTGACTAGTTTGGAAACTAGAATCTGTACATCCTATGATGAATAGTTCTTTATCTCTTCCATAAAATATAAATATATCCTTAGTATGCATCAGATACTTAAGGATAGTCTGGACTGGCATCCAATGGTGGTCACCTGGATAATCTTGATATATTCATACCCCAATTAATGTGTAGGAAAAATCTTGTCTAGTACATAGCATAACATACACGACTAACCCAATCACTAATGCATATAGTCTCCTTATCATTCTGTTTCTTTCCTCATGTGTCTGAGGACACATTTTTTTTGGAAATATGAATGCCATGTGACACTGGAAACAATCCCCTATTGGATTGTTCCATACTAAATCTCTTTAGTATCTTATCAATGTACGTGCTTTGACTTAGGCCAAGTAAACTCTTGGATCTATCATGATGGATCTTAATCCCAAGAATATATTTTACCTCACCCAAGTCCTTCAGAAATATGCATTTGTTCAACCATGCCTTAATTACTGTAAGGCTGGTATTTCTTTTCTAATGAGTAATATGTCATAAACATATACTATTAAGAAAATGACTACACTCCCACTAAACTGTTTATAGACACACGGCTTGCATTCATTCTTTATTAAACCAAATTCTATTATGGCATCATCAAAATTAATGTTCCATGACCTGGATGCTTGATTTAATCCATAAATAGATCTTTTAAACTTTCATACCTTGTTTGAATCCTTTGGAGTCACAAAATCTTCAGGCTATGTCATATAGACATCTTCTTGAAGGTTATCATTAAGGAAGGTTGTTTTGAAATACGTTTTTTGAATCTCATAATCATGGAAATATATAATGGAAAGTAGAATTATGATTGATTTCAGCATTGCAACTGGTTAAAAGGTTTCATCATAGTCAATTCCTTGATTTTGTTTAAACCCTTTTGTAAATAGTCACACCTTATAGGCACTGACTTATCCTTCCTTGTCTAGTTTCTTCTTAAATACCAATTTACAATCAAGGGGATTTTCATCCACTAGAGGGTCTACCAAAATCCAGGCTTAGTTTTGGTACATAGAATCCATTTCAGAATTTATGACTTCTTTCCACTTGGAAAAATCTATAAAACTACTACTTCCTTGGAATTTAGTGGATCATTATTATCAACTAATAACGATTCACCATCCTCAGTGACTAGAAAGCAATACCATTCTTATAACAAACTTTCTCTTTATTTTACATTAATACATGACTTAATACTTATAATTACACTTAATACAACACAAAATATCAATAATTATAGTGTCTTTGGGAATTAGGTACATATCATAACATCTTGAACATATGATACAACAACATTATTGAAAACTTCTTTAACATTCTTCTAAAATTCCATGGATTTTTAAAACTACACAGGATAACCTGGGGACAAACATAAGAAAGGGGTGAGATATAAAACCCAATAAGGGAATAAAAATGGAATAAGGTGATACATGTTAGACAATAGACATATCAATGGGGAATTTAAAGAGATGGAATCATAAATATGAACAATGAGACATGATATAACATGAGAATCATAACATGGGAAATGTGGAAACAACTTAAAACAATGCATCATAAACATAGACCAAGGATAAAATGCCAAGAATTCATGGTGGAAAAATTCCCATTAAGGAATTAGGTTTTCTCTTTTTCCCAACATGAAAAATCATGATACTAAATATTATCCAATGCTTTGGAGTGCTATATAATTCTAGGTGCACCTGTCATATTCATTTTATTCTCATGCTTAATTGTGCCACATAGATCATAAAACATGGATTCATTCATCATCATAATTTATTATATGATAAAGGAGTGTGGAATACATAAATGTACATACCTAATAAAAATGTGTATAAAGTTTAAAACCCTTGATAGGAAATGGGTATGGTATTCACTACATAATTGGTTTGTCATAGAAAATTGTGGTGATATTTCGACAGCATAACAATGTCACTTAAAGATTCATAAAAATGGGTTGATGAGAGAGAAAGGGGTATCTAATCATATAGAAACCAAATGGGAAGTATCAGAGACATGGAAAAACATATCCCAACATTAGAAATTGGAAATAAATGTCATAAGGTAATGAAGAAACATGAATAATAAGAGAATCCTAACTATATTTCAATATGGTAACGAGTGTACATAAAAGGCCATGGAAAGATTAATGAGAGTGAAAGGAATAAATAATTATTTATAAATAAAATGTACAATAAGGGGGGTATTTAATAACATATCCCAATATAATCAAAAGGAAATTTAGTGACATTATAAAAAATAAGTTCTTGATAAAAATAAGAGAGTGGAAGACCCCTTACTAAAATTCAGCATAGTAACGTCTTTGATAAGGATAAAAATGAGATAAGATAAATGGTATATCATTAAAATAATATAAATTTGATAGTAAGGTAATTTTTATAAATTAATGACAATATAACCAATTGAAATTAAAAAGACTAATTTCAAATAAGGTTCTGGAATTTAAAGGATGAGAGGAAAGTCCCTTACTTGAGTGTGTGATTCCAAATGCTTAAGAGGAGATTATTGAGAGCTTGGGTCACCTTGAGAGGACTCTATAGAGTGGAGGTCATAGTATGGAAATCCTACAAGGAGTTTGAGTGAAGATAAATGGGATATTGGGTGGTTTTATATTGGAAAAGATGAGGATTTCTTTATTATTTAGGTTTTGAACTCTACATAATAAAATAACCAAAACCACAAACAATACCATGGTTTTGCCCATGGTTTCTGCCAAATGGGGGTGGTTATAATTATTTTATAAGTAAAAGGGACTAACTTAATAAAATAATTCCCTTTCTTATGTGGAGGTGAGTCACACTCTTAAAGAAAGGATTTTAAAACCTTAAAATATATTATAAGTTTTTGAGGATTCATAATGGATTTATAAGATAAATAAAACAAACTTAAAATAACATTATTTTAAAGGTAAAACATATATTTGGTCATATACCCCATTTATAGTAATTATTACATCACTTTTGGGTCATTATGATGTCATAATACACAAATTATATTTATAAGATGTTTAATTTTTATCCAAAGATTTGACTTTCATAGAAAATTATGAAATATTCACCATTGGATAATTTATATTTTTTGATTCCAAAAATAATATTAATTTTATCTAAATAATTTTCTAAATATATGAATTTTCACTTTTAAAATATAATTGACATTTATTAATAAATACTATGTTTTTTGACAATAACAGTTTTCGAACCCTTATAAAAAATTTCATTTGACTTCATAAAAAATTAAATGATCATTTATATTTGATAAAAATTATTTAATAATAATATTTTGTTAAAAAATTATTTATTTAAAAAATCTATTAATTCATAAATTCATTAATTAAATTAGAATATTACCCAAAAGTATTATTTTTGTTTTATTGTATCAAAATAAAAATCTTTTATAGAGCTATAATAATAGGATGAAAATATATTCATCATTCTATAAAAAATAATGTACATACTCATAATTATAGGTTCTTGATACAAACACCTTAAATACACTAGAAAACTCCCTAGGGGTGGGGTGCATGATGGTGGGACTTTCATGGGGTGGTTCGGTGAACATGGTTTGGGTTGTGATCTCAATGAGCTTGAACTTCTCCCATAAACGATTTCTCTAATGATTAATTTTTTGGATCTCAGCTTGGGCTTGGTAAAGGGAAAATCCTAGTGATTATATCTCCCAAGAAATATTTGATAAATGGGATTCATAGGGTATAATCATATTGGTTGAGGTTATCTATTCTTTTATTTGTGTCAATTGGATTTGTTAAAACCGTATATTTAAACTAACCATGTGATCACTATTTAATGACTATATTATAAATGTTAATGATACTTAATGGCAATTTAAATCAAATTAGATATAATAAAACAAAATAAGTGCATGTGTTTTCTATAACTATATTACATAATAATACATTTAATTAACTCATAAGGGGAAATTTATTTATAATAGTTCTAGTCGTTACAATATTCCATCTTAAGAAAAATTTCCCTTGAAATTTTAATTTCCCACACTAAAATAGATGATGGTAACTCTACTTCATCACCTCCTCCTCTTACTATATTTCTTCTTCAATATTGTGGTTTATCTACAATACTTTGACAAAGTGCATTGTCTTATTTCATAGAACTTTTTCTCTATGATCTAAGATATTCATAAGCTGCGCCTCATATAAAAGATCATTCTCTAATGGCACCACTCTAGATTGAGTACATGTGATAGTTATGGTATTTACTTTCTTAAGAGGGAAACATACAATACATCATGTACTTGAGAAAGGCTTAGTGAGAGTGCTAGTCAATAAGCCACCACTCTGATGCGATCAAGGATCTCAAAGGAGTCAATGTATCTTGAACTAAGATTTCCCTTATTCCCAAATCTCATACTTTCTTCCATAAAGATATGTAGAGGAATACCATGTATCTAATATCAGACTCTAGGCTACGTTGATAATTTCTAGTCTAGCTCTTCTCTCGACTCTGAGTAGCCTTGATGTGCCGTTGAAAAGTCTTAACCTTATATGAGAGGATCGGTTTGGGATATGTCTAACATTGAGGGGAGGGGGGATGAATCAGTGTTGGGGAATTTTTAAACCAATTTATTCTTTTTATCCCTATACCTCTTGACCTATTAGGATCTTGATTCTCTTATTCTCTTTTCCATGTTTCATGCAATAATATGAAAGTAGTAAAAATATGCACATGATATTTTTACAAGGTTCACCACTCAATAAGAGAAGCTACGTCCTTTCCGTTTATGGTAATGACTAGTGCATGGATTCTCCACTATAATGTAGTAACTATTACATTGGTTAACTAGGAAAACAATCTACTAGTAAGTGTGTCTCCCTACACTTGGAGAAGGGAAGGAAATAATCACTTCCCAATGTTTCTACATACACTTGGAGGGGGGAAGGGAAACAATCCTCTTCCAAATTGCAACAAGTAATATATAACCTTAAACTCGCTGGTTATTTATACTGCCAGTGTAGATAGTCTCTTGCAGCCTCTAGCTGGTTCTTTATACTACCTCTGAAGATAGTCTTCTCTCTGTTAAAAGAGTTTGCAACACCAAAAGAATATTCTGCCTGTTGAGACCTGTTGGATGCTACAGTGCTACTTTGTTCTTCCACAACCTTATTTTTCTCCTTGTTAATTACTTAGCAGCATGCAAGTAACCAACCTATCCTTTCTCTACAACAAACATTTAATCTACAAACTCTTCTTCTTCTGATTCTTCAATGCAAAACTAGATGCACTGAAACCTTCTCTTCTTCACACTTTATCTTTTAGCACAAAACCAAATGCACTGAACTCTTCTTCTTATGCTTGCTATAATCACAAGTTATCTTTGTGATTTTTAAATCACTAAAGTCCAAATCAACTTAGCATCATCACAATTGATGAGAAGCTGGTAAGAACTTCTAGCACAACTCATAGCTTGCGTGCCAATCCCTACTTGCGCACCACCCGTCTTGCGCACCTCCCCACTGCGTGCCACCAACTAATTGTGTGCCAAAATTATGCACAACTCACAACTTGAGTGCTACTTAGGGCTTAGACACAACACACTAGTTTCACACAACTCCCTTCTTGCACACCTCTTACAACTTGCGCGTCACTTCTGCTTGCATGCCACTCTGCTTGCGCGCTACTCTGCTTGCGCGCCACTCTACTTGCGGCCACTCTACTTGCACGCCTCCCTAATTGAGTTCCTTATGAATAAATCCCAAATTTCATGACACTTAAGCTTGAACGCCACTTTATACTACTTACGTGATCAGATCTCAAATTTTCTCTTAACTGCTGAGCCTTGAAAAAATGAGGAGGGTAGCCATCTATTTATAGGAATTTTGGTGACTTGCGCACCACATACACTTGCACGCCATTCCTACTTGCATGCCGCTCTATCAATTGTGTGCCACTACATCACTTGCGTGCTGTTCCATCACTTGTGTGCCACTCCATCACTTGTGCTCCCCTTTCTTTCCTTTCTCATATTTTGATGTGTTGATGTTAAAATATGACTTGTGTGTACTATACACTTGCGCGCCTCTTATACTTGTGCACCAATTCCAAATTGATCACCACTCTTAAACTTTCACACCACTTTCTTTCCTTTGTCACATTTTGATGTGAGGATTTTGAAATATGACTTTCACGAAACATACACTTGTGCACTTCTTATACTTGTGCGCCACTTTTTGACTTGCGTGCCACTTTTGACGTTCACGCAAATTTATTTCCTTAAAAAAAACTTCTTTACTCCCCATATCCTTCATAAGGCTTGCATCACAAGTTCTACAAAATTATGATATTTTTGAAATAAAAATCAACAAATCATTGCCATAGTTACGCCATTTTCATAGTTTCAAGCCCATGCACAACTTCATGTATTCTCTTCATCTTCAATAATCATCCTTCTTTCTTCTTATACTCTTTGAAATATTAATTCCAAAGTAATTCTTCATCCTCACTTAAAATCCTCAATTCCTTTTTGGAGTGTGAGTTCCAAAGAACTCCAATCATCTTTATTCATCCAAAAGTAGAGGCTTGAGGATTCTTCAAACACCTTTAATGTTGTAGACAATGTATCTTCTTTGATACATGTATTTTGAACATAGAATCAGTTCAAAAATCATTTGAATTGTATTCTCCATTAACTATTGAGTCCTTCTTCATATCCTTCTTAATTTTGACCAATATTGACAACTATTGACAACAAATACAATCTTCATACACAAAGTGGTCCCAAAAATCTCCCCTTTGTATTTTTTTTTCAATAACTTAAAGTTATCATAAAATGAATGTGTCAATGTCAAAATGAGAATATTCTCTCTCCCCTTTAATTATTTCTCTCCCACATCACTTTTAAAACTTTAATTTCACTTTCTCTCCCCCCTATTGACAATAAATACAAAGTCCATAGGAAAAGGGTATCCATCATTTCTTAAGAAATGTGCCATCAACCATTTCACTCTAAGTCTACTTGAGCAATACTCGGTGTAGAAAACAAGAGGATTTGATTTAGACAACAAAGATATCCATTACCCACTAACCATGATACCTCATGAGATGATAACTCATGTACTTTGTTTTCAAGGGATTTCCACTTTCATTCCAGGCTTAGGATAATAAATGTGATATGAAATAATCAACCTAAAACTATTGTACTCACTTAAAAAAATATCAAAAACATTCAAGTGCAATTGGAAGGATAAGTGGCCTTGGGGCACATTCACTTTTCTTATGTCATTTATTAACTTAGTTACTCCCCCTTTGTAAAATGATCTTTATTTTGAGTAACCAAGGTTAAGAGATTAATAAATGACATACCTTTTTCAATGACATGATCTTAAATAAATTTTCTGAGTAATTTAATTTGATACCAATTGAAGTTAATACTAATTTAAATAATAACTCTAGAAACTTCTTCATTTGTAACCGCATCAAGAGAAACACACATAATTATATTCATAAATAGTGATACTTCATCATATTGTGATTTGAATACCAATTTAAGAATATTCCAAGGATTTCGACTTCTTCAACTTTTCTATCATGTATTGATAGCACTCACAAGTTCTCAGGTTCTCCTCCTGAGATCTTGCTTCAACTTCAATTCCCTCTATTAAAAACAAAAATACAATATGCAAAAGATTTTAGGGAATAAGATGTATCCTCCTTGATTCATCAATGTGAACAACAAGGTTGAGATGGTTTTCTCAACCAAGATGCTCCATTTTCACTAGTCTTCACAGTTTCACATTTGATCTTCAATTATGATTGTGGATGTGTGGATCTTATCACTTCTTCCATTTCTTTATGTGTGAATCTTCTTTATTCAAGATCTTTCGAATCATTAGAATCTCCTTATGCAGCTTCCATATTCTTGAGGAATTCTTATTGGGATAGAATAAGTGCAGTGAAATTTCTAATAGTATGACTGGACTTGTTTCACATCACACATAGAACATTATTTTTTTCATGTGGAATATTCTTTTTACTTTTTACACAAGTCTTAGCTTGTGCATATTCCATTTTTCTCATAATTTCCAAATCTTCTGTCTGGATAAACAAGAAGTCATTAGGAACTGAGGAAACAAGATTGGATCTTCCACATGTATTATTATGAGTGTCATACTTATTATAAGTTATTTTGGATGCACTAACTTTCACCTTATTGGATTTGGAATCCAAGGTTTTCTCATCTTTCCTTCTTGGAGTCTTCTTGGGAGAATTTGATTTTGAAACATTCTTTTGATTTCTTCCCAAGGTTGCTTCTTCATTCTTATCTAGATTTTGTGATATCCTTTTCTTATCAGCTTTTTATACATGTAGAGATGATAATGTACCAATCTAGTTACCACTTATATTGCATACATTATATATATTGTCAAGTATTCAAAATCTGTTTGTAGTGTATGGATGCTTCTGGATCTGTGGATGTTGCTTATTCTTCTCTGGATTTATCCCCCTTGAGATGGTCTTCCTTTGTGATTTTTCATTTAAGGGATTGTACCAACAATCTAATTCACAATTCCAAAATCTATTTCATCACCAACATTGACCCACAAATCATGAATTTTTGATATCTTGTGTATTAGATTGTTGGGCCTTCTTCTTGATGTGTTGTGCTCTCTGTGGGGAACCACCTTCCACATTCTTCTTCCTATCCACCCTAGTCATGGTGGTAGGTTTCTCATCACATTTACTAATCCATACTTGTTTAGAATTTTTCTTCCACCTTGTACTCTTTGTCGAAACAAATTTAGAAACATTAGTACAAGATGGTATGAGTGGTACCTGTTCATTCTCAGCTACTTGTGATAGATCATTGTGTGAAGTAATGATCTTCTTATCACAAGTTGGAGTCCTTTTACCCTTAGAATCCTACAATGAACATTGAATACCAGTAGAAACTGTCTCCTTCTTCTGTGAAGCCTCAATATGTGTCTTCTTAATATTGGACAACAAAGATTCCATTTCTATACATTTCATATTGAGAGTGATTTTCTGATCTTCAATCATAATTATCTTCTCTTCAAAGGCCTTGTTCATTCTTTCAACTCCATATTCATGCATCAAAACATTTTTATGTATCAAAGAGTCAAGTTCTTTGATCTTCTTGGAAGTTTCTTTTAAACATAAACCCTTTACTTCAATGCTCTTCTTCATCTCATATTCAAGTGCATGTATTTTATCTTCCAGAGTCTTATTGACTCCATCTTTCTCCTCAACTTATTTGATCAATTTTTAGGAACTTATTTCAAATTACCTCTTTGTTTCTTCAAAGGATCCAACCTATTTAGATAGATTTAGACATTAAACAATATTTTCTTGTAGGAACTTCTCCAAAACATTAGTTTCTTCTTCCAACTGGGTGATATCTTCTTACATGAATTGAAATAATCCACAAACAAGGGATGAATTTTCTTCAGGAATAATATTCAAAATCATTCTCAATCTATCAACAGATAATTCTTGAGAGGTTATAGATTGATCATCACCGATCATGCTAGTATTTTCATCATGAGAATAATTTTTAAATGTACTAACACATACCTCTTGATCACTTGAGGTAGGAAGATTATCCATCTTCTTGGTATAAACATGAGACAACTTCTCATTACTTTACAATCCTGACATGTCTTCATTGTCAGCAATGTATGGATAACTAGATACTTCCTCTTCTTTAGATAATATGGACTTCTTCTTCAATTTTCTCTTCTCTTTTTTTTCCTATTCATCATGGTCTTGGTAGATATGAGATTTTTTTAGAGACAACTGAATCTTCACTAAAACTGCACTTCATTTATAACCTAGGAATGAAATTAAAGTCTTCAATAGAGAATAAATTCACTGTAGAGAATCCAATAGAGGTGAACCTTTACCTATGATACCAATTGAGAGGACCAGCTTGGGTTATGTCTAACACTGAGAGGGGGGGGGGTGAATTAGTGTTGGGGAATTTTCAAACCAATTTCTTATTTTTATCCCTATACCTCTTGACCTATTAGGAACTTGATTCTATTATTCTATTTTCCCAGTCACATGAAATAATATGAAAGCAGTAAAAATATGCACATAATATTTTTTCAAGTTTCACCACTCAATAAGAGAAGCTACGTCCTTACTGTGTATGGTAATGACCAGTGCACAGATTCTCCCCCATAATGTAGTAACTATTACAGTGGTGGACTAGGAAAACAATCCGATAGTCAGTGTGGCTCTCTACACTTGGAGGAGGGAAGGGAGTAATCACTTCCTGGTGTTTCTCCCTACACTCGAAGGGGGTAAGGAAAATAATCCTCTTCCAACTTGCAACGAGTAGGATGTACCCTTACACTCGCTGGTTATTTATACTGCCAGTGTAGAAAATATCTTATAGCCTCTAGCTGATTCTTTATACTGCCTCTGAAGATAGTATTCTCTCTGTTAAAAGAGTTTACAAAACCAAAAGAATCTTTCACCTATTGAGACATGTGGGATGCTAAATTTCTAATTTGTTCTTCCACAACCTTCTTCTTCTCCTTGTTGATTACTTAGAAGCATTCAAGTAACCAACCTCTTCTTTCTCTACATAAAACCTGTAAGCTTCCCTGAAACCTTCTATTCTTCACACTTTATCTTTCAGTACAAAACCAACTACACTGAACTCTTATTATTATTCTTGCAATAATCACAAGTTCTATTTGTGATTATTAAATAATTGAATTCTATATCAACTTAGCATCATCACAGTTGACCAAAAGCTGGTAAGAACTTATAGCACAACTAAAAGCTTGCACACTAATCCCTACTTGCACCCCCTGCTCGCGCAACTCCCTGCTTGCACGCCTCCCTGATTTTATTCCACTAACTACTTTCACACCACAATTCTATACAACTCACAACTTGCGCACCACTTTGGTCTTATACACAAAACATTTGTTGCACAAAACTCCCTACTTGCATGCCTCTTACAACTTGTGTGCCACTTCTTCTTTCATTCCGTTATTCTTGCGCGCCACTCTTCTTGTGCGCCTCCCTACTTGTGTGCATTATAAATAACTCCAAACTTGCACGACACTTCAGCTTGAGCACCACTTTCTACTACTTGCGCGATTAGAGCTCAAATTTTCTATTAAGTTTTGATCCTTGAAAAAATGATGAGGGTGGACATCTACTTATAGTCATTTTGGTGACTTGCATGACACATACACTTGCACGCCATTCCTACTTGCACGCCGCTCTATCACTTGCGTTCCGCTCCATCACTTGTGTGCCACTCCATCACTTTCATGCCCATTTCTTTACTTTGTCATATTTTGATGTGTTGATGTTAAATATGACTTTTTCGCACCATACACTTGGGTGCCGCTTATACTTCTGCGCCGATTCCAACTTGCACTCTACTCTTGAACTTATATGCCACTTTATTTCCTTTTTCATATTTTGATGTGATGATCTTGAAATATGACTTGCGCGCAACATACACTTGCGAGCTACTTATACTTGTGCACCACCTTTTGACTTGCACGCCACTTTTGACTTGTGCACTGCTTTCTTTCCTTTGTCAAAAATCACTTATTTACTCCCCATATCCTTCATAAGGCTTTCATCACAAGTTCTCCTAACTTAATATATTTGTGAAATAAAAATCAAAAAAGAATCATCATAGTTATGCCATTCTCATAGTTCCAAGCCCATGCACAACTTCATGTATTCTCTTCATCTCGAAAAATCATCCTTCTTTCTTCTTATACACTGATAAATATGAATTCCGAAGTACTTCTTCATCCTCACTTCAAATCCTCAATTCATTTTTGGAGTGTGAATTCCAAAGAACTCCAATCATCTCTCTTCATCAAAAAGTATAGGCTCAAGGATTCTTCAAACACCTTCAATTTTATAGACAATGTATCACCTTTGATATATATATTTTGAACATAGGATCGGTTCAAAAATAGTCTAAATTGTATTTTCCATTAACTATGGATTCCTTCTTCATCTCCTTCTTAATTTTGACTAGTATTAAAACTATTGACAACAAATACAATCTTCATACACAAATTGGTCCCAACATTATCCAAAATTTTCTCAACCATTTGAGGACCTAAAAGTTTTTGTTCCCCAATATCATCCCAATATACAAGTATTCTACACCTCTTCCCATAAAGGGCTTCATAGGGATCCATTTTAATGCTCGAGTGGAAACAATTATTGTAAGAGAAATCAACCAAAGGAATGTGTTGGTATCATCCTCCTTTGGAATCCATATTACATGATCAAAACATGTATTCTAGTGTATGAATAGTCCACTTATATTGGAAATAAGTTTGAGGATGATAGGCTGTAATTAAGTTCATCCCAGTGCTTAGAGAATGTTGGAGACTTTTCTAGAACTTAGAGGCGAATCTCAGATCTCGATCGGATATAATCGATAGTGGTACTCTATGCAGTCTAACCACTTATCTGATGTATATCCATGAAAGTTGATATAGTGAGAAGTCCTCTATAATTGCGATAAAGTGAGTTATCTTTATAAGATGGTCTACAACAACCCATATAGAATTGTTTCCCCTAGATGTATTCGGAAGTCTGGTGACAAATTCCATGGTGATGTTCTCCAATTTCCATGTTGGTATGGGTAATGTTTTCATCATTCCCTTAGACTTCTACCTTTCATAATTTACTTTATATAATACTAGGCACTTTGATGTATATTCATTGATATCCTTCTTCATATTTTCCAACCAATAGTTCTCAAAGAGATCTTGATATATCTTTGTGCTTCCTGGGTGAATATAGAAAGTCAAACTATGTGCATCATCCAATAGTTTCTTATTTAACTCAGGATTTGATTGAACACATAGTTTTGACCCAAATCTCACAATTTATTCTTCAGTAACATTGAACTTTGAGTATTTACCTTTCTATATATTTTCCAATTTCTTCTTAATTCCCACATCATTTCTTTGATCACCCCTAAACCTCTCTAGAAGGGACAGTTGAGTAATCATTTGTGAAAGGATTGATGATGTTCTATCCTTTAGGATTATTATATCTATCCTTTTAAAATCTATGAAGATTGTATCCCTCTCAATTCTCATTAATGATAAAATTGTTTGATCCTTTCTACTTAGAGAATCTTCTACTTTATTCAATTTACCAGGATGGTAGTGGATTGAACAGTCGTTATCCTTGATGATCTATAACCATCTTCACTGGCACATATTAAGCTATTTTTTTTGTGAATATATATTTGAGGCTCTTGTGATCAATATATATCTCAAAAATATCCCCATAGAGACAATTCCTCTATATTTTTAATGCAAAGATCACAACTACTAACTTCAGATCATGCATGGGATAGTTTTGCACATGAATTTTCAACTGACTTGAGAAATAGGCTATAATTTTATCATTTTGTATCAGTACATAGCCTAAGAAATTATTTGAAGCATAATTGTATACCACAAAGAGTTCCCCACTTGTTGGTAGTGTGACCGCTGGTGCAATGATACTCCTCTTTTTGAGCTCCTTAAATCTTTCCTCACATTATTACATCCAAAAAAACTCCACTCCCTTCCGAGTTAGCTTGGTAATAGAGTTTGAAAATCGTGATAAATTTCTCAAAAATTGATTATAATACCTAGATAATCCAAGGAAACTACGGATATCTGTCACATGAATTGGACTTGTCCATCCTTTAATTGCTTCCATTTTTGAAGAGTCCATAGATATCCCATTTTTTGTTATGATATTTCCCAATAAAGAGACTTCCTTCAGCTAGATTTCACATTTTTTGTTTTTGGAATAAATTTTTTCCTTTCTTATGGTCTTTATAATAGTACTTATATTCTCCTCATTCTCTTCCTTTCTTTTGGAGTATATTAGAATATCATTTGTAAAGACTACCAAAAAAATTCTAGGTAATCTCTAAAGACTCTATTCATAAAGTCCAAGAATATTGATGGAGAATTAGTGAGTTTGAATGAAATTACCATGAACTTATAGTGCTCATACCTTGTAAGAAAAGTAATCTTGGGGATATAGCCCTTCTTCACCCTAACTTGGTAATATCCTGACCATAGATCCACATTAGAGAAGTATTGTGTTTCACATAGCTGACCGAATAAGTCATCAATCTGTGGAAGAGTATACTTGTTCTTTATCATGATCTTATTGATCTCATAATAATCAATGAAAAGTCACATTGACCCATCCTTATTCTTGATAAAGATGAATGGTTCACCCCATGGTGAAGCACTTGGGCATATGAACCTTTATCTAGATTCTCCTTTAGTTGTTTCTTCAACTCCTCATTTTTCACAACATCCATTCTATACAGAGTCTTGGATAATGATAATTCACTAGGTATAATATTGATTAAAAATTAAACCTCTCTATTAGGAGGAAGACTAAGAAATTCCTCAGGAAACACATCAGTGTATTCCCTCACAATAGACATGTATTCATGGATGATTATTTACTTAGATTTAATCATTTTAGCTAGATACGCTTTATCATAGGGAAATAATATCCATGTTTGATATGATGTTTCTAAAGAAGATTAATACTCCTATTTGAACTTGTACAAAATCGGGGGTTGATTCACAATACAGAGAGTGATTTACTTCTCACAATAATTTATGTTGGCTCTATATAGGGAAATATAATCCATGCCCATAATTGCATCAAATTCCACCAAAGGGAGTGTGATAAGGTTCGCTTGGAAGTTCAACCCAATAACTTTGATAGGGGAGGAGTTATATAATTTGGATGTAATAATTTCCCCATTTTCCATTTTCATCAACAGCTCTACTTCCATGATTTGAGGTTGTGTTTGGATAGTTATACTAAACTTTTGTGATATAAAGGAATGCGTAGAACTATGGATGATAACCCAACCTTTCACTTTTTGATTCTGGTTCTAACCACTTACATTATCCAAAACTAACATAGGGGTGATTATTTTTAGACTATTAAAGACATAAATAGGAATCCTATAACATTAAAGGGATAACTTATAAATTACATTTATTTCCTTAACTTATGAATTTATAGGCTTTAATATATGTTATCCATGATCTATTTCCTAACATATATTCTTATGGGATTTTTTATTTACTTTATAATAGTTCGTAATGAGATTATAAATTTACCAAAGAATATCCTCTGGGAGTGTCAAAATAGGTGCACAGTAAGGCCCATTTCTGTGTACCAGGTTACACCGAGTCAGGGCTGACACACCTTGTCAAAGTTTTTACCCTTAAATACATCTATGTCAGAATCATGCCCACTTGTAGTATCCAGATAGGGATGTATTTTCTTGATAAAACACTTACTCTATAATTTAAATTTATAAAAAAGGAATTTTCCTAATGTGATTTTATGTGATATAATTATAAGAAAGAAGTGAAATATGACAGGAGTGGAAAAATATATTACTGATCATAACTGTCTATATCATATTTTTGAAATTAAAATCACAGAAGTGGAAAAATTATGTTTAATGACTAGTCTATAAAAGTCACGTAGTATTTAGTAGCATGATGTTTCATTATGTTTCCTAATGTGATTTTATGTGACATAATTATAAGAAAGGAATTTATATTGATAAAACATTGGGTCATTACATTCTTCCCCCCTTTTGAAATTTCTTCCTTGAAATTTTGTTTTACATAAATAGGTAAGGGTACTTCTCCTTCATCGCCTCCTATGGTTCCCAACTTGATTCTTCATACTTATGGTTTATCCACAACACTTTGAAAAGGTGGTTTGTCTTGTTGAATAGAACCTTATCTCTCCGGTCCAGAATATTTACTGGATGATCCTTATAAGAGAGATCATTTTCCAGCTATACCACCTCTGAGTTCAGTACATGTGATGGATCTGGTATTTACTTCCTCAGGAGTGATACATGGAAGATATCATGAACTCAAACCATATTTGGTGGAAGTGAAAGCTGATAGTTCACAGCTCCTATGTGATCAAGGATCTCAAAGGGGACAATGTACCTTTGGATTAGCTTCCCTTTCTTTCCAAACCTCATTACTCTTTTCCATGGAGATATCAGAAGGAATACTTTATCTTCAACGTCGAACTCTTAGTCCCTTTAATGGTTGTTAGAATATATCTTTTATCAAATCTGAGTATCTTTGATATGTTGCGGGATGGATTAAACCTTCTTTATCATCTCTTGCACAAGATTAGGTCTAAGTTGCTTTCTTTCCCCAACTTAATCCCAATAGGTTGGAGTTATACATCACTTTCCATACATATCTTCATATAGAGCCATGTAAATACTTGAGTGGAAGCAATTGTTGTATGAGAACTCAACCAATGGAATATTTTTCTCCCATACTCCTTTGAATTATATAGAGTAGGCTCTTAAAATATTTTCGAGCATCTGAATAGTCCTTTCAGATTGGCCATCAGTTTGGGGGTGATAAGCCATGCTTAAATTCAATTCACTACTCAAGGCATGTTGAAGACTCCTTCAGAATTTAGATGTGAACCTAGGATCATGATTAGAGATAATTTAAATTGGTACCCCATGAAGTATCACCAATTTCTCCACATATATATTTGCAAGTTGTTCAAGTGATTGATCTTCCCGAATAGTGATAAATTGGGAAGTCTTGGTGAGTCAGTCAACCAAAACCCATATCTCATTATTTTCTTTGGATGTCTTCAAGAGACTAGTGACAAAGTACATGGTGACATTCTTCCATTTCTATATGGGTATAGGCAATGGTTGCATCATCCATTTGGACTTCTATCACTCTGCTTTAACTTGATGACATATCAAACACCTTGAGATATATTCCACAATCTTCTTCTTCTTGTTGTCCCACCAAAAGTGTTCTCAGAGATCATGGTACATATTGGTGCTATCAGGATAGATAGAGAATGTTGAGCTATGTGAATTATCCAAAATATATTTATTTATCACATGTGATGAATGCACACAAAGCCTCGTTCCAAACGAAATTACACCATCATAATCGACATGGAACTCTTACAGCTTCCCTTCCTTTACTGCAGTCACCCTTGTTTGTAACTCCATATCATCCCTTTGGGAATCCTTAATATTCTCTTGGATAGATGGTTGGGAAATAATTTGGCAAAGGTATGATGTATTCCCTACCATTGTGATTTCCAAATCCATCCTTTGCATATCCATGAAGATAAGGTCTTTTTCAATCTGCAACATGGATAGAGTAGCATATTCTTTTCTTCTTAGAGAATCATCTACCTTGTTTTCCTTGCTGGGATGATAGTAAATAGAACAATCATAGTCTTTGATTAGATCTAACCATCTCCTTTGATGCATGATGAGCTCCTTTTGTGTGATAATATACTTTAGTCACTTGTGATCTGTATATATGTAACATTTCTCACCATAGAGGTAGTGCCTCCATCTTTTTAAGGAAAAAATCACATCTACTAGATCCAGATCATGATTCAGGTAGTTTTTCTCATGGATCTTCAACTATCATGAGTCATAGGCTATCACGTTATCATTTTTCACGAGTACACAATCCAAGACTTTCTTTGAATCATCACTATATATCACAAAAATTTCTCCATTTTTGGTAATGTGAGTACATGTGTAGTGATAAGCCTTCTATTTAGCTCCTTGAATCATTCATCACATTCTTCCATCTAAACATACTTTACCCATTTCCTTATTAACTTATATATAGGGCTTGAAAATCATGAGAATTTTCTCACAAAACGTCGATAGTAACCTACTAAGATAAGAAAACTAAAAATTTCTATGACACTAAAGGGTTTGGGACATTACTCAATTGCCTTTGTTTTTAAAGGGTCCACATAAATTCCCCCACTTGTGATCACAAGTCCCAAGAACATGAATTTTTTCATCCAAAAGTTATACTTGATGAACTTGGCGTACAACTTCTCCTTCCTCAATGTCGCCAATACATGTCTTAGATGTTCTTCATGTTCCTCCTTTATCTTGGAGTAGATTAGAATATCATCAATAAATTTTTTTGAGGTAATGTATAAATACTCTATTCATCAAATACATGAATATTTCATGGTCATTAGTAAGTACGAAGGGCATCACCAAAAACTCATAGTGCCCATAACTTATACGAAAGGCAGTTTTCTGAATATCTTCCTTCTTCACCTTCAGAAAATGATATCCAGAATGGAGATCCACCTTTGAGAAGTATTGAGATCCTCTAAACTAATCAAACAAGTTGTAAATCCTTGGAAGAGGATAATTGTTCTTTATTGTGATCTTGTTGAGTTTCTAATAATCAATACACAACTGCATTGTTCCATCCTTCTTATTAACAAAGAGCATTGGTGAACCACATGGTGATGCACTAGTGAATATGAACCCTTTATCCAAATTCTCTTGTAGATGTTTCATCAACTCCTATGGTTCGATAGGATCCATCCTCTAGGGACACGTTGAAATAGAAGTATCTCTGGGTATGAGTTCTATTAAGAACTATACCTCACAATCTAGGGGTAGCTTGGGTAACTCTTTAGGAAATATGTCACTATATTCCCTTACAATGGAAATTTACCCTAGGTTGATACCTTCCTCTGACTCAGCCATTTGAGTGAGGTATGCTTCTTCACAGGGAATCAACACCCACATTGTTGAAGGATTTTTTAAAGGAGATTCATGAACTTCCTTGCATTTTTAGAGGATCATGGGATGGTTAATAATATGAAAAGATATTTCCTTTTCTCAACAGTTTATATGTTCTTTATATAATGAGAGCCAATCCATTCCAAATATAGCCTCGAATTACACTAAGGAAAGTATCATGAGATTTTTTGGAAGAATCTTCCCACATACGCCAATAGGAGAAGAGTCCAACACTTCGGTTGAAATTATTTCTCCACTAAGTGTTTTTTAGATATCTCTACTTCAAGGTCTCTGGGCTTCGATTCAGTAGTTCTAGAAAACTTATGAGATATAAAGGAATGCATAGAACCAGAATCAAATAATACTTTTTCTATTCTTGAGTGATATTGAAGTGTACCTTGTATGAATTCATTATCTTACTCCACTTCCTCAATAGTGATGGAATAATAATTCCCTTTATTCTTTGGTTTTGGTGACCAATGATGATGATTACCCTCAAGGACTCAAGGTTTAGTGCACTATATTTCATAGTTCCCTTTATCCCTACAATTTTAGCATTGGACCATGGATGGCTCTCTCTTTTCCTCCACCACATTATCAAACCTTTTCATTTATTTTCAACATTATGATCTTGGTGGCCTTATCTCCCACACTTGAATCATTTCCCTATCCCTTTGAGGTAGTTCCCATGATGCTTCTTCCCACATTTTTAACATGTGGGTGGTTGAGTTTTATTAAAACCTTTGTCATTAGATCCTTCAGCTTGAAACTCTATCTTTTTTTTCTTATCACCATAACCATGGGACTATTGTTCAAACTCAATCTACACTTTTAGAGCACATATAAAAAACTTCTTTATAACTACCAAAGTATCGAATTGATAGAGCTTTTCAAAAGTGTTGTTTTAAACCACTAAAGAATCTATAAAATTTTCTATCATTGTTGATAACAAAATATAAAGCATACCTTTAAATCCTTGTGAAATTTTCTCTATAGGCCGTGATAGATTCTCCTTCCTTTTTATTCATCTCTATGGATTATATCTCCATATTAGTTCAAATAGTTCGATGGAAATACTTATTAAGAAACATTATCTTAAAGTCTTCCCATTCCATCTCTTCTATTTCATCTCTCGGCTTGGTGTTCTTAATCAAAGCCCACCATTGATAGGATTTTCCATCTAGATGATAAAAATCTAGAGTCAAATTCTCCATCTCAAAACAGTTAAGTGCAAAAAATATCTTCTCCATTGAGTTGAACCACTATTCTACAACTAGTGGATCAGAAGATCCACTAAAAATTGATGATCATGGCCGCATAAAACACTCGATATCCAGTTTCCCCCTCTTTGGTGAAGGGGGATGTTCCTAATTATTCAGGTTATTGTTCATAAACTAATACATCTGGGTAAGAATCACCATGAAATTTTTAACTCCACCTCCCAAATCATTGGGGATGTCATTCAGTCAATCGCTACATTGTCCCTCACATGGGTTGTTGGCCTGATTTCTCCTGGTTCCCACCATTTTCTAAAATATAAAAGGTTAAAACAAAATATATCAAAACCATTGGTATAGCCTGTACCAATGGTTTGGAGGACCGTTGGATGGTTTGGTGTTTGGGATAGGTCTATACCAATGGTTCTGGGAAAACTGTTGGTATAGGTCATATGAGAAACCTATACCAACGGTTTCATAAAATCGTTGGTATAGGTAAGCCATGAATAAGTAATTTATTCCTTTGTTCATTTAAGTCTACAAGAATATCTTGTAGGATCCCTATGTTTATAATTTTATAAAACAAATATTCTTTGGTGCTTACTTATACTTAGTCTTATTATAATGGTTTTCACTAAGGTTCTCTAATCCTAATTCTCAAATTAACTAAACCGTCCTCTGATACCAACTATAGCAACCATGCTCTTCTTACATTACCATTACATCATTTTAATGATAAAAAACATTATAAAATTAAACAAAAAGTATCAAAAGGTTTAGTATATCTGAAAAACTATATCCATACATAACTTTTACAACATAAAACATAAAAATTTATTTAATTCCTTCTTCTCTAGCTTCTTAGTACCCCTTGTGTTCTCCTTAGTACAAGTAGTCACCTGAGGATATACATCAAAAATGGGTGAGATAAAATCCCAGTAATAGGATAGATAATAACATGAAAAAATATAACATAGAGTGATAATAATCATTATCATCATAACATATGCATAGAATCATAATCATGAGAGAAATAATTATTAAAAGACTTGGAATGTGGCAATGTATAAAAATGAAGCATGATGTCTTAGTGGTCAACTACCACACATAGTTGTGAAAAAATATATCATCATGTTCATGCATATTTAACTTTACCCATGAGGTTATTCACATTACCCAATGAATTGGAGCACTATATAATTCTGGGTGTACCCGTCACATCATAACATTTACATTGGGCTATATAATTTTGGGTACGCCCGTCACATCACAACATTTACATTATCATGCATTCCACATAAAAAATATATCAATATTGAACATATAAAAACCCATGTAAAGTAATGTGTTTCATTTTATAATATACATTAATAAAAATTGGGTTCCCAAATGAAAAATGGAATAATATAATTGATATAAGAATCATCAACTTTGAGTGAATAAGAAACAATCTCAAGAAGTGTGTTTTTTTGAAAGAAGAGTTCTTTTAGAAAACAATGTGTTTATCATAAACATAATTTGAAAACATTTATATCCTAGAAAAGTTAAGATAATTATGAAGATATTATTTTTATGGAACAACCATACCGAAAATGGAGTGAAAGAGGGAAACCCCAAAGAAAGAAAGTTGGGTTCTAGAATTCCCCTTACCTTGTGTCTGAATGCTTTCTTCACTTCAATGTCAAGTATAATCACATTAGATTAATTAATTAACAAATAAAAAACATTTTATACATGAATATAATTCATTATGGTCTTATTAAGTTATATTATGGTCCTTTTTATGAGTTATAGAATTTAATTTCATCATTTGGGACTTTTTGTTTTCATAGATTTCATGATCGGTTCGTTTGTATACATGAATGGATGTTTGTTTAAAATGAGTATGAATATCCAGAATTGTTATTATATGCTATTAATTATCTTCTATAATATTAAATGATCATATAATTCATTTTTTTAATTTGTATGAGGATGAATCATTAGATAAGATCTTAGTGATAAACATTTGGATTATTTTGGGCGATTTCGCTACAACGAATTTGTTTTGTTTTATTGTTTAACATAATGTGTGTATAAAGAATCCAGAATATTAAATAATATATATTAAATATATTATAATATGTTTCAACCATAAAAATGGTTTCATGACCATAAATGAAGATGATAATATAAATTGAAAACCCATTACCTTGAATGCGATAAATTAACACATATCAGACGGTGTTTTAATTTTTAGTATAAAAGGAGGGAGAAAGATGGGTGATAATAAATTATTAAATTATCAAAAAAAAATTAAATTATACTTAAGGTAATATATTTTTCATACCATTTAGATGATAGGAGGTGAGGATAGAAAAATAAAAGGAAGGAACTTGAAAGAAAATAAAGGACCAGAAAGAGGAATTTACCTCTTGAATTTATCCTCCTTGAGAGCCTATTTAGGGAAGAGGTTTTGGTATTTTGATGATACCAAGAGATATTGGATGTGGTTAAGGTGATATTGAGGAAATTTTATCATAATTTATACAAGTATCAAGGCTTGAGAGGTGTGAGGAGAAGAGGGTGTGAGGGGTGGTATTTATAGTGGAGGGGAGGGGTGTTTTCTTATTATTTTAATCATTAGTTTATTATTTTTCTCAAGACAAGTAATAGTTAGGATTCTTGTGATAAAAAACAGTAATTAGATCATGTGATTTCAAAAAAATGGTTCTTACATCATATATGACTCAATGAATAGTGCTTTTTTCCTTATAATATATATATACTGTAAATTACCATATTTTAATATTCACCAAAAATTCAAGTATTTCAGAAAAATCTCAAAAATTCACCCTAATAATTTTTTGACATTTATAATTAAAAAAATAAATCCATTTTATGAAAATATTTTTATAAATATTATTAATTTAATTTTTAATTAAAATCATCATTTACTGGGAAAATACAGATTTTAAAATTATAACTGATTTTATAACACTTTGAAAAAATTACTTAAGGTATCAAAAAATTATCTTAAAATCACAAGACATAAAAATGAATGAATTTTATTAAAATAATTTTTCTTTTAAATTATTAATTATAAAATTTTAATTAAATAATTTTGGCTTACAAAAATACTAACCACTTAATTAATAATTTTAAAACACTTATTTACTTAGTCTATTATACCATTTTATTATTTATAAGATGCCTCAATTTTATTTATACTTTCATGGGTGGGGTTACTATTCATTTAGTTGGTTTTCTCTTCATAAGGGTAATATTACTATTTATAAGTGTAACATTAATATTCATAAGGGTAAGTTACTATTCACCAAGAATTAAGTTTGTCCTATTAGACTCAAAATATCTTACTAGTCACAATTGTGTATGTGAGATTTTTGAAATTCAAATCACAGAAGTGAAAAAATTATGTTTAATGGCTAGTTTATAAAAGTCACATAGTATTTAGTAGCATTATGTACATTGTGTTTCCTAATGTGATTTTATGTTACATAATTATAAGAAGAGAATTTACATTGATAAAACATTGGGCCGTTACAACGATCCTAGATTATTTTCTCATCATAATATCTACTGTTAATTAATTTCATTATCATTTTTATCTTATAATTATTTAGTTCATTTTCAAAGATATAATTATTGAAGACGAATAAGAAATGGTGTGATGTGCAATAATCAACCACAAATCAATATGTTACACAACATTCTTGGTATGACTCAAAGTTTACCTTAAAATTAACACTTTCTGTTAATTCATTTCATTATATTATTACTAAATTGAGAATTTTTTTCTTATAGAGGTGTTTTTTTCTCGAGCATGGGTTAGGATATAAAGACAAAGGAACAATGACGTTTTTTAATGTATGTAATAATTTGTACTTATGTAATTGTACAAACCAAATTTTTAAATGTCTATAATACGATGTTTTTTCTTGAATTTGTGTTGTAAATTTTATTTAATTTAAATTATGTATTAGTTTACTGATTTCATGGTGTTTTTCATGCTACGGTGTGTTTTTATAACACACTACACTGGTGTTACAGTTTTCTGTTACAACACACTGTAATATTTCTCTTTATCAGTACTTTTTTAAGCATTGATAAGGGTAACCTTTATTAATACTTTTAGAACCATTGATAAAGGTAACCTTTATCTATTCTTTTATAAACACTGATAAAGGTTTCATTTATCAGTGCTTCTAGAAGCACTGATCAAGGGTTAGTTTATTAGAACTTCTAAAAGGGATGATAAAGGACATCTTTATCAGTGCTTCTAAAAGTGCTGATAAAGTACCCCTTTATCAGCACTTTTTTATCACTGCTAAAATGCTAGAGATTTTAATCTCACTTTGGTAGTCACCGCTTCTCTAGCGCTAATAAAGGCCATTTTTGACATTATTAAAGGCCTATTTTGAAGTAGTGTTGTAACGCATATCCCCAAAAGGATAATGAAAGACTCACATAAATCATCATTAATCTCACCATGTCCAACAAGATGTAGTTCCTCCTTTCTCATACACCATTCCACTGAGGCATATAAGGAGGAGTGAGTTGAGATAAAATCCAAAACTCCTATAAATAATCAATAAAGTTTTGAGTAATATATTCTCCACCATGATCTGAGTGAAGTCTCTTAATATTCTTACCAAGATGGTTATCAACTTCATTATTATATTCCTTGCATTTATGAAAAGAATATGACTTATACCTCATTAAGTAGACATATCCATATCTACTAAAATCATTAGTAAAAGTTATCAAGTATGAGTACCCACCAATTGCTTCAACTGAAAATGGTCCACACACATCAATATGAACTAATTAAAGAAACAATTTATCTCTTTTAACTTTCCCACTAAATGGAGATTTTTCCATTTTTATTTGGAAACATGTGTGATATACACCAAGTGGTTTTAGTTCCAAAGAATCTAAATATTCATCTTGATGTAATTTAGTCAAGTACTTTTCATTTACATAACCTATCCGATGATGCCAAAGTTGGGTGTGGTGTTATTCATGTGAAGTATCTTCATTATCAATTAAAATTATTTTTTTTGTGTGATCCAACATATAAAGAATATTATATAAATGTGCCTTACCATAACAAATTATATATTTATAAAAGAAGAAGCATTTACTCTCAAATTTGAAAATAAATCAATCCATATCAAGTATAGATACATAAATAATGTTTTTGGTAACTGAAGGAATATAATAACAACCCTTTAAAACCAAGATCATTCTAGTCTCTAATGTGAGGTGGTAGTCCTCAATAGATACAACAGAAAGTTTAGCATTGTTGGATGCTTGAAGATATACCTATCCTCTTTCAATATTTCTAAATCTACTTGGTTTCTGTATTTGAATACATTTGTGGGAACCACAAGATGTATCTAATACCCAATTCATAGAAACAAATAAAATTCACTCAATAAAAATATACCTGAAGCTTCCCCTTTATTTATTATCTGAGTGTATTTTTTCTTCAGTGGACCTTCTAGAAACATGAAAAACAGAAAACATCTTATTCATTTACTTACCCCTTGATCTTCCTCTTCTTGGAAGGGTGTGAAGAAGCTTTGGGATTAAAGATCTTTTTTCCCTTTATATTTGTTCCCCATATGGATGAAAGGTTTTTCACACTTTATATCCTTATCTACTTAGAAAATAAAATTAAGAATATCTGGAAGAGACAACTCAATGTTGTTTATATCAAAATTCACAACAAAGCTAGAGAAGCTATGAGAGAGTGATGTGAGAATGAATTCAGTGCCCATTTCTTTGGGGAGTTTAAACCCTAGGACCTCTAAGAACTCAATGTAGCCAATGATAATGACTACATGAGACCCTGCTGGGGAACCCTCTCCAAGATTACTCTAAAATAGAACCTTGGAAATATCAAACTATTCCTATCCAGCTCTCTCTTGGTAAATACCATGGAGGTTCTAAAGCATGATATATGCATCCATATTTTCATGAGGCTTCATTAGTTCACTAGACATTGATGAAAGCATCAAACATTGAATGTCAACTACATCGCTCAAATATTTTTCATAAACAAGGAACTCTTCATCACTCACCTCTTTAGAAAACGAATCAGGCATTGAGGATTCTAGCACGTAAAATTTCCATCCATGGCATAACACAACCTGAATGCATCTAAACTACTTCTAGAAGTTACTACTAGTTAGGAGGTTATCTCTCTCTAATATTGATCGTAGGGATACTGTGGATGATGAACTTGTCGTTTTATTCTACAATTAAAAAAGGTAGATTATTTGTACTTTTCTTGATTACAAAATAAGTGAGATATGATAAATTAAATGTTTATTTATTTATTTATTAAATTTATCACTATTTTATCAAGTCTCAATACCCCTCACCATTGAACTCAGAATGTATAGCTGTTTTAGTATTATAGTAGCAAGGATACCCATTACTTTTCTTAATGATCCAGTCTTTGGCCATAAAAACCATAATAAAGTAAATATGTAGGTAGTCTTTCCAATTATATACTTACAACTCCTTGATCCATTAAGTGGATTCTGATATCCTAAAATCCTGACTTGGATTTTCTCAACAATTGCCTCTAAATTTGTATTGAACAGACTTTGGCCATTAAACTCAATAGAATTTCAGTTAAGTCAACCAAAAACTCTCATGAGAACTCTCTAATAAAAGTAAGTGCATAGAATTTGTCCATGTACTACACTTAATTATATGGTTTCACTTCTAATCAAGTAATGAAACACTTAGTCTAAATTAATCTTTAATTGATGGATTTTATTTTATTATGCATAAATTTTATCTTGTTTTATTCTTTTCATGTCTTGTTGATATTAAGTGGATGTTACTTAATTAACTAAAAATGTTACTTAAAACATTTACACATGATTCATTTATTTAATTTATGTCTTTTCACATTAATTCATTTATTTATGTGATCATGACCTTGAATCCATAAAATAAATAATTTTATAGATATAAATAAATAAATAATTAAATGAATCATTCATGAGCTTTATCTAACAAATGATTTAATGAGAAAATATTAAATTAACCTTTGACCTAGGAGGATAAAACTCATATTGTCGGTCTTGGCATGAGTTATAGCATTTCACTTTTCCATTTGTGTATTATCTATGTTGGCATCATTATGGTTCCCTCTTGAACTGCTTCCATGCACCTTGAAATACTCCATTAAGTACAAATATTTATAACTCACACACAGGTGAGAGGAACCAAAGGATTGGTTAAAGTGGTTTACATAAATATCTTTGGACACATAGGTCCCACATAATAATGAAGGGATGAATGGCTCAGAGGACATCATTTAATTTAATATTAAATAATTTCAAACTCATGAAATAAATTAAATTAAAACATCCACCACATACACATGTCTTATTTAAACTCATGAACGGTCATACATACAATGAATACGCAAAAATAAATGGCTAACATTCATTTCTTTATTCGTTCTTCTATTATTTAAGATAAACACACTTACATTAATTAATTAATTATCTTTCATCTTAATGATCATCTGATATTATTTTTGAGATACCCATCATTAATGGCATCCATGGAAAATAAATGTTATAACCAATAATTACATATTAATTACAATACATTAATTGAGCATTTAAAATTCTTTAAAACCATTATTAAATTAGAAAACACACAATGGTGTACCAATCAATAAAATAAGGTTTTAATGCTATAATTTTCAAATTTAATATAATTTTAATTTTTTCCATTAATGGGAGACTACACGGCATGTACATCCAGCTACTTTCCATGTACCTTGGTTTCCATATATCCAAGTCACATGCCTGGGGCTTTGGCGTGTTAAATCAGCTAGACTACACAACATGTACATGTCAACTACACACCCTGTATATGCTTGTCATGTGTCATGGTGGGCTCGATCAACACATAGTGTGTAATAAAATCATCGTGTGTAACTAATTAATCATTACATCTAGATACAAATATGAATGGGTATAAGGTGTGTGTTTTGGCCACACATCGTGTAACTCGGTTTTACCAGCCAATGATTTGGCACTTCTCAATGGCATCTCTAGTCATTATTTATTTGTTCTTGAACATTTAAGAAAATGAAATAATTAATGAACATGATTAATATATCGATAATCCCCTCACACATGTCTATGGTAGTAGGGATGGAGGGGTTTGAGGCGCATGACATGGGGTCGAGTCCTTAGACTGGTTTATTTCACAGTTTCTTTGTACGCTTGTGTGCTATCATTAGCAATAGTAACCCACTTTTTAATATGTTGATAACATGTTAATTCAAACTGGATTAAAGAATTAATAACATGAAATGAAAATTTAATCACAATTACGCATTGATCAATAATCATATAAATAATTATAAATTTAAATGTGACTTCTCTTATAGCACTTGATGGTTTTGGGCACAGTGGAAGAGTGCTTAGGTGGGTGATATATTAAAATTTATTTTAATAATTGTTACCTGAAACTAAGAGCGAGGATTTTTCACATCAAATTTTAATTAATTTATTTAATATTTTAATAAATAAATACATTAGGTTAGGAACTTTCTTCGTTGGTTAATGTTGATTGTCTAAAAAGATCCTTTCGAATTACCTTTATTGTGTTGTGAGGATCCGAGGATAGAATCTCTCTAACAGTGATCCACACGTGCCCCTATGATCTCCGAACAACGCCACTCGATCTCTTGGTGATAGCGTGGTGAGTTGAATGTCTTTTGTTGCTTGTTCTTGATCACTTGTTCTTTTGGTCTTGAAAAAATCTCTTTCAATTCTTATTCTTAAGAGGGAGAGAGAAGGAGTTGAGAGAGAATTTGTTGTGTGCAAAAATTATCTATTCTCAATTTTTGGATACTCCGCACAATAGACATAGCTGTCTATTTATAAGGTTAGTATTTAAGTTAAAATATCATTTAATTTCATATCAGCCATTAAATATCATTATTACCTTTAATAAACCTCATGTCACATAATAATAATTATATTATTGTTATTTTATGATGCACGCCAACTTTTGCAATAAAAAATATTATGTAACAGTCTTGTTGATTAATATTTTCCACCACACTCGGTCTTGATCCGTTTGAACTCATCTAGAATTTATTGAACAAACTGATTAAATATTTTATTCAAAAATAAATATTTTATTCACAATCTAGTGAATAAATATTTATTGAAATATTCAATAAATAAAATATATATTTTTTTCACAAGCTGGTGAATAAATGTTTATTTAATTTATGTGATCAATATAACTTGAATAAAATTATTTCTCAGACTTGAGAATAATATTTATTTCATTAATTAAACTCAAATAGTATTTAGTAGAGATCAATGTAAACACTTTGTGACCCTTTAGGGTTCTTTCTCATTGGCATTAAACGGACTTGCCTAAAGTCCAAGATTACTGTATAGAAATGAGTTAAGACACCCAAGAGAAAGAACTTAATGTCGCAATGTTCACAACCACATATGAATGTTCACTGTGTAATATAATCTCTTTGTCATGATATCTCATCAAACAGGTTGCACATCTGTGTCACTAACCTATATTCTTGATATGTCTTTTTTTGACTATCTGAAATAAACATGTTGTTATAACATTGTTATGTAATTTAATGTGATAGTTCTATTCCAATCAAGGGGTTGAGATATCACATTCCATAAAGATGTAAGAGACAAATCATTACTTGACCTATTCATTAATTACTTGTCAATTTTGACCCACCCAATGTATCCATCATCGTCATGAACTGTTATCGTTATGCTTTATGAAATAAATCTAAGTACATGAGTTGTAACATGAATTAATAATAATATTAATGTCTAGGGACCATCACATATGTTCGTAGATAGGAATATCTGATGGAACCAAAACATGCGGAATTCCTACCGGATGGTCTGTATTAGCAAGTGTGAACTTCATGAAAAGAAGCTTCATATGCTTATGAGTACTCGCACCTAACAATCTATGTAATATGCATCCCATCATAGTATGTTATCCAACCACAAAACATTTTTTGAGAATATATTCGTAGTAGATCAAGGTTCTTATCAAAGTGAGGAATTGCTATGACCTTATCAATGCAAAGTATACTTTATGACATTATAACATTAGGGTCATAGAAAACAACAAACAATATGTAATAACAAGTTTTATTAATATTAAATACATCGAATATACATGTAATAAAAGAAAAAATAGTTGGTTCTAAAATATCAACTCTAACATTTATTATTAGGATTGTTATTGTGAATTTAAAACTAAAGATTTTATCTTAATCTCAAACATTTCTACTTCCCTACTCCCCTTAATCATTATCCATCAAACAAAAAAGCATTACTATATATTATTTTCTTTTACCTCATGGCTCAGCCAGTTTAAAGATGTTAATGGGGTGAGGCAGGTCGGTCTACGGAGTGGATAATGTGGGATGCAGATTTTATTGAGTGGTCTGACACAGTCCATAGAGAATGCAGACTTCAAAAATAAAGGTCTAGCCATATCCATGCGAGACTCACATACTAATAGGTCATCTCATGAGCTTAAAGAAAATTTGGGGATATGAGTTTCTCGAAGGATTGACTCTATTGGTGGAGTCAATTTACTTGACACTACTTAATTTTTTCCTTTTTTTCTTGGTTATTTGGCTTTTGAAATGCTTTATTAATAATTTAAAAACATGTTATAAAACGTCTGTAAACTAATGTTGTTAAACCATTCTGAAAATTTTTATTTTTTAAAAAGGTTTTTATAATTTTTAATTTTTTTTAAATAATATTTTACAAAAAAACTAATAATTGACATAAAAAAATATTTATTAATAATTAATATTTTTTTTATTTATTAGTAATTTAACTTAAAAAAAATTAAAACGTTTTTTTCTGTGTGATCTGGAGCCTTTACATTCACAAATATAAATAATCATATAATTAATACAAATTTTAAATAAATAATTATAAATCATTATATTGTAAATTGTATTATAAGTTATAAATTATCATTATATATTTATTTATTATATAAATTATATTATAAATTATTAGTAATAGAAAATTATTAATAATAGTAAATTATATTTAAAATTATGTAAATTATATGATGTTATAAATTATATAAATTATATTATACATTAATAATAATTATAAATAATTGGAATATAAATAATATAAATTATATAATTAATACTTATTATATTATAAATAATTTAATAACTGATTATTAATTTTTTAAAATTTTTTTAATTAACTATATAATTAATTTTATTAACAATATGATTAATTATTAATTGACAATTATTAAATTATATTAATATTTAATATTTAATATTTATTATATTAATTATATTAATAATAATAATTAATAATATTGTTGATTATTAAATTTTAATTATTTTATTTATTTATTATTAATTATTTTTTAATTATTAATAATATTATTAAAAAATAATTATATTATTAATTATTTATCATTTTAATTACATTAATAAAAAATTTAGAGTATTATTAATTATTATTTTTCATCATTATAATTTTTTTAATGATAATTATTAATTATGATTTTAATTTTTAAAATTTAAATTATTAATAAATAATTATACAATTCATTAGTGATTAGTAATTATATTTATATTTTAGGTGCTTGGGGTACAACTATATCAAACACACACCCACATGCTTAGGTCAAAACGCAAGTGGGGGGGGGGAGCTATTGATGCCACCCGTGTCGTCAATTCTTTTGATGCTGGGACAACTTAGAAACCAAAATAAAACAAATTGAAACTAAAAAAATTAAATAAAAAATAATTTAATTAATATAAAAAAATTAGTCTAATTTATTGTATTACAATTTTTTTCAAACATAACTTTTTGGAACCCTAATTATAATTAGTGGTAAAACGGGACCCGTAGACACCCAATGGGCTAGTTCAGACGGGTTGTGGGTTGGATCAAATGCGGGCTGAAGTTTTGTGTGTCTAAATATTCAAACCCCTAACCCACATAAATAAAGGAGCTAATGGATCACCCAGTATTCTGGATTTTTTGACAGGCACAAACCACCTTGTTCATGGGCCCCATATTGATAAGATCTAGATTTCATTTTTAACCCCTACATTATTTGAGAACTGGACCAACTGACCAATAAAATTCACACCCGACATGATCTGCCCCTGGCTCAACCCGCCCATCAGTCTAACACATATTGTTTTTGCTAATTTCGAATTTTTCGCTGTAAATGGGGGTAGGTCTTTTTGATTCATTAATTACGTTGAAAATCATTTTAAACAACATTAAATAAATAAAGTATATATTATATGACATTCTCGATGCCAGTATATATACGTTCGCTTTTACCGACCTCAAAACATGACAACAGATTGTGTTGGGATGCGCCCTTTACAGGCTACCGACAACCTGCGTCCGAAGTGTTTTTTTTATAAAATAAAAAAATATTTTTAATATATTATACCCTAACCACATTGATAATTTAAACGCTTGTTCAAAAAATAAAAACGTTCTTTTTTTTTTCTGTCACGTGTAATTTGAATCATGTGAAAAAATCAAATATTTTAAATGATAATTAGTTCATTTTTTGGATTTTTTTAAAAATATATTCATTATATTCTGAATAATAAATACTCACCAGATTAATCAATAAATTTAAAAACGCATAGTATTTGATTATAGTTCTAAACAATGAAATAAAATGCCTTAACTTCAATTATATATTTTTTAAAATCCTTTTCATTTTGAAAACACAACATTTAAATGTAAAGAATTACACACATATATATCAACTAGTAACTTTTAATTTTTTTATATGCACGGTTTTTTTAGATTAAGTTTATTTTCAATAATATGATATTTTTAAAATTAATAAAAATTTACAATTTTAAAAATAATTGATTTTAATATTTAAATACCCAAAAACAATTTGAAAATAAATTAAATTCTCAAAACTATTAAAATAATGTAAAAAGGGAAAAAATCACATGGTTTAAAAATAATTTTAAAATATTTTACAAACTTATTAATAATATTAAATACACAAAATATATGTCATGTGTTAAAAAAATATTTAAACATTTATTTCAAAATATATGTTTAAATAAATTCAAAAATAAAAAAAATAAAAAAATAATATAAATATCAAAAAATATATGTTCTATAATTTAAAAATAATTAAAAATATTTTAGAAATCAAAAGAAATATGTTATTTTGTTTTTAAAAGCACAAAACACTTGGTCTATTGATTAAAAAAATGATTTAAAATTAGTAAATCTTTTTTAAAACATAGAACACATGTTACCTGTGAAAGGAAATGTTTATTTTCAATAATAGATGGTTGGGTAGTACAATCATCATTTTCTACTTGGATAAGTTACATTTGAAAGGAAATGTTTACCCAGATATAGTCTAATGAGTATGTGAATCATGCAGATTGTAGGTTGTTATTGTTGTAAATTCACTAAAATAGGTAAATCATATTGTACGATATACCTTGAATCATAGCTAGCGATATGAGCATGTAGATTCTTCAATCGTAGCATGCAATTGATATTTATTGTTGTGTGTGACAAACCAACAATATGCGATATCAAGTGTCTTTCCATTGCTACATCTTCCACTTGGTTTCATTCAATTGCAAATCAATATGTTGATTCATTCATCACTATAATTTCATGATATAATTGTTGAAACATTCAATGATTAACTAAACCCAACGAACATATGCTATTGTAATGTTTGTCAGCTACCATGTGATGGAACCCAACGCTCGACAACCTTCATTGAATGAAGGAAGTCAAAGGGATATGATCAATAACACAAAAAAAAGCTTTAAGAAACACCACATTTTAACAACTCTAAAAAAAGTGTTGGTAAATAGGTATCTTTATCAGCGCTACAAAAACACTGATAAAAGGTCCTTTTAACAGTGCTAATAAAAGCTCTGTTAAAAGAACCTCATTATCAGCGTTTTTCTAGCAGTGATAATGGTACCCCCTTAACATCTCTTTTTTTCACATTGTTAAAAGTACCCTACTTTATCAACACTTTTTAATAGCGCTGATAAATGGGGGTGTCTTTATCAACATTTTTTACTAGTACTGATAAAGGATAAATTTCATAAAAAAATTATAAATAATTAGAAATAATATATTAACATAAAAATATATTTATATTGAGCTCCCTATGCTTAGCTGGGGTGGTAAGGGTGGGTTCGGTTTTGGGATGTGGTTGCAGGGTCAAGTCCCCAGGCCAATGATTTATTTTCCATTTGTTTATTGCATCGTGTGCTGCATTTGCTGTTGTAGAAATTTTTATATATTTATATTTATAAATAAAAAAATAAAAAAATAAAAAAAATATTTTATTAAATATGATTTACATAAGGCTAAATACACATTTACACTTAATATATGAGATATTTAGTGAAAAATGGATTGTAAAATAATTTAAAAAACAATATTAATTAATAATTTTCTAATTATTATCGAGTAATAATAATTTAATAACAATTTGAAGATAGAAAAAAAATCAAAAAATGAATAAAAGATCTAAAATAAGTTGAAAACGTAACTTGAACTTCAAACGACCATAAATTTTGATCCAGGTGTCCATTTGGGCTATACCACATATCAAATCAACTATTGCAACAATCTATATGAAATGGTGACCAGGGGGAATCTCAATCACATATTTATGAGAAAGAAAGACTCAGAAGCCCTCCAAAATTGAGTTTTTAGTCAGTGTATCTCAATTTTTTAACATTTGATGGAATTTAAGCCCTGTTTATGGTGGTCTTTTTCCCATTTTCAATGGGGACTGAATTTATTATCAGGTCTTACATTCATATTAATATCATGGTTTTAAAATTTTATCATTTTTCAAATTGTAGTTTTATTTATAATTAAATATATACACATGTATACATATTTGTATATATTCACACATAAAAATTTAAATTTATAAATAAATATGTAAACATATTTACAGATAAAATATATTTCTATATATATAAACCATATATAAATAATAATAATATCAATTTTATTTAAAATAATAATTTATGTGTCACGAAAAAACTCGGGTCGACCACGAACCGGTCACCCGAGTTGATCTGCGACATGGCCCGAAGGATGTTCCCGATCCCCACAGGATAATAACTAGTGCCGAGCATAAACAGAGTAACCAATGGAATTATTTCACCCAATAATAAATAATTAAATTTAAAAATGGAAAGATAAAAAAAGTAGCCCAATATGTATATGAATAATGATCAAATTGAACAACTTTTATACATGAATTGAAAATACTCCAACTGAACAAAAAAACCAAACTACACATAACAATATCACACATCTCTATGTGAACCTAAGAGTCACTCTCCAATACCAAATATGACCATCACCCATGGTGATCGATACCGAATGGAAACCTACATAAAAAGTTAAAAACAAGAAAGAACTATAGGCGTGAGTATTAAAACTCAATAGGCGTTCCCAAACATATCTATTCCCAATTCAATTCCTTTAAAATAAAAGAAACATCAAATTCAAGTTTGGAATACAAGGTATAAAATTAAGATTTTCCCATATATTTTCCTGTTTAAAACCAAACATGGTCCATTACCCTTTTTACCATTCAAAACCACATCCTTTCCATGAAAGTACGATAAGCATTTTCAGAAAAAGATAACATTTATTTTAAAAAGGAAATGAGTATAAAACATTTCTAAAACCTTTTTTGTAAACACTTGAAAAACATTTTATCATTTTTGGAATAAATAAACACTACTCAAGGAATCAAGAACAATAATCATACAATAAGAGAAATGAAAAATAACACATAAGGTTATCTAATAAACAATACATCACAATCATTCACCGTAGACAACTAAGTGCCGATAGATATGGATGAACCTAGGAGATATTGAATAATATAGAACATACTAATACATGATGACTCATCCTGGAAAGCATTCCTCACTCGATGATGTCAAATCACCTAACACGCTCGACCACACCCTTCTTGGTATAGACTGAGGGGCACCATCCCATAGTAGTAAAACTTGATATATCCCTATGTTATTGGCCACTATCCAGTGAGTAATATAAGCTAGTACATCAATCATTCTTATAAAATTCTCTCACTATTTCAAGTTCCTGTGTCAAGATGTATATATAAGGGAGTTAGCCAACCGATGCCAACTGAGCATCCAACCACATAGACATATATAATAATTCACACAACAGAAATCACCTGAGTCACCCCAAGGATCAAGTACCTTGTATTTCGACTATTTGATCTCAAGGGATTCCTATTTAGTATAACTCCCACAATATAAAACATAACCAAGGAAAGAGGACCATCCAAGGAGAGTTTTTAAAATAACCAATTTCACAAAAGTGCCAAATAGGCTCAAGATCTTTTTTAAAAAACCACTATTTAAAAAAGATTAAAATAATCATTTCCAAAGGTGAAAATATACCATTTTCTATTTCACAATCATTTATAAGATTCCACTTGGACACTCAAATCAAATTTTCAATCCAAATCTATTTCCTCATAGTGCTAAATGGTCCACACACCACCATTACATGCCAAACCATTTTTAAAATCCAAACACACACTTATTTAAATCCAAACCACTTTAAAGACTCTTCCAAGGAACCCAAATCATCATTTCACATATCAAAAATATATTTAAAAATCTAACCATTCTTTAGATATCACAAATCACTTGAAAAAGCCAATCGGGCATTTTATCAAACACTTGGTGTGCATAACATAACAAAAAAATGCCATTTATCACAAACCAAGCAACAAACCACTGCTTTGTAAACCAACAAATTTATCCAAAGATCACACATCACTATTTAACATATAATTAAGATGAAAAAAGAATGAAAAAAAACAAATATTAAATTATAAAGGAAAGTGAAAAGGAAAGCCAACCTTAATCTCACGACGCTTCAAAAATGCATACCCGAAATCACACCAGGAAGGTTTCAAGATCCAAGATTTACCAAGAGAAAATCTAAACAAACAAAACCCCCCCCCATAAATGAAGGGAAGCATGAAACCTATATCTAGATGACCATGGGAGAAATAAATCTCAAGAGAAAATAGAGGAAATAGGAAGAGAGAGGAGATAAAAGGAGAATACCTTGAATATCTAGACCCAAATATTAAAGAACCACCTTAGATATACACCAAGGGAGGGAAGAGAATATTAAAGAACCAAGGAGGAGAACTCCTAGGGTTGTATAGACCAGAGGAAGGGAGAAATTGGTGGATTTGGGGTTAAAATCCTATAAGGGTGGAGTGGGAATTTCACAATTTTTAAGATCTGGGAAGCTTGCATGGTTTGGACGCACGATTTACCGAATCATGTACTAACCGTGAACCCCTTACTGGACACACCTGAGCACCATCACAGTTTGGCTACATAGTTTGCAAACTGTGTGTTAACCATGCAGAATGGTTCTATCCTAAGATAGTGGATTCCTGCATGCTTTAAGCATAGTTTGGATAACCGTGCATAAGTTGTGCACAATGACCCTTCTACCAACACTTGATCCACACTATTTCCTAGAGAAGGCCATACAGTTTACCCAAACCATGTGCCATGATTAAAACAATCCGAAACTAAAAATTTAAACCCATCACACTCAAAATTTGAGGGCAAAACCCAAATCCAAGAGATAAATCAGAATAAAGGTTCAAAATGAAAATTTAGGTGTGATAATTCTCTCCACCATAATGCTTTCTTCCCCCATAAAGCCACAAAATTTTCCAGTTGATCGATCAATGACTAATAATTTCTTCAACCGTATCATCCAACCTCTCAAGCCAAGAACATATCAACCATATACAAAGAGAAATTATGCCTCTTGCCTAAAAAACAAGAACTGAAACCACACATTGCTAATCTAATATCGGAGATACATTAGATTATCAACATGGGAGGTTGAAACAGACTACCCACCATTAGAAACCAACCAACACTGATCAAAACTAGAAGAAAACACAATGAGATCCATGGTGGTTCTCCCCACAATTAAGAACCAACTATCTTAAATCGACAACAAAATCCAATATGGGAAACCCAATACTTACAACACAAGAAATTTCACACATAGACCAACCACCCCCACCATAATGGGCCCTACTAAAATAAACTCAAGCTTAAAAGTAACCAAACCATGATAAGGAAAGCTACAAAAAGAGAATTTAGATCCCCACAACAAAGGAGACAAGAACTAAGAAATCCATGGCAATGTGCATAGCTGTTAACACTAGCACTGAACTGATCTCCTTGAACAATAATTTGGGTATGAAAATTGCAATACCCATTGAATCTGCAGAATACACACAGCCCCCTATGTCGCACACTATTATTCAGGTTTTAGATTCACCCAAAGGGCCAAAGGATGATCCTATGACCACCCCCATTGCTAGTAAAACAACTGTTATTACTAATACTGGTTCGAACACAGGTGCTGCTAACACTTATACTATTTATCCTATGAGTAAAAATGACAAGAAGTCCAGACTGACCCCCTCTAAAATTCCTAGGAGATCAAAAAGGAAGAAGGGTTTAGGTGGATCCAAAAAGAAAAAAGGGGGCTCTTGCTCCAAATCCAGGTTTTAATGGATCTTTTATTTTGGAACAGTTAGGGCATAGTGAACTCTAACATGGTTACTATGCTTAAAAGACTTATTTTGATGCATAAAACAAAAATATTTGCTATTGATGAGCCAAAAATAAACTTTTCTTGGAACTTTATGCATATATGTTTTTATGGTTATAGCTTTCTAGGTTCTTGCAAAAATGGTATTGCTATTGATTATCTTTGGATTTTTTACCATGTTGCTTTACAAAATGTCAATGTCTACAAATTTTCTGATCAAATGTTTACCTGTGATTTAACCATTGATAAATTACATTGTTTTTTCACAATGGTGTATTCCAAGAATAGATATCAAGACCGAAGACCTCTCTGGCATGATATTTTTGACTTATCTAACACCATTCATGACCCCTGGTTTGTGATAGGATATTTTAATTCCATTATTTCTCCCAATGAGAAAATTGGACCTTCACATTCTCATATATCCTAAAGAGAATTTAGAACATCTATTGAAGATTGTAGCCTTATATAAATTAATCTCACGGGTGCTAAATTTACTTGGTATAGAAGACACTACAACAAAGTTGCAGCGAGAAAACTTGATAGGGCCTTTACAAATTACCCAACTCTGGATAACTGGGATACTATCACTACCATGACTTTAACTAAAATAAACTCAGACTATCACCCCATCCTGGTTAGTCATTTTTCCAAAATAACTAATCCCACACTTCCTTTCAGATTCAACAATGCTTGGTCTGTTGACATGGAATGTTCAACTCTCATAAAAGATTATTGGGTGTCTATGAATCACTACTCGGATGATTTTGGCTGTCCCACTAAACTAAAACATCTTAAACAGTGTCTCAAATATTGGTGTAGGACCAAATCAAAACAAATGGACAAAGACATCTCCCACCTTGAGAAGTAGCTTAATCAAATCCAAAATTTCAACACTCACTCTGATTTCTCTTCTAATCCCCAAAATGAAATCAATATCTCTATAAAACTTAATTATCTCCTAGTTCTTAAGGGAAAAATTTGTAAACAAGTTTTCAAAACTAAGTGGCTCTCAGATGGTGATCAAAACACTAAATTATACAATTCCCTTCAAATAATTAGAAAAGTCTACAGACTTCTCTCCATTCTTAGGGACAATGACATTCTTATTGATTTTGAGGCGGCCATTGCTAATCATGTGGTATCCTAATTTACCAATATTTTTAATGGGACAAATATTAACAAAGATCTTGTCACCTAGATCATTTAAGTTATGGTTCATGCTGACAATAATCACTTTCTTTTGAGCATCCCTCTTGATTATGAAATCAAAGACATCGTCTTTAGTCTCAACCCTGATAGTGCCTCGGGCCCTGATGGTTTCAATAATGGTTTTTTTCAACAATTCTGGGAGATCATCCACATTTATGTTTGTAAACTTGTCAAGTCCTTCTTATCAAATGGGTTTCTCCCTCATGGTATTAATGCTCAATTTCTCACCCTAATTCCTAAAGTGGCTAATACCACTAAAATTCATCTTTTCCGACCCATTTCTCTCATCAACTCTATTTATAAAATTATTACTAAACTTATTACTAACAAACTTTCTCCCATATGCAATAAAATAATATCTTGGAATCAATTTGGTTTTATCAAAGGTATATCCATTCAGGACTACATTTACCTTGCCTCGGAATGCACCAATTCCCTTAATAAAGTGTCCAGAGGATGAAACATTGCAATTAAACATGACATCAAGAAAGCCTTTGACACTATTTACTGGAGCTTCATTTTCAAAGTTCTCTAGAGATTTGGCTTCAATGATACTTTTGTAAGCAGGATTAACTCCTTATTTAATTAATCCTATATTTCCATCCTTGTTAATGGATCCCCAAAATGCTACTTTAAATGCACCAAAGGAGTTAGACAAGGTGACCCCTTATCTGCCATTATTTTTGCTATTGCAGAAGATTATCTTAACAGAATTCTCACCTGCCTAGTTGATCAAAACAAACTCAAACCCATACAAGTGGCTAAAAGCCTCAAGGTTCCTACACATATTCTATACGCGGATGATATTATTCTATTTCTAAGCGGTGAAAAAAGAAATATCCAATATTTTAAAAAATATCTGGCTCATTATGAGGAGATTTCTGGTAAAACTATCAGCTGGAACAAATCTTTTGTGTTCTTCAGAAAAAGTTTCTCTCTTAGTAGGAAAATGAGAATTATAAATAGCCTAGGAATTATAGAAGGATCTTTCCCCTTCACCTATCTGAGAGTTCCCATCTTCTAGGGAAGACTGAAATCCATGTATTTTAATGCTGTTGTGGATCGGGTTATTAATAAACTATCCTCCTAGAAAGGTAAATCCCTCTCCATGGCTGTCAGGATTGCGTTGGTGAAATCTACTATTGTCTATAAATTGGTCTACTCACTAATGGTTTATAAATGGAATACCATCCTTTTTAATAAAATTAATTTTTACATAAAAAACATTGTTTGGACTGTTAGCATTGTAGAGAGGAATCTTGTTACTATACCTTGGTCTAAATGTTGCAATCCTCTAGAGTAAGGTGGTCTTGGCATTAAAAATCTCAAACTATTAAATGAATCTTTATAAGCCAGACTCACTTGGAGAATTTTTAATAGTAACTTAGATTCCATTGATTTTCTAAAAGAAATATTTCTCATAAAACTCAAGAAGGGTAATTTGAGATATATGAACTCCTCCATATGTCCATACATTAGGAAAACGTTTTCCAATATTATGAATAACTCTAGATTGATGGATAGCTCAGACTCCTCCATGAAATTTTGGATGGACAACTGGACTAGCGCTCCCCTCTTATCTATGCTCTCTCCCAATTCCCATCCAGAAAACATTATCTGTACTATTAAGGATGTGATTAAATCTAGAAATTTAAATATACCTGATAACATCATGCATATTGTTGTAATTATACTTTCTCTAATATTGGGGATTTTCTTATTTGGGAGCCTACCCACAACGGGGTGCTTGATTCAATTTTTTTTACAATCATAATTTCACTAATTCAGACTCTAGTTTCGGTTGGTTGAAATATTTTGATAAGCCCTGGATCAAACCCTTAAGACTCAACCTCATTTGGCAGATTTATCACAACCGTATTCTTAACGAGGTTTGCCTTTAATCTTTTGGAACCCAACTCTGCTCAAAGTTCCATTTTTATCACCAACATAGAGAGGATACTAACCATCTTTTTTTGTCTTGTGCTATGACTTCTGCCCTTTGGAATTATATTACTGACATTTTTGATTACATATGGATTTTACTAGACTCTATACCCTTACAATTAAAATTCTATGTGGAGCTTGAAACTTCGAAAAAAAATCAATAATCTCTTCTTAGATACTATTGCTGAGCTCTTGCACGTGATCTGGTTTGATAGAAATGACATTATTCACAACAAATACTCATTTACTCTTTATGCAAGCCAAATGCGGATTCTCATTGCCATTAAAGATGCAACCTCGATCCAGAAATCCCACTGCAATAACACTGTTGATGACTATGTGATCTTGCATCATCTTAGAATTGATGGCATCTACAGACCACCAAGGCACACCTTTGAGGTGTTCTAACAGGCCCCTCTCCCAGGATGGATCAAAATTAATGTTTATGGAGCTTCCAAATGAAACCTAGGACTTGCAGGATGCGGTGCTGTCTTTAGAGATTCCCTTGGCCATTGCCAAGGATGCTTCTTCGGCAGCTGCGGTGTTACCTCTACTTTAGAAGCGGAAATGATGGTCGTGATCCTTACGATCTATTTTGTCAAACAAAAGGGGTGGAACAACATTTGGATTGAAAGTGACTCTACCACTATTGTCCAAAACATCCGGAATGGTACAATGCACCTTGCTTGGCCTCTTACCACTCACTGGATAAACTGCCATGATTCACTTCTGGAGATTAGATACACTTACACTCATTCTTTCTACGAAGCGAACATGGTTGCAGATGGTCTCACGAATAAGGGAATCATATAAGGCCCTGGCCTTAATCATTACTTAATCTTGAGTTATTACAAGATTACACCTTGTGGATCTTTTCAGGTTTAGAGTTTTAGAGAATTAGATCATAAAACATGCATTACATTCCACATTTAAACAAAGTGGTTACATAAAAGATAGTATTCATTTTTCCCATCAATGGAAACATATTTAAAATAAAACATGGATTCTTTCTTGACACTTCCTTGACACTATCATCATATCATGTACCTTTCCCTTGACCTGTGAAAAACATTTCAAAAACTTGGGATGAGTATAAAAAGCTCAGTAAAGGATATAAAAATATGGAAAGGAAACATGGGTACATATATACATAAGAATGAAATCATACTTTACCCATAAAACATAAGCACTTTAACATACCTCATCAAATCATGAATAAATCATAGAAATCATAAGACATAAAGGTAACTTGAGGCATTCATAACATTCTTACGTAGGGAGTAACCCTCTTGGTTACGTTTGGAATACCCATCACAGTATATTATCTAAATCTATTTGGAGAAACCTTAATGTTTCACTCCTTCGCGTTACCCAATTCATTGGAGAGCTATATCGGGCTCACCCACCCTTAGTTTATCACGGAACCACCCGTCTTCATAATAATGCCCAAGAACCTCAACATAATCGTATCACATAAAACATGCATAAAGGAAACATAACATTTCCACCTTTCAATCACAAGATATCAATACAACACATTGATATAAAAACATTATGAAAACCATTTTCAATACCAAAATAAAAGAAAATTAAAACATGGTATTTATTTTTCTTAAAAAAAAGGTATGGCTTGTAGAGGAAGCCGAAACTCAAATAACGGTCACGGTGGCAGAGAAGTCGTTGTCGCCGCATACGTACGACAAAAAAATTCCCTTTTGTCGTTTCGTAAAACGCTTTGTATAAAAAAGATTCCTTTTGGATAAACGTAAAAGTCAAAGGGGTTTATACACTGTATAAAAGAAGGTTGTGTATAAAACAAAATATTCCTCAATGAAAGGAGATTGAGACGAAGTCCCATACCTCGGGTCCGACTTGACTCAGTCGTTCTTTAATATCCTGAATAATAAACTTGAGTTAATTTCTACTTGTTTAATAACCTTTTTAAAGTTCATTATTCCTTTTATATCACTTATTGCCATGTCATGAACACTATGTAATTATTTAAGTTAATAACGGTCGTTTTAATGATCATTGGTACTTGAGTCAAAAATAAACCCTTTATAATTACAAGTTGTTCATGTATCCATTATATCCATAATTATAATCATGATTTATATATCATATATATAATATATATCCAGTATATACATGAATTTATAATATTACATAATCATTTAGAGGTAAGAAATGAAATGCACCGTTCATGGAGACGGTAAGTCGTACGTACGCATGAACGCTACTTTCATTTCTATTTCGTATTTTATGAAATAGAATCATAATGATATAAAGGTATATTATAATTACAATGTAATATCATATATAATATCATAACTCCATCCTTTATACGTCCCACATATGGTATTAATGAATCAAATCACTTTGAGGGGGCGGTAGTCCGCACTTCCTTAAATAAAGATATCACGTTTACCCATAATGGAAACCATAAAGGTATGCCCAAAATGAAAAATACAGAATCTTAAGGAAAAAATAAACATAATATATATCATATATAAATATAGTGTTATCTTAATGTCCACCCTTGAAGGTGTTAAAAGAATGTTGAACAATCATCGTTTTGGGAGGCAGAAATTCGCCATCCACGGAAACAGTATGTTCTTTAACCATTAGATGTAGGTGTGTGTAAGTGTAGCTCAAATACTTCTTATAAAAACATCCTAGTATATGGAAGATACTGGTGTTGTTACAAAAGAAATGAATAAAAAGAGTTTAGGGGGTTGGAGAAGCAAAATAAAACAAAAGAACACAAGTGAAGACATTACCTTAAAATCGAGTAACTCCCTTTGGTTTGAGCTCAAAGGCTTCCTTGGGAAGACTTCTGCCTAAAGTGAGGCTTCAAGGAGTAATAGAGGGAAGTGGAGAGACAAAATGGGCAGGGGTTGGCCGAGACAAAGTCTTTGGATGTGTGGGTAAGGAGGTAGAGGTGGGGGCCTTTTATAAGAGGAGAGGAGGGGCACTCTTGGAAAGTAAAGAAATGTTACTTTATTTTAAAATGAGTTTCGGATTCAAAAGGTCCCAAATTAATATAATTTGAGGGTAAGGTGATAAGGGTTAGAAATACACCCATCCAATAGGTTTTGGACATGTGTAGGTTATAGATTTTACATTATCATTTCATTTTATTTAAATCCTTTATTAATGAGGTAATCACTGCATCATCATGATGTCATAAATAATTTAATATATTTAAAGTCTAAAAATTATAAAAAAATTTCATGATGTAGGAAATCTTTTTAGATTTCTAATGAATATTTATAGTCAAAAATATTACTTGTATAACCCCATGTAAAAATTGTTTTAGTAAAACATCTCATGTTTGTGTTATTTTTTACTTTTACATTAAATAAAAAGTTATTTATGTCATTTCCCAACCAAAGTGGCTCCATGGGGTTCCCAAGTTGACCCATGGATTGTCTTGTTCGGCCATGACACATCCAATGAGGGTAGGACATGTGTCAAGCTCATCTCATATTATTAAAACATTATTTTTACCTTAAACTACACTAATTACCTCTAATCGCGATTAAAAACTTAAAAGTTACTATTCACCAAAAAATTATTTTAATCTCATTGAACCACATTTTACTTCTTAATGACAACCATGTATGTCGGATTTTTGAAAATCAAATCACATAAGTGGAAAAGTTTCATTTAAACGAAAAATCTGTTTCTTTAACTACCACTTAGTGGTTTCACTATTCATCAAAAATTGCAGTTTTTCAGAAAAATTCCAAAACTTCACCCTAAGCTATATTTGATATTCTGAATTCAAAAATGATGTCTATTTTACAAAATTCAAAACATATAAGATACATTAATTAATTTAATAATTAATTCCCGCTGTCATGACAAATAGCGTGTTTTTATGAAACAATAAGTATCAAAAGATTGACACTAGTTTAAGTCCAATTTCAAAGTGAAATTGATTCCAATGACCAACATTGGATTAAATGGTAAAAATATATTCTAATTTCACTTCAAAACTAATTCAAAAGTTAATCTAATCACATAAATAAATTAGAATAAAAAGAGGTTTTGAATTAAAATACAACATTTTTCACTATTCATTAAAAAATGAACTTTATCGGAAAAATACCAAAAATTCACACAAAGTAAATTTTGATGTCCCAATCATAAAGAATAAGTTTGTTTTGACAAAAATAGCTTATAAAATTTTCAAAAGATAGATTTAAAAATGGTTTGCCATTAAAAGGCAGTAAAACAATCTTTTAAAAATATTAGTGTATTCCATCCTTAAGATTGGATTTATTTTCATTTTAAGCCTCTAAAACACTATCTAATTCATTAATAGACATAGATAAAAATATCTATTATTCATTACTTACTTGGGATGTTACAAATCAACCATAGTATCACTTGGTTGGATGATCTGCTGGATGATTTTCTACCTCTTTATGAAAAATATTGTAATAAAGTTCTCTCCTTCAGACTTTTGTAATTGTTTTTATTGAATAAATTATGGCTTGGTCTTTGATCGAGGCACCAAATTTCAAAAAAAAATCTTAAACCGATAACACAAGCCAATATGGGAATCCCAACACATACAACATAAGAAATTTCACACACGTTCCAACCACCCCCCCCATAAGGGGCCCTACTAAAAGAAACTGAAGCTAAACAGTACCCAAACCATGATAAGGAAAGCTACAAAATGAAAATTTAGATCCCCCCAACAAAAGAGACAATAACTGAGACAAATCTCCCTACACCCCCAACAGTTCTTCTAACTACGTGAAAAGCTTCACTTTGAGACCTATGGATGGAGCCCTGATGTTTAAAGCATCTGATGCACCGCAGTCAAGATCTAATAATCACAACACACCATGAAACCCACATTCTTCAACAAATATCCTTCACCAAAATAGGGACTTATAATATGTACATGTTGAACACACCACCACTTAGAATAAAAATATTTATAATTTCAAAAGTAAAGTCACACTTTCATTTAAACAGGAGTTCTCAGGAGATCTACAATATCCCCTTACATTTTAAATAAAAGAGAACCCCATCAAGAACAACTGATATAACATAAGGAAACACCACAATAGAAGAAACATAAAACTAAATCCAAAACATCACCCTACTCCCACAACCGGGCTGAGGTGTCCTTTGAAGAGGTAGATCTGGATCCATGACACTTCCTAGAAACACCCTGATAGAACTGCTGCAAGTGACCTAGGCATCCATAGGCATTAAAAGTCTTTGGATCATTCATGAACGACAACTTATTATAATATGGATTGCTGCACTGATAACACAACATGATCCTCCAGAAGAAGAAAGGGTAATATCTAGAGTCCTTTTAATTCTGTGACCTACACTAACAACTTCAGGCTGCTTCCCCAAACCCTTACTGGAATTCCCTTCACTGCTTCCAGAGATCAGAGGAAGACTATCTACCTCAAGCACCCCCTCTAGAATAGCCTCAACATGAAAAAAATTCCTCACCACATTGAAAAAGGAGGTTAGATTGGACTCCAATACCTTCTTCTGCAGATCAGGACGAAGCCTACACTTTAAATCCTAAGACTTCAAGGGATCATTCACAACATACCTCTGATCATATGCAACTAGATCTAAAAACTGATAGTAGAACTCAAACACCGACCCATAGATTTTTTGTAAACAACACATTTCCATTCCCTTCCTTACCTTTGTCATCTTAGAGAATTACTTTCGGATGAACGGAGCTTTGAAGAACTCCCAAGTAATATATTATCAATCCTTGTTTCGAGAGACCAACTTCCACCACTTCCAGGTCATTCCTTCAAGTATAAAGGTAACAAACTTCACCTTTAATGACTCAAGAAACTCAATGAGGCCAAAGTTCCATTAAATTCTCCATATCTACTCTTCCAATTCAAGAGGATACTATTGACCATAAAAGAGAGGTGGATTCAAATTCTAAAACTCAAGATGGAAATACTTAGGTTGATCAACTGGAAAGCCAACTAATGGGGAACCACCCATAGTTGCACTTCGAATATCTATCAAATATATTTATGGGGAAAACACCAAGCAACAAGAAATCCAAGAGCTCAATCAAGAACAACTCATCAACAAGAGTTCCCAAACTCAAAAAACCACATAAGAAACACTTCCCAAATCATGGGAAAACAAACCACACAACTACTGGTTTTCAAAATATCATGATTTTCCTCTTGAAAATATTTTCGAAAGAAAACAAACTTGGTGGGTTTCACACCCACCAATGGTATTCCTTATATTATCACTCAACATGCACATTCTCGTTCCACCAAGGGCACTCTCCAACCTACATCATCATCAATCGACTTTCCATACATATCCGTGTATGTGAGTACCCCTGGAAATACCAAAGGTCAAAACAAAATTTTTCCATTTTCCATAACAAACACTCCACCCAAGCTTTTTAAACTTTAAATACACTCACCTTTTCAAATTTCACCAAAACATCCAAAAGAATAACTAATGAGTAACCACTAATCAAAAAACATTTTTAAACTCCACACTTCAAACCATTTCAAAGTATAAATCCCATGAGTTCCATAAAAAATATTTTTTTATGCTGCTCAACAATTACATTTAATCAAAATCATTTGGTTAACGACCCATTTTTTCTCATTAATTTTTTTCCAAACTCTCTTTAAGAATAAACTTATAGTTTCCAAAAAAACAATTTCAACAAAATCTAGGTTTTGATTACAAAAATTCAATCCTGTGAAACCACTTCTGTTTCACCCCAAAGTGTCATTTTAAAAAATCCATTTTTCTAAAGATTTCTTCAAAGTTAATTCTAAAAATACATTTTCCACTTTCCAAAAATACATCCATTACCACTAAAATATAGTTTTCAAAATTACAAAACAAAGGTTTCCAAAAAAATTTTAAGAATCAAGGGAGACCTAAAACAACTCATAAGAGGGAACTAGTGTCTATGGGTGACTTGACCATATGGTTGGAAGTCATACAAAAATTGTACCACCATCATAGATAGTATTCTAGAACCATATCCATGGATCCAAATAGCTTTACAAGCCTTGAGAGCTCACCAATACCACTATCCCAACTTCCTTTTCATATCCCAAATACCAAAAAAACCACCAAAACCAAAGGAAAAAATAAAAATATAATTCCCATGGAAACCCAAGGCTTGGTATAAAAAGTGTTTTCCGGAAACACCCCCATACTGGCACACCAAGGTTTTGAAAGTCCTACTCCATCTACCTTGACATCCCCAAATAACAAAGAGCACTCCAAAATCTTGATTCTCTAAGGTAATCCTTATATAATACAATTTTTATCATGAACCAACCTAGGTTGACCCCGGACCGATCACCTGAGCCAATCCACAACATTTCATGAACGACATTTCTGATCTCCATGGGCTGGAAACTAGTGCTTGGCATCAACAGAGTAACCAAGGGAATGATTTCAACCAATAATAAATAAATAAACTTAACAGAGGAAAGATAAACAAATCATCCCAATATGTATATGAATAATGATCAAACTGATCATATTTTATACATGAACTGAAAATACAACAACTGAACAACAAAAAACAAACTACACCTGATGACCACACACATCTCCATGTGACTGCAAGGGTCACTCTCTGACACCAAAGCTGATGATCACCCACAATGATCGATACCAAATAAAAACTTGTAACAAAAGCTAAAAACAAGAAAGTACTATAGGAGTGAGTATTAAAACTCAGTAGGTGTGCCTGAATATATCTATTCCCAATGCACTTCATTTAAAATAAAATAAACATCAACTTCAAGTTTGAAGTACAAGGTATAAAAGTAATCCTTTTCCAAATATTTTCAACTTTAGAACCAAATATGGTCCATTGCCCTTTTTACCATTCAAAACCACACTCTTTCCATGAATGTATAATATTAATTTTCAGAAAAAGATAACATTTCTTTTAAAAAGGAAAGAAGTATTATAAAACATTTCCAAAACCTTTTCCATAAACACTTGAAAAACGTTTTATCATTTTTTCCATAAAGCTACACTACTCAAGGAAGCAAGAATAATAATCATACAACAAGGGAAATAAAAAATAAAAAATAAGGGTATCTGACCAACACTGCATCAGGATCATTTTTCATAGACAACTAAGTTCCGATAGAAATGGGTGAACCTAGGAGCTCGTGAATAATCTGAAACATACTAATACATGATGACTCATCCCAAAAATCATTCCTCACTCGATGAAATCAAATCTCCCAATATTCTCATCCAAACCCTACCTGGTATAGACCTAGGGGAACTATCCCATACCAATAAAACTCAATATATACCCATGATATAGGCCGCTAGCCATCACATAATCTAAGATGGTGTAACAATCGTTATTATAAAATTCCCTCACTATGCCAGGTTCCCATGTCAAGATGTATAAAGAAGAGGGTGAGCCAACTGATTCCAACGAAGCATCCCATCACATAGATATATATAATAATTCACACAATAAACATCACCTGAGTAACCCCAAGGATCAAGTATCTTTCCTATCGACTATTCGATCTCAAGGGATTCCTATGCAGAAGAACTCCCACAACATATAGCATAACCAAGGCAAGAGGACTATCCAAGGAGAGTTTTTCAAAATAACCAATTCTGAAAAAGTTCCAAATGGTCCTCAAGCTCTTTTTCACACAACCAACATTTACAAAAGATTAAAATCATCCTTTAAAAAGGTGAAAATATACAATTTTCCATTTCAAAATCATTTATAAGATTCCACTTGAACACTCACATCCCATTTTCAAGAAAAATCCATTTTCCTCATTGTGCCAAATGGGCCACACACCACCATTACATGCCAATCCATTTTTAAAATCCAAATGCACACTTATTTAAGTAAAAAACACTTTGAGGACTCATCCAAGGAACCCAAATCATTATTTCACATATCAAAAATATATTTAAAAATAAAAACCATTCTTTAGATATCACAAACCACTTGCAAAATCCAACCTAGAATTTTATCAAACACTTGGTGTGCATAACATAACAAAACAATGCCATTTATCACAAAATAAGGAACAATGTACCACTTTTCATACCAAAAAATTTATCCAAAGATCACACATCACTATTAAACATATAATTAAGGTGAAAAAAGCATGAAACACTATTAGAAACATAGGAAAGGGAAGCACCATCTTTTATCAGTGATTTTGTAGCACTGATAAAGGGATTCTTTATCAGTGATAGAAAAGCACCGATAAAGTGAGGCTTTATCAACGATTTTCTAGTGCTGATAAAACCATAGTCCCATTTTATAAAATGGGATGCAAAGTTCCCTCTGTTTATCACACACTAAAGCTCTCGCGGGACAGTACCCCTGCGACAACTCCCCTCCCCCTGATCTTCTCTTTGCCGGACCTCCGACGCCGCTAGCCCTACTCCACCGCTAGCCCTACTTTTCCATGAAACCTACTCTTTATCCTCCTTATCCTCCCACTCAAACCCCTTCCACGAATCCTCCTCCCCACAAACCATACTTATCCTCCTCCCTGCTGGACCCTACTCCCCGCGAACCCTACTTCAGGTGTTTGGGATTCCTTTCGACGAGGTTTGATTCTAGGCATCCAATCTTTAGTAATTGGTGATTTATCTACTCATACTCATCCATTTAATTTTTTTATTATTGTAATATTCACAATGGTGTTTTAGTTTGGTTTGGTTTGGGTTGTGTTGTGTGTTTGTGCTACATTTTTAGGTTACATTCTTTCAAAAACGCATGAAGTAATTATATTTTTACCAAATGAATTGTTTATTACTTATAGGATTTTGTTAAGTTATTTTTAAGATTAAGATTATTATAAAAACTCTATTATAAATGTGAGTAGTGAGAAGGAGAAAAGAGGTTTTTAGATTTTTTGATGGATTTAAGAATGGTGGCATGGGGTGATGAGGTGGTTGTGTTATTAGAGGGTCTGATGGTGATGATTTCATAGGAATATAATATTTTTTAATGGATTATGAATTGGTTTTGTAGTTTATAAGTGTTGGGGTATATATGATTCTTTTAGTGTGGAAGAGTATTCTTTGGTGTTGGTAAGTTATTTAATTTTTTGGATTAAATTTATTAATTTTGATGCTTATACATGTTGAAACATTATCATGGTAAAGTGTGTAGGAAGTAGAAAGAGACATGGGATAGAGTGTTGTCAAATTTCAATAGTAGGATGTGTTGATGCTTATTTTCTAGTTGTTGGGTCCTAAGGTTAAGAATTGTCTAGAAGCAGTTGATTAGGGTTTTGAATTGGAAAATATTCTAGCTCACTTATGGGTTTCCTTAGTAGTGGGATTAATTTTAAGGGTGACTTGAGAATGATGGAAGGAAAATCATGTTCATTCAAAAGTGATTTTAGGAAGAGTTTTATTCACTATATATAGAAGTATGATTTTATACAAAATATCATGGAATTCAATCAAGTTGGATACAGTGTGCTTTCCCTTGGGATTCACATCTGTGCATTGATGGTCTAGTTTTTAGAACACTTGGTTGATGAATAAATGAAATCCTGTAATTTTGAGTCATCTTTGAGGTTAGAGATTCTAAGGAAGGTTTCAAGTTTATGTTTGAGGTTTTGGTTGTAGATTAGGGATTGTGATGAAGTTTTCAAGAGTAGTTTTCTTCAAGTTTCTTAGAAGGCTAAAGACGGTGCCTTGAGTTGTGGTCCTAATGGAATGATGAATAAGGGAGTGATGATATTTTCTAGATGTAGGTTAGGGATTATTACCTTGGGTTGAGAATCTCAAGGTGTACCATAATTGTATAGTTGATCTATTTCAATGGTGATTCAGTGGGGCATTAGTAGTATGAGTTTCTGATGATTCACGGTGTTTCTTGGTTTCATTAAGGTGTAGTTTTATTTAGTCGGATAGTCATGTTTTAGTTGATAAAATTTTGTGATGTGGTGAGTTTGGTTTGAGAGTCTAGGAATGATTATGTCCTGAGTTATTGACCTCATCCCTTTATTAACCAATACCCTATTTCAATTGATACTAATAGATTTAGTTGAATTATTTTCAATGGAATTATTTATCTCTCTTTACCTACAAATTCTTGTGAAAATATGAATTTTATTGAGTTGGTTAGTGTGTTTGTCCAAATTTAATGATTATAAGAAAAAAAGGAAGCATATTTCTATTTTACCTAAATGGATGGGAATTTTTCTAATCTAAAGGTCATGCTTTTGGGAAATAATTTATTTATAAAATTAATTTCACAAATTTTTTCAATATTATGGAAGGTATTAACAGTTAGTGAGAGGAGGTTTGAGTTTTGGGTAGGGATGGTCAATGTGGTCCTTCTCCCTCATGTGTGAGTTTTTTAACACTAAGGGATTGTTGTTTATCCCTTTTTATGGGAATGAAATTTTTTATAGAATGGATGTAAGACGTCTTTGTGGATATTATTTACAAGTTTGGGGAAGGTGAGGTTGAGTTATTGCATATCCTTTAGATGTTCATGATAAAATTTATGTTCACTAACCTCAATTTTCTATTTATTAAGCTAATTTTGGTAACAAAACCTATGATATTCCATAGTAATTTTGTAACACCCCAAGCTTCCATAGTATGCTTCTCTTTGAATAATACAATAGCGTGTGTGGTACGCAACATCGAGTTCTAACACACCACAACCAATCAAACTAGCCGTTATGAATAGTAATACCCACTTTTTGAAATTTTATAAATTTTATCTTTAAAAATGGACTTCATTTTTGGATTCAGAATATCAAAATTATCTTAGGGTGAATTTTTGGTATTTTTCTGAAAACTTTCATTTTTTGATGAATAGTGAAAGACACTGAGTTATAGTTTAAAATAGAATTTTTATTTAAATAATTATTAATTTTATTTAAATTTATATTAGGTCAAAATAGATACATAATACATATATAAGTTCAATGCAATTGATTGGAGTCAGTTTATAATAATTTTAGATATATAAAAATTTTATTGAACTTTTTACCATCTTTTACCGATCTCCTAGGAGCATTTGCAAATTTACATAAAACATAATTTTACCACTTCTGTGAGTTGAATTTAAAAAATTATAGAGACATAGTTGATATCATTAAGTAAAATTTGGTTCAATAAGATGAAAATAATTTTTGGTGAATAGTAATTTTTTACTTTTATTTACCACGGTTAAAAGTAAATAGGGTAATTAAGGGTAAAAATGACATTATTATTACCCTAAAACATTTCCTAATTCTATTGGATAAGTTTAATTAGACCAAAAACAACCTTATGAATAGAATATGATCCTTTAGGTCCACTTGGATTAGATTGGGACATTTATTATTATTTAATTCAAAGAAGAGTTAAAAGTGTTAAATTCAATGTTTAATAACAAAACCATTTTTAATATAGGGTTACACATAAGATAAATTCGACAATAAATATTCATTATAAAGATAAAAATATTTCCTATATAATGGTATTTTATTTATATTTGTTAAACTTTAAATAATTAAATTTAATTATGACACAATGATGATTCAGAAATTACCGTATTAATGAAAGATTAAAATATTTGATATTATAAATATTCAAATAAATGTAATTTGAGACTTTTTATGAATTAAACTAATTTTCTAGGTTAATATGATATATTATGGTTTGTTATATGAATTTTTGTAGAATTAATAATGCTGTTATGAATTTAGAAAAAACAAAATACCAAATAGTGTCAAAATTGACATAAAAGAGTCTTTAAAACAAATATTATATTATTAATTGATATTCTATTCCTAAAAATATAAGGTTCATCCAAAAGACTTTTATAATGATAGGTGTATAATTAATGAACTACTTTGAGTTCTATTGGAATTTTATAGTAAGTTTATTAACCATATAATATAAAAATACAAAGAGACATGGTAAATGTCAAACTATTTAACTAAGAGTTAAATCTAAAAGATAAAGTTAATATAATGACCCAAAACTATCTAAACCCTATTGGTTGAGTGTTTTTATACCCATACCTACCTTATACTTTAAATAATTCATTTTTGATCCATTAGAAACCTAAAATGATTTTATTATAAAATAATATTTGTAGATTTTCCTAAGGTGCCCCTCACCCCTCTTATAAAATGGAACTCCCCCTTCTATCTAATTCACACATTAAAATCCATTTGGCTCAGAAAAACTCTACCCAAATACCCTCTCAACTGTACTCCCTTCATCCTATAGGCCTTCCTTTAGTCAGAAAACCAACCTAAGGATCCCTTTTGATCAAATCAAAAGAAAGAACCCGAAGAAGAGGTCAATATTTCATCACCTCTTTCAAGTTCTTTTCTTCTTCCACTTCCTCTTTATTTTTTGTTTCCATTATAAAATAATAAATCCATTATCTTCTATATACTGTGATGTTATTATAAATATGTCACAACCAAATTCATTATTCTATCCATCCTTTGAATGACATGTCACCATACGTGCGTACGTACGGCTTACCATCTCCACGTCGTGGTGTAATTATTATTCAATACATTATTATTTGGATGGGTATAATAATGATGTGAAATTGATGTAAATAATAAATATAACATGATAATTATTCTTTATATATGATATACCATCTAATTATATATTATTTTAATATCAAAAGAATGATATTGTCGTTCATGCGTACGTATAGATTACCATCTTCACGAACGCGGTGAGATTTATTCCCCATCGCAATCCATTCAAGACTAATTTTCATTAGATGATTAAAAATAAAGTTTAAAGACTTAATATAATTCTGAATATGAATAAGATACATCCTATCTATAACAAACATTACCTATGTAGAAAAGCATATAAAGGAAAACGAATTAGTTAACACCTGAAACGACGATAATACTAAGATATTATTAACACAGCAATGTTAAAAGATCATATATGATATTATATTAATGTATATGATTCTTTTATAATTTAATAAAAATTATTTAACCATTATATAGATGTTTAACCTACCCTCGACCAAGTAAAAGTACAAGTTAAGGGTTAATTTCACAATCTCTTTATCCGAGGTTGTTTTTACGTAAGTATCTACTGGGACCTCTTTATCATCCACATCCGTGTTTTTTTAAAAATGTATTTCAAAACATTTTTACCATTTACTAGACTATTGGATAAATTCATTTATACCCTTGTTTGAATTTTTGTAAGATGTTTTTTAAAGTAATCTTTTCTCTATTTTCCAAACAAGGTACTTTATAACCTTTTTGACAAAACTAAGGTAATAATGTTTTTTTAACTTATACAGCGGGTGCAGATATTTTCCGCCATTATAACATCATCAAAGCATCCCTTACAATCTTATAAGAATATTTTCAAATATAAATGTCTTATTTTATAATTATTTTACTATTAAATGTTTTCGAAATATAAAGATATATTTCTCTAAAAAGGTTTTACTTTCATCTATGTCAACATCTTTTGATGGATTTTAAGTTTGTTTGAAGTTGATTTATTATGATAAAAAACTTCCATATTGTATTGAAGGTTTTGTGATATGTTTGACTGTGGATGTGTTATTTCATACCATTCATGGTTTATGGATAAATTATTGACATTTCGTATGCCAATTTTAATACGAATGTTTATGTTATGTTTAAACCTTTTCATATGAGGAATGAATTAGACTTAGTAAGTGATAGGTAGAGTCCACTATAGCTCCTCGATACATCGGTAGGTCTCATGAGACACAATAGTGTCTTGTCACAAGGACTTGACAAAATCTTATTTGTAGTCTTGGCACAAGGCCTTGACTATGTGGTTATGAAAGTCTGGCATTATGCATTCCATTATTATGAAAGTTTCTATTGATATTGCATGTGATTATTTGACTAGTAGAATATCCATGTGAATAAGTAAGTCGAATTATTTTATTTTTATCTTTTCCATATTATAATGAAGTTCAAGTTTAAAAGGCTTTTGTTTTATTCTTATACATTGCCTTAAATGTTTATGCTTATTCATGAAAGTTTTCGCTATATTGTTATACTTACTAAGCATCTGATCTCACCCCTTTCTATGTTTTATTTTTCCCAGGATGTGAAGAAGTATATTATGATTGAACTATAGGGATATTCTATGGGATCTCAGTGTTGTCTATGGAAATAATGTTGTTTTAGTTTTCCATTTTATGATGTAATGTAAACCTTATGAATGTATCTAGTACTTCCAAGGCTACTAAACTAACCGATATTTCGAGATTTGATCTTTTGTGATCATGCCAATGATAAATAATAATGCACCAACTCTGGGCTTCTGGGGTTGGGGAATTACAAATTTTGGATAAACCTAGGTTATTTTTCTCTCCCGTGAACCACTTTGTGTTTGGAAATGTATCTACTATATTATCTTTCTCATCAAAATTGTGTCCTTTTTTTCATTTTATTTGAGTTTGGTCACTAGTTTTGGGCTATTTAATGTGATTATTTTATTATAAATGAGGTGGCTGGTAGGGGTGGTTAAAAGGATGTTTAATATTTTGCTGCAAGGGTGGTGGGTGCTAGAACTATTGGTAAGGGGGCTGGAAAGTGTGTTTATTTTGATGGGGGGTCTATCCTAGTTCTGTTGATTTCCAAATATTTATTGGAAATGGTTAGGCTCTATTAATCTCTATTTTTATAAGGAATTTTTTCTCTTATACTATATTTTGAAGTTTTGTTCTGTGTATTTGAATCATAAATAATAATATTTGAGATTCAAATAGTATGGAGATGAATAAGGATTTGATGGATGATAATCATTTGACAATAGAGTATAATAATGGAGTGAAAGAGTTCATCAAGTTTTCAAAGGATTAGGAAAAGGATCCTTCTCAAATCCTTTGTCCATGTTTACATTGTTGTTATTCTAGACTAATTACTCTAGAGGAGTTGGAAGAACATTTGATGTCACGAAATAGATCAGTGTTATAAATGTTGGAATAAACACGGAGAAAAAGCGAATGTAGCTACTGGCTGGGATAAAACTGTGTTTTATTGAATCATTAAATATGATTACAAATATGGATAATGAAGAAGACCGTATGGAATATGTGATTACAAATGTCAATGATGATAAAGATCGTATTGATGAAATGACAAGGATAGTTGAAGATGAACTCCGTGATTGGCCAAAATTGTTTGAGAAGTTAAAGAGTTGTGAAAAGAAGCCATTTTATGCTAGTTTAACTAAATATACAATATTGTTAGCAGTACTGAAGTTGTATAAATTGAAAGCAGGAAACATATGGAGTGATGTCAATTTTACAGAACTACTTTATCTCTTGAATGAAATGCTCCTGAAAGATAATGAGATCCCAAGACAGATATATGAAGCTAAATGAATGCCACGCTTGATGAGTATGATTTCTAAAAGAATACATGCCTGCCTAAAAGACTGTATATTTTTTTTCAAGGAGAAAAAATCACTTACAGAATGCCCAAAGTGTGGTGATTCTCGATACAATAAAGATGAATCCAGTCCTATGAAAGTTGTATGGTAATTTCCAATAATTCCAAGGTTTAGGCATCTGTATGGAAGTGAAGAAACTGAAAGACAATTGTCATGGCATGAAGATAAAATAATTAAATATGGGAAATTACGTCACCCGACTGACTCTCCTCAATGGAAGAGAATTGATCATGAGTATCCTGAATTTGGAAATGAGCCGAGAAACCTTTTTCTTGCATTATCTACAGATGGAGTGAATCCTTTTGGTTTTCATACCAGCACTCACAGTACATGGCTAGTTATGTTTATAAATTATAACTTTCCACCCTAGTTATGCATGAAATGGAAATTCATCATGTTATCTATGCTTATATTAGGACCAAAAAAACCAGGTAACGATATTGATTTTTATTTGGATCCTTTGATCGAGGATTTGAAGTTATTGTGGGATTCATGTGTTATGTTGTACGATGCTTATAAAAGTGAATACTTCACGTTGAGAGTGATGTTGTATGGGATGATAAATGATTTCCCAGCTTATGGAAAATTTTCAGGCTATAACATTAAAGGAACTCAAGGGTGTCCCATGTGTGAAGAAGATACAGAATCAATTAGGTTGAAACATTCATTGAAATATGTGTTTCTAGGACATCATAGATTTCTTCCTCATCGACATAAGTACTGATCTTGGAAGACATCATTCAATGGAAGTTTAGAATAATTCACAACACCATATCCACTAACAGGTGATCAGTTTTTTGAGAAAGTAAAAGATATGAACACTATTTTTGGTAAACCATTTTCGAAAAACCTTAAAAAAATCAGTTGGAAAAAGAGATCAGTTTTTTTGAATTACCATACTAGAATTGTCTGTACTTCAGACATTTTCTTGATGTGATTCATGTGGAAAATAATGTATGTGATAGTGTTATCAGAATGTTGTTAAATGACCCTAGCAAAATAAAGGATGGAATTAAGGCAAGGTTGGACATGGTTGACATGGGAATACGAGAAGAGTTGGCTCCCGTGAAGGGTGAAAATTGAATGTTTCTTCCTTCAGCTGCTTACACTCTTTCTAGGGAGGAGAGATATCAGTTTTTCAACTTCTTCAATGATGTAAAGGTTCCAGAGGGGTATTCATCAAATATCAAGAACATTGTGTCAATGAATGATTTGAAGTTAAAAGGTTTGAAATCACATGACTTCCAAGTTTTGATGCAAGATTTAATTCCTATAGCTTTACATTATAGTTTTCCCAAGAATGTTCATCATACGTTAACCAAACTTTGTTTCTTTTTCAAAGATATATGCAGAAAAGTTTTGGACCCAATGAAATTTCTAGTTATGGAAAGAGAAATTGTCATCATATTATGTGAATTAGAAATGTTCCTCCTGCTATAATTCTTTGATATGATGGTTCATTTGATGGTTCACTTGGTGAGAGAGATTCAACTTTGTGGTCTTGTGCACTATAGATGGATGTACCCCATTGAACGGTATATAATTTTTTTGAAAGGTTATGTTAAAAATCGAAGTCGTCCAGAGGGTTGTATTGTAGAGCGATATATTGTTAAGGAAGCCATTGAATTTTGTACCGAATACTTATCTGATTTAGAAAGCATTGGTCTCCTGAAATCTTGTCACACTGGATACATTGAGGGTGAGGTAATTTCTAGAAGAGATTTTGTGACAGTCAATTTTATAGATCGAGAGAAGATCGACATTTATGTTTGGCATAACAGTTAGGAGGTTGTTCAATATATTGAAACCCACAAAGAAATTATTAGGTAGTTGCATCCATAAGGGGATGAAAAATGGATATCAAATACACATAATCACTTGTTTATATGATGGTTTCAGGACCATATTTTTAAGGAGTTAGCTGAAAATCCAAATTCAATTTTAGAATGACTTCGATGGCTAGCTGCCAGACTAAGTGTGTATATATTATCTTACAATGGTTATGTAATTAATGGTTATACATTCTATACAGATGAACATGATGAATATAGTACCGTGAAAAATAGTGGAGTTACACTTATGGCTAATGTGATGCATGTTTCTGGTAGTAAGGACATAAATCCAATTTATGCGAATATGTCATACTTTGGAATTATCAAACAAATATGGGAGTTGGATTATACGACATTCCAATTGCCGATTTTTCAATGCAAATGGGTTGATAACAACAGTGGTGTTAAAATAGATGAATTGGGATTTGTGAAGGTTGATTTTAGTAAAGAAGGGTACAAAGATGAATAGTTTATAATGTCATCACAGGCAGTACAAGTATTTTATGTTCCAGATCCCACAAAATGAAAGTGGTCGATTGTTCTGTTATCTTCCAAAAATACTAAAGGATATGATGAAAATTCAATTGAGGACTATCATTTAAGTGGTATGTCTCAATAATTTCACAGTGGTCCCAATGTAGATGATGTTTTTTATGTTAAAGGAGACCACAATGAAGGGATTTGGATAATCTATAGAGGTGTCAAATCCCTCCAGCCTTTGAAAAAAATAAATAGAGTTCAATAAACAGGTTATATTTTTTTTGTAATATAGATCTTGTTATCTCTTGTTATTATCTTATCATTACTAAATTTATGTAATATAAATAAATTGTTCAACCACTTTTACAGATAATGACTTCTTCACGTTCTGGTGCTCCTAACCTCAAGGCTGAACAAGTCTCTCAAGCTGCTGCTCACAGTGGAGAGAAAAAACAAGTTTCTGAACCTGTTGCTGCTTCTAGTGTTGAGGTCCAACAACCATCAACACATGCCATTGCTACCATTTCAGATGAACATATTGATGATGTTGATATCGATGAAATGGTCAGGGATAAAGGATCGATGTCGTAGAAAACACAGGTGCGTCGTAGTTTGACGGTGTTAGCCAAAGTTCTTAAGGAGAAAATAAAAGGAATCAAATTTGATGTTGGATGGAATGCATGGGGACAACATGTGAATCCCAACAAGGCTATGTTTAGTAGTTACATTGGAATTGGAACTCGATAACGTGTGTTGATTGACATAGATTCATGACACCATGTTGTGTCCGGGTTGAAGGCTGTGATCTGGGAATAAATTATAGTACCATTATGATATTATTTCTTTAATTTACTAGAAAATAAAATCATGAAACAGTGTCTTACTCTTCTCAATCCCTTGCAGAGTACATTTATAGCAGATTATTCACACAAGAATTATATACTAAGGCTTTAAAGAAGGATCCATTGAGGTTTTCTCACTATTTTAACAAAATGTCACCTAAAAGATTCCAAATGTAAAATAAAACCACACCCACCCATTTTCTATGCTCAACTGATATCCCAAGAAGGATAGGATGCATTTATTGGCTGCCGTGGGGATGAGAAGTTTCAGGTACATTTTGGCTGATAATATATTGTTTGAGGATATGTGTATTCATCACTTTGATTGTCAATATTTCATTTATGAAGAAGAAACTTAGTACTAAAAATAATAAACATGCATCAAAACCAACATACCCCTATCGTAAATCAAGGATGGGGTATGCTTCATTAGAAAAGAAAATGTTAAGTATTTTAAATTTACAGTAATATTTTTATGTGCCAATAAACAACATAATAATTATCTTTATATATTTATATGTATATTGATAAGTCTAAAGCCAAAGACACTTCCATACCACATCATGTGCTATGGAAGGAGGCATGTGTGAATAAGGAAGGGAAGCTAGTAGATGAAAACACAGAAAAAGTGTGGGAAATATGTGTAAGTATGACACGATAAAATTTTTTGTTTTAAATTGATATTACATAATAATAATTACTTATTTTCTTATATCTGACAGTCATAGGAATCAACTACTCCTGTAGGATATGCAGACCTATTATCGATGGATTTGAAGCAGCCATAACAATATGGTCATGTCAGAGGTGCAGGGTTTGGGGTGAAACCCCGAGTATATTTTGAGAAAAACAAACAAACAGATGATAGAAATAAAGTAATAAAACAGATGAGTGAAATAATAGAAACTCTTGAAGAATGATTTCAATGGCAGGGGGAGTTGCTAGCAACTTTTATGGGTGGGAAGCAAGTAGAAGACACAAATCAGGAAAAAATAGCGCGTGAAGATCCCGCCCCACCCCCACCAGCTTTGAGGCGAGCCATTCCCCTTAAAGAGCTCTCTTAGCCATGGTAATCAATATTCTAATATGAAATGTGAATTAAAAAAACACTGATACTTTTCCTATACTGATCTTATACAGGGTGATAATGACTGTGATTTATAACTGTCAACACCCACCTATCACCTTGTAGTGAGGGCTACAGTGTTCAACATCCCCGAGGATAAGCTGCATAATAGACCACTTCCAACAGATCATCTAAAATCGATGATTACTGTAGATCATGATCCAAATGTAGATCTACCTATTCCACTTGATGAAGATGATATTCATATGGTCAAAAAGGCTATTGGGACATTCATTACATAAACATCACAACTTTTAAGAGTATATGTGGACAAAGAGGTATTTATTTCCATTTTTTCCAAGCTAAACCTTTAACAATTAATGAAAAAAAGGTCTGAACCAATGAATGTTATTATAAATGGATAAAGGGAAGGGGGTGACAAGAAATGTGGGCTCAAAAGCATCTAAAGGATTGACCAACCGATCCAAAAGATCTATTAAAAGCACAATAACACCACATGTTCTCTAAACTCATTTACTAGCATTGAATACTCATGTGGATAAGAAGATAAAAAGTGGTGGTAGTCATATAGTTGTTTTTGAAAAGAATATATACAGAGAGGAAATTCAAGATTTAGTTGCTTCTGAAAATGTAAATGATATCCTTGAATACAGTTGGCTAGGTATCATAGTTATAAATTTATATATGAGGTATGTTTTCATGAATTTATTTTCTAAAAGCTGATATAATGTTCTAATTATGACTAAATGGATTTTATATTATTGTTAGGCGTATATATGAAAAATAGTTGAAGGGATTTTCCCATGAGCTAAAATTCAGACTCGTTAGTCCTCATACCACATCAACACAACTAATGAAATTGGAGCCATCAAAAAGGGATGAAATAGTGAAAGGATTGCTGAAAACATTTGAAAGCAAGATTACAAATGACAGACTCTTCCAAATACCAACCATGCAGAGGTAAAACTCTATGATTAAATAATATCGATTATATTTTCACTTATTTCATTACTTATTCCTTTTTGTATTTTTAGGAAACATTGGATAATAATTGTGATAAAATTGGACACTTTAAGGATTTATTTTCTGGATTCAATTAAAGGATATCCAACAAACTGACCACACATGGTGAAGTTTGTAAATATGTAATACACTACATCCTACATTTTAGGTCTAAACATCAAGTTATATAATTTATATTATCTTTTATTGAGGATTCTGTTATGATAGGGTGGTATATCATTATCATCTAAAAAAGGAATGAGGACAGGTCATAAGCATAAGGAGGCGAACAAGTACTACATCTGGACAAGTATGAGGGTATATATAATAAAATTTCACTATCCAAACACATATCAAAACAAGTTACTTATTATCCTAATGATCAAAATTTTTGGAGTGTCCCAAAAAAAAAAATTATAATGATTATGGTTATTATGTTTGTAAATTTATGAGAGAGATCATTTTCCATCAACAAACTAGCATCCCTAAAGAGTTATTTTTAAAAACAATTATTATTTCATTTAAATTATTTATTAATTATTTATTTATATATTTTGCAGTACTACTCTGACTGTCAAAAATCCTCATATTCACAAGATGATATAGATTTTTTCAGAAATGACTGGGCCGCATACCAGATGGAATATTATACACAAATAACATGAAGATCTGACTTGGGGCATTTACAATTGGAGAACATTTTTGAGAGGGGTTAAGGAGATTAAAAGATGAAACATTGTTGTATGTAAATGTTCGTAGAAAAATTATAATTGTTATCAAATAAAACAACCTTTCTCCAATGAGTAATTTTTTCATTTTAACAGATGAAATTCACCAACAACTTGCAAGAATGATGAACCACTTTTCTTTGGGATTTGGATAAGAAAAACTACTAAAATCTCCAAAATACCTTCATATCATTAATGCTCACTCACATTCAAAGAAAATATGAGTAAAATTCTCCGCACTAAATTGATTACAGAATGAGAATCAAGATTCCAAATGGATTCCCATGCGTTGAACATTTTCACTGATAGAAATTGTATGTTTTCTGATTATCCATAATAAGAAAATAAACATTTTTGGAACCTCCTTCCTCCAAAAGGTATCCCCCCCCCAAATCCATGTTTTCAATTTATCACAGTGATCCATGAGTCATTTGTGATGTGTAATAGTCAACCCCTCCTCAATTCGAGGCATGGTGTGGCCGATATCACTCAAAGTGTCTCTCTTTTTTTTTAAATGGAAAGAATTTTAAGTGAAAACAACAACTGATGTACTGAAAACCAACCAAACACATTCATATTATGTTGATACTTTAGGAAAATTATCCATGGGTCATGTGTGATGTGTATGAGTAAACCCCACCTCAATCTAAGGCACAATGTGGCTGGTATCACTCAAAGTGTCTCTCTTTTGTTTAAAATGGACATAATTTTTAAGTGAAAAAAATAACTAATGTATGTAAAACTGACCAAAAGCATTCAGATTGTGTTTATAACTCAGGAAAATGATTCATGGGTCATGTGTGACGTGTAAGAGTTAGCCCCACCTCAATATGAGGCACGGTGTGTCTGGTATTACTCAAAGTGTCTCTCTTTTGTTTAAAATGGACAAAATTTTAAGTGAAAACAACAACTGACATACAAAAAAAATGACCAAACGCATTAATATTGTTTTGATAATTTATTCCAATGATCCATGGGTCATGTGTGACGTGTACGAGTAAACTATGCCTCAATCCGAGGCATGGTGTAGCCGATATCACTCAAAGTTTCTATCTTTTGTTTAAAATGGACAGAATTTTAAGTGAAAACAACAACTAACATACGGAAAAATAACCAAATGAATTATGATTGTGTTTATACTTAATAAAATGATCCATGGGTCATTTTTGACATGAAAGAGTCAACATTTCCTCAATCTGAGGCACGGTGTGGCTGGTATCACTCAAAGTGTCTCTCTTTTGTTTAAAATGGACAGAATTTTAAGTGAAAACAACAACTGACATACAAAAAACTGACCAAACACATTATTATTGTGTCGATACTTTATTAAAACGATACATGGGTCATTTTTGACATGTAAGAGTCAACAATTCCTCAATCCGAGGCACGGTGTGGCCGGTATCACTCATATTGTCTATCTTTTTTTTAAAAAATGGAGAGAATTTTAAGTGAAAACAACAACTGACGTACATAAAACTGAACAAACACATTAGTATTGTGTTTATACATTATTTAAATGATACATGGGTCATTGGTGATGTGTACGAGTCAACCCCTCCTCAATCAAAGGCACGGTGTGGCCAGTATCATTCAAAGGGTCTCTCTTTTGTTTAAAATGGACAAAATTTTAAGTGAAAACAACAACCGACGTATGGAAAATGAAAAAATACATTTTTATTGTGTTTATACCTTAGTAAAAATATCCATGGGTCATTTTTGACATTTACAAGTCAACTTTACCAGAATCCGAGGCACAGAGTGGCCGATATCACTCAAAGTGTCTATCTTTTGTTTAAAATGGATAGAATTTTAAGTGAAAACAATAAATGACGTATGGAAAACCTACCAAACGCATTTGGATTATGTTTATATTTTAGTAAAACTATATATTGGTCGTTTTTTATGTGTATGAGTCAACCCCACCTCCATTCTAGGCACGGTGTGGCCGGTATCACTCAAAGTGTCTCTCTTTTGTTTAAAATGGATAGAATTTTAAGTGAAAACAATAACCGACGTATGGAAAACCAACCAAATGCATTAGGATTGTGTTTATAACTTATTCCAACTATCAAAGGGTCATTTTTGACATGTAATATTTAACCTCGACTTAATCCGCAACACGTTGTGGCTGGTATCACTCAAAGTGTCTATCTTTTGTTTAAAATAGACATAATTTTAAGTGAAAATAACAATTGACGTACGAAAAACCAACCAAATGTATTAGGATTGTGTTGATAATTTATTACAATGATACATGGGTAATTTATGACATGTAAAATTCAAATATACTTTAATAAGGGGCATGGTGTGGTTATTATCACTCAAAGTGGCTCTCTTTTGTTTAAAATGGACAAAATTTTAAGTGAAAACAACAACTGACGTATGGAAAACTGACAAAACGCATTAATATTTTGTTTATAACTTAGTAAAACGATACATGGGTCATGTGTGACATGTACGAGTCAACCCCTCCTCAATATGAGGCATGGTGTGGCCGGTATCACTCAAAGTGTCTCTCTTTTGTTTAAAAAGGACAGAATTTTAAGTGAAAACAACAACTGACGTATGGAAAACTAAACAAATGCATTAGGATTGTGTTTATACCTTAGGGAAACGATACATGGGTCATGTGTGATGTATAAAATTCCACCCCACCTCAATCCGAGGCACGGTGTGGCCGATATCACTCAAAGTGTCTATCTTTTGTTTAAAATGGATATAATTTTAAGTGAAAACAACATCTGATGTACGGAAAACTGACCAAATGAATTTGTATTGTGTTTATACTTTAGGAAAACGATCCATGGGTAATTTTTGATGTGTATGAGTCAACCCCACCTCAATCAGAGGCACGGTGTGGCTGGTATCACTCAATGTGTCTATCTTTTGTCTAAAATGGACAAAATTTTAAGTGAAAACAAAAACTGACGTATAGAAAACTGACCAAACACATTTGGATTGTGTTGATACTTTAGGAAAATGATCCATGGGAATTTTTTGACGTTTAAGAGTCAAACCCGCCTCAATCCGAGGCATAGTGTGGCCAGTATCACTCAAAGTGTTTCTCTTTTGTTTAAAATAAACATAATTTTTAAGTAAAAACAAGAACTGACATATGGAAAGCTGATCAAAAGCATTCAGATTGTGTTGATAAATTATAACAACGATCCATGGGTCATTTGTGACATGTAAGAGTAAAAAAATCCTTAATACAAGTCTTGGGGTGGCCTCTATCACTCAAAGTGTCTATCTTTTGTTTAAAATGGACAAAATTTTAAGTAAAAACAACAATTGACGTACGGAAAACCAACCAAACACATTAGGATTGTGTTGATACTTTAGGAAAATGATAAATGGGTAATTTTTTATGTGTAAGAGTCAAACCTGCCTCAATCAGAGGCACGATGTGGCCAGTATTACTCAAAGTGTCTCTCTTTTATTTAAAATGGACATAATTTTTAAGTGAAAACAACAACTAACGTACAGAAAATCAACCAAACACATTCGTATTTTGTTTATAATTTCGTCCAACCATCCATGGGTCATGTGCTATGTGTATGAGTCATCCTTTCCTCAATCTGAGGCACGTTGTAGCCGATATCACTCAAAGTGTCTATCTTTTGTTTAAAATGGACATAATTTCAAGTGAAAACAACGACTGACGTACGAGAAACCAACCAAACGCATTCATATTTCATTGATACTTTTTGAAAATGATCCATGGGTTATGTGTGTCCTGTAAGAGTCAAACCCCCTTAATCTAAGGCACGGTGTGACCAGTATCACTCAAAGTGTCTATCTTTTGTTTAAAATGGATAGAATTTTAAGTGAAAACAACAACTGATGTATGGAAAACCGAAAAAATGCATTTGGATTGTGTTGATACCTTATTCCAATGATCCATGGGTAATTTTTGATGTGTATGAGTCAAACCTTCCTCAATATGAGGCACGATGTGTCCGGTATCACTCAAAGTGCCTCTCTTTTGTTTAAAATGGACATAATTTTTAAGTGAAAACAACAACTAACGTATGGAAAACTGACAAAATGAATTTGTATTGTGTTGATACTTTAGGAAAATGATACATGAGTCATGTGTGACATGTAAAAGTCAACCCTTCCTCAATTAGAGGCACAGTGTGACCGGTATTACTCAAAGTGTCTCTCTTTTGTTTAAAATGGACATAATTTTTAAGTGAAAACAATAAATGACGTACGAAAAACAATTCAAAAGTCATTACCTATGACATAAGACACTTAGACAAGCCTCATAGAGTCCTAAGAATTCCTTAGACAATAAAACCCCATTAATAATTCATCACACACCCTAAATATAAACCGTTATCCCTAGAGTTCATAGTGGGGGATGAAAACAAAGAGGAAAGGGAGAGGGAGAAGAACGAAAGGGAAAGAAAAAAGAATAGAGGATTTAAATTGGATAAATTTTCAATATAAAGGGCTCTTAGACTACGTTTTGGGAAGGGTACATGAGGAAATAGGTTGAAATCCCTTAAATTATGCCATATCATCAGCAACTTTCATGGTATTGTTGGGAAGTTTTCCAAATTGTTCACCAACTTTTTGGGATCCATCAGATAAGAAACCCTCTTCTACGCAGTTTGGAAAAACAGTTAACTAACCATGTTCCAATAATTCAAAATGACTTAGTTAAACTATATATCCATACCACATGGTTTATCCTAACCATGAACAACCCGTGTTCCTAAGGCAACATATCCCAAAAGGAACTCAAAATCTATAAACAAATTCCATATCCAAGCTTGACATGAATCTTAACCACAAAAAACATGAAGAATAACTCACATGAATGCCTTAACCAAACTTTTCTTAAGGTTATAACATTTAAATCTCTCTATATATTTTATCTGAGGCAATGTAAGATATCATTTGGAGGAGATAGTATTTAATATTACCTTTTGATAATCATAATGAATAATTAGTACATCACATTAGGTATGGATTTTTTCCCATCATTTGATCCCAAATTTACTACCACTGCATATTTTATATGTGTGAACTACTTGTTTGATATGCTGATTTTTTTTCAGGTCTTTTTTGGGTGTTCTACTATATAATTTTATGTTACAGTAGGCAGGGCATTTATCAGCGCTTTTTTAGCACTGATAAAGGGAGCCTTTATCAGCACTAAAAAAACATTGATAAAAGGTACCTTTATCAGCACCTTTTAGTGCTGATAAAGGATCCATTTATCATCTCCTTTTTAGGGCTGATAAAGGAGCCCTTTATTAGCACATTTTAGCACTGATAAATGGGCCCTTTATCAGTGCTTTTTAGCACTAATAAATTATCCCTTTATCAGTGCTTTTTAGCACTGATAAAGGGGACCCCTTTTATCAGCGCTGAGCTTTACAGTGCTTTTTTAGTGCTATTAAAGCCCATTTTGAGAGCTGATAAAGCCCATTTTTTTAGTAGTGAAACCAATGAATCTTAAATTATAAAGGTAAGTGAAAAGGGAAGCCTACCTCAATATCATGACACTTCAACAACACATACCTGAAATCACACCATGAAGGTTATAAGATCCAAGATCTACCAAGAGGAACCCTAAAAAAACAAAACCTCCAACATAATTGAAGGGAATCATGAAACCTTGATCCATATGACCATGGGAGAAAGAGATCTCAAGATAAAATGGAGGAAAAAGGAATAGGGAGGAGAGAAAAAGAGAACACCTTGAAGATCTAGCCCCAAATCTTGAATAACCACCTTAGATCTACACCAAGGGAGTGAGTAGGGGATCTAAAAACCAAGGAAGAGCACCCCTAGGGACATATAAACTAGAGGGAGGGAGAAATGGGTGGATTTGGGGTTAAAATACCATAAGGGTAGAGTTGAAATTTCAAAAATTTTGAGATTTGTACAGCTTTCACTATTTACCAATCCATGTGCCAACCGTGTGCCCATTACTGGACACACCTGGGACCTTGCACAATTTTTCCACACAGTTTGTAAACCGTGTGCCAACCATGTGGAACGGTTTTGTCTTGAGACATTGGCTCCCTGCATGCTTTAAGCATAGTTTGACTAACTGTGCACAAGCTGTGAACTATGCCTCTGCCACCAACACTTGATCCATACAGTTTCCTAGAGAAATCCTCACGATTTACCCAGTCTGTGCACTGACCATGCACCATGAGAAAAACACTCCGAAACTCAATATTTAAACCCATCACACTCAAAACTCGAGAGAAAAAAACAAGGTAAAGAGATGAACCAGAACAGAGGTCCAAAATAAAAATTTGGTTGTGATAGTATAGATATTTATATACCTATACAATTAATGTATATAAAATGTTTATATATATAAATATACTTGTGTGTGTATTGAAAAAAATATTTATTTATCTATATATTCTAATAGATGTATATTAATATGAATATATAATATATCTAAATAAATATAAATATTTATAATTATATTTATAGACACAGACACATATATAAATATATATATATGTGTGTGTGCGTGTGTGCGTATCTATAAACAAAAAAACATATTTTATATATGTATTTAAAAATAATTATATGAATATATATAAAAATAAATAAATAAATAAATATATAGATAAAGAAATGTAATAAAATATATATAAATAAATATATATATCATAAAATACAGAACAAAACAATATAGAGGAGTGGTAAAGGTGCAGATCCATGAAGGGTAGGTCTCATGTTCGAAACTCAGTAGGTGCACACACGCATGAGAGAAACAAGTGGTCTTAGCACTATTAAGGGGGTGGGGGGGGGGGCTTAGAGAACTGATAAAGGGAGGGTATATAACTGTTGGGGGGGGGGACCTCCCAACAGAGAAGAAATCTATTTTTTAAAAATTAATATTTTTTACTTTTATCAGCATTTTTTGGCAGTGATAAAAGGTGCCTTTATTAGTGATTTTTCAAGCCCTGATAAAGGGGACCCCTTTAACAGCTCCGAGGACAATAATGATTTTTTAGCACTGTTAAAACCCCCTTTATTGGTGTTAAAGGGACAACCTATAGTAGTGGATGCTCATATTGGGTATGTGTAACAGTCATAAGACATAACTGATACTCTTTTATTCTTGGTTATCCTTTTATCTTCATGAAGAAGGTGCTAGTACACCATAGGAGATCGCGGGTACTCTCATTATGAATGAATATTCTAGTGGGTGGTGTCATCTATGTGGAGTTCAGAGTCCTTTAGCTGTCACAAGGTTATTATGATCAAGAAAAATCCTTTGAGATCATTGAGAATGGATATTGATTCATTTTAGGTATACCCATTGTTTCATATTATTTATTCTAAATTTTGATTATATTGATGATAGATCAGACCTTTTATGGGTTTCTTCTACCTCTATGATCATATGATGATTCTACAAAACCCATCAATGGTATAAAAACCACATTCATCAACAGATCAACATGTTATTTTATTGTTTTTATGAAGAACATGTGTATCATAACCTCACTTGGATTTATGATTTAATATATCATAATCCAATTTTTTTCTAGTCATAGGGTACGATAGGTGTATTTCTAATGGTAAGATACACTAAAAACCATACGACATAGATGATATCACATGCTGCGATAAAAATGTTGGAGTTGGTGCCCTAGAACAAACTTCTATGTATTTTATGATTACCTATGTTAATAGTTTCAAATAGTAATAAACTACTTATCACATCATGATTGTTCTTCTTCATGATGTAGTATATGATAGTGTCCTAATAGTATCTATCACACTGAAAGTTCACAGTAGTTCCCTACTATGATGGGAACCCAAAAGTGTCATGATAAAATTATTAAATATATGTTTTATAGCTAAATGAGATCATTTGAGAAATCCAAATGATACATGCTATCAAGGGTGGATACTCATAGGACTTTTATACACCTTCTCATGGTGTACACCCTTGGTAATATTCAGTGTAAGATATTATGAGAACAAGAACCACCAATAAGAAATCCACATTTTTATGTGTCAATGGATGTTTCTATCTATGGATGTGTAAATTTATCCTTATACTTTAAGATTATTATTAATGGATTTTATGAGTTTCTTACTTTGATGTATTGAAAAAAACCGTGATGATATATGTTCACGGTGAAGTAGGATATGTTGAGTGCATCATGAATAATATTTCATTAATGAATAATGCAAGAAAAGATTTGTCTTTTCTGATCTTTAATAGAAGTTTATGTCTCATAAAATTTGATGGAAATGATAAAACCTAAATAAATTCATGCTCATTGGGTTCTGTAGGAAATTTCAATGTCTTTAATGTCCAAGAAACATGCATCAATCATATAGGTTGATAGAATCGACATGTGACTTTATTGATTAGAGATATCATGATAAATTTATTATATTACACAGTAAGCTTTCATATGAGGTTTTATGTCATTTTGACATTAACTTCTTTATCCATGGGTGCATTTCCATGTTACTAGATAGTAACCTAAGACTTTGGGCTGCTTTGCCTAATGCCATTGAAAAAAAGACCTAGAGGGTTACACACTAAGTGTATCTAGGACCTCATTTAAATAATAATATTATTTATTATTTAACATGTTGAATAAATATTATTCTCACATGTGGTTTAATAATTATTCATGTCTTCTTGATTGTATATATTTCGTCACTAGTTATTCGAAAGAATATGTTGTGAGCATAATATTTAATAAATATTTATTTTCTATTTAGTGAATATAATATTTATTTATTTATTAAAAAATAAAGCAATGATATTTATTTATTAAATAAATATTCATTGTTCAAGGTCTGATAAATATCATGGAGGAATTAAAGGACGAGTTTAATGGTCTGATGAGAAATAATATACATTAAATATTATTTTAAAAAATAATATTTAATTGATTCACAAGATCAGTTCATGTCAATAAATAATAATAATAATATAGATATGAGATTCCATAGGGATTAAGGAAATAATAAGGGTGCATGTGAAATTAGGGGGGGGGGGGAGCAGTGGGGGGAGCTTATAGAACTAATAAAGGGAGGGGTTAACACTGTTGGGGGGGGGAGTGACCCCCTAATAGAGAAAAAATCTATGTTTAAAAAATTATTATTTTTGACTTTTATCATCATTTTTTAACACTGATAAAAGGTTCATTTATCAATGCCTTTTCGAGCACTGATAAAGGATACCCCCCTTTAATAGCTATGAGGACAACAATGCTTTTTTAGCGCTGTTAAAACCCCCTTTCATGCTATTAAAGGGTTGACCTATAGTAGTGAATCCTCCTATTGGGTAAGTGTAACACTCATAATCCATAACCGATACTCTTTTATTCTTGTTTCTCCTTTTCTATTCATGTAGAATATGTTAGCACACCATATGAGATCATGGGCCCTCTCATTATAAATGAATATTCTAGTGTCTAGTGTCATCCATGTGGAGGTCAAGTCCTTTGGATATCACATGGTGATTATGATCAAGAAAAATCCTTTGAGATCATTGAGAATAGATCTTGATGCATTTTAGGTATACCTATTATTTCATGTTATTCACTCAACATGTTGATTATATTGATGATAGATCAAACTTTTTATGAGTTTCTTATACTGCTATGATCATATTATGATTCTCCAAAACCCATCAATGTTATAAAAACCACATTCATAAAAAAATCAACATGTTCTTTTATTGTTTTTATAAAGAACATGTGAATTATAATATCACTTGTATTTATGATATAATATATCATAATCATATTTTTTCTAGTCATAGGGTATGAAAAGTGTATATCTTATGGTAAGATACACTAAAAACCATACGACACAGATGATATTGTAGGTTGTGATAAAAATGTTGGATTTGGTGCCCTAGAACCAACTTCTATGTATTTTATGATTAACTATGTTAATAGTTTCAAATATTAATAAACTAATTATAGTATCATGATTGTTCTTCTACATGACATAGTATATAATAGTGTCCTAATATCATCTACTGCACTAAAAGTTCATAGTAGTTCCCTGCTATGATGAGAACCCAAAAGTGTCATGATAGTATTCTAAAATATATGTTTTATAGATGAATTAAATCATTTGATAAGACCAAATGATACATGCTATCATGGGTGGATACTCATAGAACTTTGAGACACCTTCTCATGGTGTAATCCCTTAGTAATATTCAGTGTAAGATATTATGAGAACAAGAACCACCAATAGGAAATCCACATTTTTACGTGTCAATGGATGTTGCTATCTATGGATATGTAAATTGATCCTTAGACTTTATTATTATTAATAATGGATTTTATGAGTTGCGTACTTTGATGTATTTACAAAAATCGTGACGACATATGTTCGCGGAGAAGTAGGATACGTTGGGTGCGTCATGAATAATATTTCATTAATGAATAATGAAAGAAAAGATTTGTCCCTTTCGATTTTTAATAGAAGTTTATGTCTCAGAAAATTTTATGGAAATGATAAAACCTAGATAAATTCATGCTCATTAGGTTCTATAGAAAAATTTCAATGTTTTTAAAGTTAAAGAAAGAGACATCGAGCATATAGGTTTATGGCACTGACATGAAACCTGCTTGATTAGAGATATCATGATAAATTGATTATACTACACAGTAAGTATTTGTATCAGGTTTTATGTCATTGCAACATTAGCTTCTTTCTCTGTGGGTGTATCTCCATGTTACTAGACACTAACCTTATATTTTGGGCCGCTTCGCCTAATGCCACTGACAAAATGATCTAGAGGGTTACACACTAAGTGTATCGAGAACCTTGTTTAAATAATAATATTATTCATTATTTAACATGTTGAATAAATATTATTCTCACATGTGGTTTAATAATTATTCATGTCTGCTTGATTGTATGTATTCTATTACTAGTTATTCGAAAAAATATGGTGTGAGCATAATATTTAATAATTATCTATTTTCTATTTAGGGAATATAATATTTATTTATTTATTAAAAAAAATAAAGTAGTGATATTTATTTATTAAATAAATAGTCATTATTCAAGGTCCAATAAATATTGTGGAGGAATGACAGGTTAAGTTTGATGGTCCGCTGAGAAATAATATATATTAAATATTATCTAAATAAATAATATTTAATTGATTCACGAGGTTAAAGCATGTCAAGAAATAATAATAATAATAATAATAATAATAATATAGATATGAGGTTCTATAGGGATTAAGTAAATAATAAGGGTTCATGTTGAATTAGTGATTTCTAACCCTAACAGTATATAAACTCAATTGTATTCTTTTCTTACGTATTTCCAATTTCATTAGTTGTGCACAACTAAATCCAGAGAGAATGCACTCGAAGGACTAGAGAGCTCCCTCTATAAGAACACTCTCAAGAATGAAGAGTGATTTTCCTCCACTACCACTCTCAAGTTTAGAGATATTAAAGATAGAACGTTCCTGAATAGATTCTTGAGGCGATTAAAGGTGAATGTTGTAAGTGTTAGGATCTACCATGCTAGCACTTGGAGATTCTTATGAAGATGTTTAGAGGTTTGTGGATCACGTGTGGATCACCATTGGAGGGAATCTACTCTTGAGTCTCACAAAAAAATGATGAGATGACGAAGAGACGTTGTCAGATCCATAAAAAAGAATGAATTTATCGCAAGGTAATTTTTAAAATATTTAAATTAATTATAAATAATATGTGATGATCCTATGTTTTGGTTTCAGAATTTTCTCTCATCAATTAATATTTGATTCGATTCTATTGGTCACAATTCTTATCATTGATGTACATATCATTTCAATCATCTATTATGAAAACATATGATTTGGACTTGCCTCAATTGGCACTTCCACTATGCACGAAACCTTTAATTAGTATCAAAGTGGTTACATAATTATTTATAATTATTTAAATATCATTGATTGATTTGCACATTTATCATTAGTTTTCAATTTTAGTTTAATTGTTCATTAATTTGAATTGTGAGATTTGTTTTTTTCCTCTTTTTCTATGAAAATATAATCAAATTGATTAATTTTATGAATGAATAACATTCATAGAACTCATACGGGGGTTCCAAGGATCCTGAATGAATATTACAAGAGTACACACCATGTATCCTGTTGGTACACACCATGTACCCATTTTCAATGCACCAAGGAATTAATTCAGAATTAATCCAATCTGTGTGAATTTATTACATGCGATGTGTATTTAAATACATAACAAGTTGAATAGGCTAGACTGACACATGATCAACTAGACTACAAGGTGTGTAACACATGTACAGGATGCGTAGTCCTTTAGTCAAGGATGATCATGTATTTTCTTACACAACCTACATGACTGGTGACTATGTAACTCGAATATCATACACCATGTAGCCCATGTACACAATGTGTAATCTATTAATTTTCATGTCATGCTTATATGCTAAGTACCTAGGTGTGTTCTATAGATAGACGATGAGAAATAAACACACCATGTAGCTGAATAGTACGTGTCATGTATATTAGAAAATTACATAGAATTAAAATTAATTTATTATAATGTTAAACATTTTCAACATGTGTTCTATGTCTCATTTATTTGAATATGTACATTCCATGTGATGGGATATATAAATATATATATATTTATTTATTAAATGTCTAATTAATTTCTATATAATATTAAAAACTTCATATAATGTATAAGTCATAATACAGTCCTTAGTATACATGCATTGAAACTTAACATGCTATTTAAATAACATGTGTTTAGTGTTTCATTTATTTGACTATGTACACGCCATGAAATTATGTGACAAGTTGTGTACTCCATATGTTTCATGATTAAGTAGTATATTAATATAATACATGTTTGGTAGTTTGAGTGAGTACTCATCGTTTTTACTCTAAGGTATATATTTTGTACAACATTAATTTTAAATAAATTTATTTAATTTATTTAAAATTATGATAGATGATAATCAAAAGAAAGTTTGGTTGAGAATTAATATTAAATGATTGATTAATTAAAGAAGACAGTTAATTGATTCGAGCTCAATTTATCTTAAATAAGAATGATTAGAATAGAATGATAATTTATTTAAATGTGTAATACATTTAATTTATATGGATGATCATGAGAATAGACCATACCTTTGTCTGTAACTAATTTTCTTTTAATTTGTTATTAAATTAAATTATTGTTCTATGTGTTATCCCTCCTCTCATTATGTATGGGTCTGCGAGCCTATAATTTATTTTATATAAAGCCATTAACCAATCATTTGGTTCCCCTCACCTGTGTGTGTGAGTAAAAGCTTATGTAAGGGACGAATCTCCCAAGTGAGTGGAGGTAGTTCAAGTTTGGAGCCAATATGAAACCAATCTAAGATAGATACATAGGTGGACAAGTAGAAAGCTGTAACATGAACCATAAAATGGTTCAAGGTGTTTTCCCCCTAGGTCAACACTTAGTTTATCATATGCTAGATAAACTAACCATTAGTAAAATCTTATGATCATACCATTTTATTATTTTATTTTTATCAAGTTTCATGATTATTTCATTATGGATTTATTATTATGATCACATGAATTAATGAATTAATGAATTAACTAGCATGTAAGATTGAACAAAAATAAATAGGGTTATGCCTAAATTTTATCTAAGACATGGTTAATCACCTAAGTAAATCCACATAATATTTACAAGAATGTAATAAAGATAAAATTGGAAACTTAACCATAAAGATAAAAATCCCTTAATGATATATATTAATTTGGAATTGCCTTCCACTACTTAAGTTAAAATTAAACCATAGTTCAAAGTGCTAGACAAGTCACAATTGGGGTTCTTTAAATTATTAGGAAATTATAACTTGAAGTTTTTGGTTTTCTTAACTTAGTTTGCATTAAGGGTTGACTGCCAAAGCAGGACTTGATGTAACTAAGAGACAAAAATTGATGAAATCCAATTTAAGGATTTTAGGATTTGGGATTCCACTCAACAGATCAAGGAAATATGAGTTAATATAGTTATAAATTTCATGCCTACCTAAAACCCTTAAAATTGATTGACCAACTAAATTTGGGGTCTTGAGAAGGGGAATATGGATCCTTTCCACTAAAATGTATAAGAAACAGGATATTATAGAGCCAATGGTGATTGATGTTGGGTTTTGATAAAATATTGAGAGATTAATATATATAATATTTAATTATTATATACTTGTATCAGATAATATACTAAAATTATACTCTTATTATTAGTAGAA